>CM065594.1:145125270-145451429 GCA_033119425.1 Bufotes viridis | reverse complement strand
ATTTCTCCTGGTCTTTCAGTGTGAGAGGATCTCTCTGACTGGAAAGACGCGCCTGGAGCTACTCCTATAAGTTCCTCACAGTGTATCTTGTACTTATTACCTGATAGTTGCTGCCACCTTGTGGTTTTCCCTCCACAGAGCAGGTAGTTGTTCATTATATGACAGTCAACTATTGAATTTGGCTTTTTTTCATGGTGATACCTTATATCCCCAGTGTGTCACACTTTGGCCAGTACTTATTTAGCCAATATGTGTGTGTGTATATATATATATATATATATATATGTATATATATAGTAGTAGAAAAGGCACGGCAGCACTCCAATAAAGGTGAAAAAAAGTGAGTCTTTTTATTCCCCAAAAATACAGCAACGTTTCGACTGCTATGCAGTCTTTGTCAAGCCATACAAAACATGTGCCACAGTGAAGTATATGCCATTCTCTTGGATAGGGTCCTGCGCCCTTTTGCGGTGGCAGCTAGATCTTATATCCAGGACACTGGTGATTTTTTGCAAAAAATTATAGGTTTAAGTATACCTCCAGGAGCTATTCTAGTATCTTTTGATGTAAATAGCCTATATACGTCTATAGAACATGTGTCTGGTATATGGGCAGTTCAGCAGTGCTTATCCGGAAGTGCATTCACGGTAGAGTGTCAGGAGTTTTTACTTCAATTGTTGAGATTCATTCTGATGAGGAACTACTTCCTTTTTCGGGATGATTTCTACATACAACAGCGGGGGACCGCCATGGGGTCCAACGTGGCGCCCACATATGCAAACATCTATATGACCCATCTCGAGGAGACGTTTATCTATGTGAGCCACCACTTCAGACATGTACTTGGGTGGTGGCGTTACATAGATGACGTGTTCCTGATTTGGGTGGGCGCCGCGTTGGACCTTATGGCCTTCCACTCTTTTCTTAACACCATTGATCCCACAGTGAAATTCTCTATGATGTACTCCCAGGATAGTATACAATTTCTTGATACACAGGTTTATATCAGAGATGGTCTACTCCACACTGATACATATGTTAAAACTACAGACAAAAATACACTGGTAAGATTTGAGAGTCATCACCCCAGGCCCATGATACGCTCTTTACCATATAGCCAATTGCTGAGGGTTGATAGAATTGTCCAAGATCAGGACATCAAGGACCTCAGATTAAAAGAGATGGGAGAAAAGTTTTTGACAAGGGGTTATCCAAAAAAGTTAATTTCTAAACATACTCAAAGAGTGAAACAAGGTAATAAAATTAAGGACATGAACACACAATCTAGAATCCCCTTTATTACCAATTATAGTACTGAAAGCCCAATAATAGCAGAAATCATACGTAAACATTGGACTACGTTGAGGAATGGTTTCCTTGGGGTGTCTGAATTTAAATCCCCTCCTTTGTTTTCCTATCGCAGGAACCAGAATTTGGGAGATAGGTTGGTGAGGTCGGATGCAGGCTCCACCAAAATATCATTGTCCCAATATTGTGGTTCCACACGTACTGGATGTTTCCCGTGTTACAATTGTGTCAACTGCCCTTTGTTACTAAGAGGTAATTCCTTCTATGATGCTCGTACAGATAGAACTTTCAAAATACGTCAATTCTTAACTTGTGATTCGACCCACGTGGTCTATCTCCTCACGTGCCCCTGTAATTTGTGGTACGTGGGAGAGACCACGTGGGATCTGAAAACTAGATTAAACTATCACAGATATACCATTAGACAAGGCAGGATGGACTTGCCGGTCTCCAAACATTTTAAGGAGATGAAACACACAGAAAAAGATCTCAGATTTAGGATTTTGGAACAGGTTGTATTTGGAAGAAGATAGAGTTTGGAAGGTGATAGAGTTGCTCTTCTAAAAAAACGAGAGCTCTATTGGATTTTTACCTTACAGACCCTAAAACCTAGGGGATTGAATGTGGAGTTTAGGGTCACTTAGGAAGTGTTCCATGATATATGTGCAATCTAACCTTCCCTTTCAATTTATGGGTGACAGCATGTGCCGATTTTATGATGATATTCATAAATGTTATTTTTTCCGTTATAGACTATAAAAGCCTTAAGTTACTACAAGATTGAAATTATCCGGTTGAGAATGTACGACAGGAACGCACGGCCTATTTTTGTATAGGATTTTTAATCCGGACATTGACTGATGTTGCCCTGTTTTCTCTTTTTCTTTTTGTCTTAAATATTGGTGGGTTGTGGACATCATCTTGATAAGGGATGTGGTCCACGGTCACACTTATTTGTTTCAGCAGGACAGGACCATAGGAGTATGTGTGAGGATGCTTGCGGTCATACCTGCGCTACCCAAAAAAAAGGGGGAGTGATTTCAGTGGAGATGGAAGCTGTGATGTACCGTTGACGCGGACATGACGCTCCCGGTGTGAACTACACGACCCAGGACACAGGGGGTAATACCCTTGATCAGGTTGTCGAGTGGTTCCCAGTCTCCCTACAAGACCCCTGTGAAGGTTAAATATTGACAATGTTGCCCGATGTGAAAATGACAGATGTCATGTGATCTGTGGGACTGGCCTGTTGAAGTAAGGGCATTGACATGCGCCCTCTTAGTAATGCAGATAGCGGTGGCCATTTTTGAATAGGGCAAATCAGGATGTCATGACGTCTGAAGCAACGCGATGTTTGCCTCAGACGCATGCGCATCAACCTCATTGAGACGCCAAAGCGGACCTGCCGATCATTTTAACTGTGAGATTATACTATATCTCTTTTTAATTACACTAATTATGCACAGGTGTTACACTTAATTAATCATTTTATAACTTATATGAATTGAAGTTATGGCACTGTATACTGCACGATTTTATATATTATATACACAGTAACACAGATGATATGTTTTGCACATGTTGTGGATATGATTTTTAAGCATTTTTAAGTATTTTAATGGTCACTTTTATACAAGTTTATATTATTGGTTGATTGACCATGCACTTTATTGATATGCCTTTATATACTTCACTGTGGCACATGTTTTGTATGGCTTGACAAAGACTGCATAGCAGTCGAAACGTTGCTGCATTTTTGGGGAATAAAAAGACTCACTTTTTTTCACCTTTATTGGAGTGCTGCCGTGCCTTTTCTACTACTATATTTTTGGATTACTAGTGCGTACCCCGGCAAGGAATTGCACCCTTTCTCATTTGTGGAGTGTGCTGCTATCTCATTTTCTACCTTTTCTATATATATATATATATATATATATATATATATATATATATATATATATTACCTCTGTTATCTGGTCCATTGTATGTCCCAAGTGTTTTTTTCCCCCACATAAACTATAGATAATATATACATACAATATGTCTGAGGAGCAACCAAAAAATGCAGACATTGAAAATATGTCAAGAGATCAAATTCAAGAGATGGTTGATTTATCAGTGTCTCGCTCCGTGCAGTCTGCTCTACGGTCGGCCATGACTAACATGCAAGAAACTATATCAAATTCAGTTGCATTGGCTATTGCTCAATCAGCCCCCAGGAATTCTCCTCATATGGCTCCCAATACACCGTCAGATATATTTTTCTCAGCTAACCATTCTGCCATTACATTAGCCAAAGGCTTCAAAAAAATCAAAAAAATCTACCCTAAAAAGCCAGTTTTCTCATGATGACCGCAATCCCCCCAAACAGAAAAAATCTGTTAAAAAAGGGACAGGTCAAGAGTAGACCTCTCTGATAGCTCACAACAATCGTGTAGCAAATTTACTGGTGCGCATACATCGCACCCCCTACCCTCCGCCCATGAGGACGATACTAATACTAAACGGGCTCAGACCACCACCAAAAGGGTGAAGCCAGATTCTTTTGTCAAATATTCTGACATATCCTCTGATGACAATCCTGATACATCAGATAATGACTAATCTGATCTAGATGAGGCCTCTGATTTTGATGAGGACCGTCCCCAGGATTCTACCAGTACCGAATCCTTACTTTTAGATAGTACGGGGACTCCATGTTTCAACCCCTCTGATAAAGCATCACCGCTCCGGAGAGTGGGTCCCTAATACTCAGGTCCAAAAATTCATTTCTACATGGTTGAACAAAAGCTTGGATCGTTCCTCCTGGAACAAGCTTCGGGCCGAGTGCCCTCACCCCTCATTACCTGAGTTTTCTACAGCTACCCCTGATAAATACCCGTTATTAATTAGATATCTTTTAAAATCGGGTAAAAATCCCAAGAAGGGAATAGACAGTTTATTTAGAGCGGCTCAAGACAAACTTTTAGATGTATTGAGGCCTTCCATTTGGCCTTTCTTCAGCCCCTTGGTGTTTTACCAAACTCCTAAAACCTGTGGTGGCTTCCCTCCAGTCTTGATATGTCCATCTCATCATCTACCTAGATGACATCCTCATTATGGCAAACTCGATTTCTCTACTTCTTCTCCACATGCTTTGCACCCTATCTCTCCTAACGAATGTCAGATTTCTTATCAACTTCGAGAAATCAGTCCTTTCTCCTTCCCGAGAAGTGGAATTCTTGGGCTTTCTAGTCAACACCCAATCGGCTATGTTGAGTCTTCCTCCCAAGAAGCTGAAGGTTATCTGGAGAGAGATTCCATCCATTCTCAACAAGAATTTGATTTCCCTTTGTACAATCGCTCGAGTTGTTGACCTTCTTCCCAGCACCCTTACATTACAGAGCACTGCAACGTCTGAAGATTCAGCATTTGAGAAATGGATTAGGCTACTCTGATGAGGTTCTTCTCTCCTCGGACGCCAAAGAACAACTTCTTTGGTGGCTACAAACACGTTCAGGATTGGAACGGAAAGACGATCTTTACCTCCAATCCAGATCTGGCTATAGAATCGGATGCCAGCCTGTCAGGCTGGGGTGCCAGATGCGGATCCAAGTCCACCGAAGGAAAGTGGTCTCTGTCCGAAGCTCAACTACACATCAACTGTCTGGAACTCTTGGCTGGGTTTTTCGCCCTCAAGAGCTATGCATCTAACAGATCTCATTGCTGTATCCTCCTGCATATGGACAACATATCGGCTGTCCAGTACATCAAACGCCTGGGAGGCACGAGATCAGAAATTCTTGCCGATATTGCCAAAGAATTTTGGCATTTTTGCCTGGACATAAATATTGTGATCAAGGCCGAATATCTCTCGGGCCTCTCCAACGAGATAGCAGACTGGAATTCTTGTTATCTCATCGATTCAAGCGATTGGCAATTAAACCCAGAGATCTTTCACCTCATCAACTCTCTCTGGGATGCTCTTCAGACCTATTCGCGTCACGTCTGAACCATCAAATTCCCCGCTTCTTCAGCTGGCGTCCTGACCCCGAAACTTCAGGAGTGGATGCCCTCCTCCAGTCCTGGCCTCGGAACCCTCTTTATGCCTTCCCTCCTTTTGCCCTGATACCCAGGGTCCTTCTTCAGGTTTATATTCAGAAGTCAACTCTATCAGCTTCGGGCACCTCTCAAGTTACCACTCGCCCGCCCGCCGCCACCACCAACACTAGCTCCACAGCCGCTTCACTTGATCTGTCTGGGGAGTTATTTACACATCAGTTGGAAGAAATGAGTAATGCACAACCATTATTGCCAGAGGATGTAGATAACAGGGATATGTCTCAGCCAGGCAGCGTTACACACATGATGGATGTACGGTGTGATGATGATGATGTTGTACCCGCTGCTGCTTCCTTTGCTGAGTTGTCAGATACAAGTGAAGCAGTTGATGATGACGATGTGTCCGTGGATGTCACGTGGGTGCCTGCTCGAAGAGAAGAAGAACATGGGGAAAGACAGAGAGGAGGAGGAGACGAGTTGGAAGCAGGGGGAGGTCGTCGCAAGGAGCTAGTGGCACAGTCAGACAGCATGTATCGGCACCCGGCGTCAGCCAGACAGCATGCCAATCAACGCATGCTGTTGCCACCACCAGAATGCCGTCATTGCAAAGCTCAGCAGTGTGGCATTTTTTTGGTATGTTTGCCTCTGATAGCAGCGATGCCACCTGTGCCAAAAGAAACCGAGTAGTGGGAAGTCCAATACCCACCTAGGTACAACTGCTTTGCAAAGGCACATGATCTCTGAACACAAACGCCTATGGGATCAACACATGAGTACAAGCAGCACACAAACTCAAAGCCACAATCCTCCTCCTCGTCCAGCATCTTCAGCCACGTCAACCACTGCTGTTCTCCTTGCCCCCTCTCAACCACCCGCCACTCCTCCTCTCACCTTGGGCAGTTCCTGCTCATCTGCCCACAGTCAGGTGGCTGTCAAGGAAATGTTTGAGCGTAAGAAGCCAATGTCACAGAGTCACCCCCTTGCCCGGTGTCTTACAGCTGGCTTGTCGGAACTCTTAGCCCGCCAGCTTTTACCATACAAGCTGGTGGAGTCTGAGGCCTTCAAAAAATTAGTAGCTATTGGGACACCACAATACCCGGACGAAATTTTTTTTCACAAAAGGCAATCCCCAACATGTACTCCATTGTGGAAAATTAAGTCATGGTATGTCTGGCACACAGGGGCAAGGGTCCATCTGACCACTAATACCTGGTCTGCAAAGCACGGTCAGGGCAGATATATCACGTACACTGCGCATTGGGTAAACCTGCTGACGGCTGCCAAGCTTGAAATGACTGGCTCTGCGTCGGAGTTTGTGACACCGCCACGACTTGCAGGCAGGTCTACTTCCACCTCCTCTACTCCTCCTACTCCTTCCTCTTTGCTAACCTCCTCAGGTGAGTCCCTTTATGCTGATGTGTCTTGCTCCACATCAACTGCACCCCCCAGCTCCCCAGGGGCTATTCCACATCCCGGATACGACAGTGTCACACCGTCTTTGGATTGACTTGCCTGAAAGCAGAAAGTCACACTGGACCAGCACTCCTGTCCGCCCTGAACGCACAGGTGGATCAGTGGCTGACCCCGCACCAACTGGAGATCGGCAAAGTGGTGTGTGACAACGGAAGCATTCTGTTAGCGGCATTGAATTTGGGCAAGTTGACACATGTGCCGTGCATGGCACATGTGTTGAATCTGATCGTACAACGCTTTGTGTGTAAGTACCCAGGCTTACAGGACGTCCTCAAGCAGGCCAGGAAGGTGTGTGGCCATTTCAGGCATTCCTACATGGCCATGGCGCACTTTTTCCGATATTCAGCGGCGAAACAACATGCCAGTGAGGAGCTTGATTTGCGACAGCCCAATACATTGGAATTCAACACTCCTAATGTTCAACCGCCTGCTTCCTACAAGAAAAAGCCGTCAACGAGTACTTGTATGACTGGGGTGCTAGGACAGCCTCTGCGGAGCTGGATATTTTTTTGCCACATTACTGGACGCTCATACGCAATGCCTGTAGGCTCATGCGTCCTTTTGAGGAGGTGAAAAACCTAGTCAGTCGCACCGAAGGCACCATCAGCGACCTCATCCCATTTGTTTTCTTCCCGGAGCGTGCCCTGCGAAAAGTGCTGGATCAGGCCATAGATGAGCGTGAAGAGGAAGAGTGGTAGTCACCATCACCACCAGAAACAACCTTATCATCATCGCTTGCTGGACCTGCGGCAACGCTGGAAATGGAGTCTGAGGAAGAGGAGTCAGAGGAGGAATGTGGCTTTGAGGAGGAGGAGGAAGACCAACCACAGCAGGCATCCCAGAGTGCTTGTTGTTGTCACCTATCTGGGACCCATGGTGTTGTACGTGGCTGGGGGAAGAACAGACCTTCAATGATGTCAGTGAGGATGAGGAATGGGAGATGAGTAGCTCGGCATCCAACCTTGTGCAAAAGGGGTCTCTTTGCTGTCATGCCTGTTGAGGGACCCTCGTATAAAAAGGCTGAGGGAGAACGACCTGTACTGGGTGGCCATGATACTAGACCCCCGGTATAAGCATAAAGTGGCTGAATTGTTACCGAATTACCAGAAGTCGGAAAGGATGCAGCAGTTCCAAAACAAGTTAAAAAGTATGCTTTACAAAGTGTATAAGGGTGATGTCAGAGCACAACGGGAATCTAACAGGGGAAGAGGTGAAAGTAATCCTCGTCCTACCACGACCACGCCGGCAAGGACAGGACGCTTTACAGACGTGTTGTTGATGGAGGACATGCAGAGCTTTTTAAGTCCTACGCATCGCCACAGCCCTTTGGGGTCCACCCTCAGAGAACGACTCGACCGACAGGTAGCAGACTACCTCGCCTTAACTGCAGATATCGACACTCTGAGGAGCGATGAACCCCTTGACTACTGGGTGTGCATGCCTGACCTGTGGCCTGAGCTATCCCAATTTCCGATAGAACTTCTGGCCTGACCCGCTTCAAGTGTCCTGTCAGAAAAGACCTTCAGCGCAGCAGGAGGTATTTTCACTGACAAGAGAAGTCACCTAGGTCAAAAACTCTAGATTACCTTACCTTTATTAAGATGAATGAGGTGTGGATACCGAAGGGACTGACAGTGGGGGATACATTTGACTAAAAAAGGCCTGATGATATGCCTTGGGCTAAAAATGGTCCCCTCGCTGCTGTATTTCATCTCTGCATGCCGGGTGACTTGCGTGACTTCTACGCCACCAACTAGGGTTCAAGCCGCAATGTTTCAGTACACTTTGTGCAATTTTTCAGGCATGTGTACATGCTTAATTTTTCTGGTCTCTGGTGCTGCACTGTGGCTGCAAAAACAAAACAAAAAAAAGCCGTATACATGTGTCAATTCCCCTTCGTGATCGTTACCTTGTTGTGGTGAAGGGGCTTGCGTATCACAATGAAGCGATCACCTCTATCAGTGTGTTGGCAATGTTGGCACACCCCAGATGATAAGATTGGTGCTTCATTATTATTAATAATTATTCATTATTAAAGCCAAGTAGGCCAACAATGGACCCACACTGCAGAATCATTGTTTTCTGGGTCACTTAACTGTCACTGAACTACCTCAGCACGACCATAGGCTTTGAAAAACCACCATCGCCTGCAATCTCCCAAACGTGGGCACGAGCAGTCATCACTACACCAAGATTGACACATAGAAGAATGAAATTTCTGTCATGAGTGTGTCAACTATTGACAAATCTTTGTGGTTGTCTAAAATCTATTTGATACACGTCCCCTGATAGGGGATGGAAAAGGGATTAAACTGATAAGAATAGTACTACTTAACACACCACTCATATAGGGTGTCACAGTACATTGCACGGCACACGCGCAGTGCCCCAAATTGGAAGGAAGAGGACCGACCAGCCATCTTTTTCTATCTCCCGATTCCTAAAATCTATTCGATACACGTCACCTGATAGGGGATGTATCAAGGATTAAACTGATAGGAATAGTACTATTTAACACACCACTCATATAGGGTGGCACAGTACATTGCACGGCGCACGTGCAGTGCCCCAAATTGGAAGTAAGAGGACCGACCAACCATCTTTTTCCATCTCCCGGTTCCTAAAATCTATTCGATACACGTCCCCCGATAGGGAACGTAACAGGGATTAAACTGATTGGAATAGTACTTCTTAACACACCACTCATATAGGGTGTCAAAGTACATTGCACGGCACACGCGCAGTGCCCCAAATTGGAAGGAAGAGGACCGACCAACCATCTTTTTCTATCTCCCGGTTCCTAAAATCTATTCAATACACGTCCCCTGATAGGGGACGTATCAAGCATTAAACTGATAGGAATAGTACTATTTAACACACCACTCATATAGGGTGGCACAGTACATTGCACGGTGCACGTGCAGTGCCCCAAATTGGAAGTAAGAGGACCGACCAACCATCTTTTTCCATCTCCCGGTTCCTAAAATCTATTCGATACATGTCCCCTGATAGGGGACGTAACAGGGATTAAACTGATAGGAATAGTACTACTTAACACACCACTCATATAGGGTGGCACAGTACATTGCACGGCACACGCGCAGTGCCCCAAATTGGAAGGAAGAGGACCGACCAGCCATCTTTTTCTATCTCCCGGTTCCTAAAATCTATTCGATACACATCCCCTGATAGGGGATGTATCAAGGATTAAACTGATAGGAATAGTACTATTTAACACACCACTCATATAGGGTGGCACAGTACATTGCACGGTGCACGTGCAGTGCCCCAAATTGGAAGTAAGAGGACCGACCAACCATCTTTTTCCATCTCCCGGTTCCTAAAATCTATTCGATACATGTCCCCTGATAGGGGACGTAACAGGGATTAAACTGATAGGAATAGTACTACTTAACACACCACTCATATAGGGTGGCACAGTACATTGCACGGCACATGCGCAGTACCCCAAATTGGAAGGAAGAGGACCGACCAAGCATCTTTTTCCATCACCCGGATCCTAAAATCTATTCAATACACCGGCCCCTGATAGGTGACAAAACAGAGATTAAACTGGTAAGAACAGATTTTTTTAATAAAAAACCCGGAGCTGGGTATTTTTTGGCCGCGTTACTGAATGCTCATGCACAATGGCTGTAGGTTCATGCGTCCTTTTGCGGAGCTGACAAAACTGGTCAGTCAAACCCAAGGCAACATCATCGACCTCATCCCATATGCGTTTTTTCTGGAGCGTGCCCTGCGAAGAGTGCTGGTTCAGGACGTAGATGAGCATGAAGAGGAAGAGTTGTGGTCACCATCACCACCAGAAGCAGCCTTGTCGTCGTCGATTGCTGGACCTGCAGCAACGCAGAGAGAGGAGTCTGAAGAAAAGGAGTCAGAGGAGGAAGGTAGCTTTGAGGAGGTGGAAGACCAACCACAGCAGGCATCCCAGGGGGCTTGTTGTCACCTTTCGGGGACCCTTGGTGTTGTAGGTGGCTGGGTGGAGGAAGAGACCTTCAATGACGTCAGTGAGGACAAGGAACGGGACAAACATGGCTAGATTGGTATCCAACCTTGTGCAAATGGGGAGTTTGCGGTTGTGCAAATGGACTGTTTGTGGTTGTTTGCGTTGCGTTAAACGCGGAGTTTGGTCTGTCAGAGTTTAGTCTGTCACTGTGAAGCGGGTGTAACCCTTAGGCTCCTTTAACACGGGCGTGATTTCCGCGCAGGTACAATAAAACCGTAACATACTGCATTTACATAGCTGTTTGCAAAAAACACTGTTTTTGTGCTAGATAGCACATTAGGATCCTTCACTGCATTTCTGATATTCCAATAAAACCGTAACATACTGCATTTACATAGTTGTTTGCATAAAAACACAGTTTTTGTGCTAGATAGCACATTAGCGGCCTACGCTGCATTTCTGATATTCCAATAAAACCGTAACATACTGCATTTTTATTGTTGTTTGCGAAAAACACTGTTTTTGTGCTAGATAGCACATTAGGATCCTATGCTGCATTTCTGATATTCCAATAAAACCGTGACATCTGCATTTACATAGTTGTTTGCAAAACACTGTTTTTATGCTAGATAGCATATTAGGATTCTATGCTGCATTTCTGATATTCCAATAAAACCGTAACATACCGCATTTACATAGTTGTTTGCAAAAAACACTGTTTTTGTGCTAGATAGCACATTAGGATCTTTCACTGCATTTCTAATATTCCAAACCGTACCATACTGCATTTACATAGTTGTCGTGTTGCTGGTGGTGGAGCTCTTGTTGCAGGGAGAGGATGTGGTCATTTTGTGCCAGCTACACTCCCAAGTGAAACACCTTCCTTAGGTGCGAGTAGGCGACAGAATCTCCAGCGTTATTTGGTAGGCCCGAATGCCGCTCTACGAATGGAGAGGCCAGAACACGTACAGGTGCTAGTAGATTGGGTGGCTGACAGTGCCTCCAGTAACTTCACATTGTCTCCCTCCCGGTCCACTGCTGAAAGCTCAGAGTTGGCACCTGCATGCCATGGCCATCTATTCTGCACATCAGTCTCTTATGCTCTGCTGCCAGGGTTTCCCCAGGCCATCCACCTAACCCTGCCCCTGAAGTGGAAGAGATTGAGTGCACCGATGCCCAACCACTTATGTTTGAGGATGAGGAAATGGGAAGTCCACCGCAGCAAGTCTCTAATGATGATGAAACACAGGTGCCAACTGCTGCGGTTTTCTGCAGTGTGCAAACCGACATGGAGGGCAGGGGTGATGACTGGGTGGAATATGATGTGGAGGACGATGAGGTCCTAGACCCCAAATGGAATCAAGGTAATGCGAGTGACCTGTGCAGTTCGGAGGAAGAGGCGGTGGTCGCACAGAGCCACCAGCACAGCAAAAGAGGGAGCAGGGTGCAGAAGCAGAGCGGACATCCCCTGGACAGTACACCTGCTACTGCCCACCACACCCAGGGACCAAGCACAACAAAGCCAGCACCAAGGAGTTCTCTATGGCTTGGCAGTTCTTCAGACAATGTGCAAATGACAAGGCACGAGTGATTTGCACGTTGTGCAATCAGAGCCTGAAGCGAAGTATAAACGTTCTAAACCTGAGCACAACCTGCATGAGCAGGCATCTAAGTGCAAAGCACAAGCTGCAGTGGAGTAAACACCTCCAAAACCAAGTAAGGTCTATATCTCCTTGAAAAAACGTGTTCGGCGATAATGGAAGAGGATGTGGCACAGGAGGAAGAGGGATCATTTCCACGGTTATCAGGCCAGTCATTCACAAGCGGCTCGGAGGGTGGGTTTCTGCACCAACATAGGCCAGGTACACAATTGTCCAGCCAGGGCACAGTTCTGGAGGATGAGGAGGATGAGGAGGAACCATGTTCACAGCAGGGTGGCACCTAAAACAGCTCATGGCCATCACTTGTGCGTGTCTGGGGGGATACAGAGGACACAGACGATACACCTCCCACAGAGGACAGCTTGTCGGTGCTTCTGGGCAGCCTGGCACACATAAGCGACTACACGCTGCAGTGCCTGCGCAACAACTGCCGAGTTGCTCACATTCTAACTTGTGCTGATTACTGGGTGGCCACCCTGCTGGATCCGTTACAAGGACAACGTGCCGTCCTTAATTCCCTCACTGGAGCGTGATTGGAAGATGCGTGACAACAAGCGCACGCTGGTAGACGCGCAGCTGATGACATTCACACCTGACAGCGGGGGCTCAGTGGAATCACAAGGCGAACGCAGAGGAGTAGGAAGAGGTCACCAACGCAGTCGGGGCACCGCCAGCACCTCAGAAGACAGGGTTAACATGGCCGAAATGTGGAAAAGCTTTGTCACCACGCCACAAGAACCAGCACCCCCAGCTGATATGCAACGTCTTAGCAGGAGGCAGCATTTCAGCAACATGGTGGAGCAGTATGTGTTCACATGCCTACACGTACTGACTGATGGGTCCGCCCCTTTCAACTTCTGGGTTTCGAAATTGGCCTGAGCTTGCCCTTTACGCCTTGGAGGTGCTGGCCTGCCCTGCAGCCAGTGTATTGTCTGAACGTGTAATTAGCACGGCAGGGGGCGTTATCACAGCCAATGTGGACAAGCTCATGTTCATTAAAATGAACCAGGCATGGATCCCACAGGACTTGTACCTACCTTGTGCAGAAAAGACATGTATACCGGCCTCACGGCCATTGTTATACTCCAGCGCACTTTCTCTATGTGTTTTTTTATATATTCCACAATGTTTTGTGGTCTACCCAAATTAAAGAAAAAAAAAAGAAAAAAGAGAAACAAAAAACAGTGTTGGCTACCTCCACCGCTGCTTCCACCTACACCGCCACGTCCACCGCCTCCTCAACCTCCTACTCCATATGGACCTCCTCCTCCTAGTTCACGATAATTATTTTTAATTTTTATAAATTTTATTTTATTTTAAGCCATTTCCCTATCTACATATGTTTGCAGGGCACTTACTCATGTTTTGCTGCCTCTTGCAGCCCTCTAGCACTTTCCATGGCTCTTTTAGAGTCATTTTAGTGCCCAAAAGTTTGGGTCCCCATTGAAATTAATGGGGTTCGGGTTCAGGGTCAAGTTCGTGTCCCGAATCCGAACTTTGCGGCGAAGTTCGGCTGAACTCGGCGAACCCGAACTTTCAAGTGTCCACTCAACTCTACCCACTAGTAACCCTGCTCCCCCCCACACTAGTGACCCTGCTCCCCCCTCCTCCTGTCACCCCACTGGTGACCCTGCTCCCCCCTCCTCCTGTCACCCCACTGGTGACCCTGCTCCCCCATTCTCATGTCAACTCACAGAGAAGAAGCTGAACAGACAAAATACTGCTCAAAAATGGTCAGAGGAGTATTTTTACCCTTCTGGAAAAAACATAGTGCGACCTCTGGTAGCACAGTAACTCTATATATAAACTGAATGTTCCTTGCTTGAGAAAGGCTCTATTGTTGAGCCGAAACGTCGCTTTTTTGCTACATGGGTGAATAAATCATTTTTTTTTACTTTGAGTGCTGTGGAGCGGAGTGCTGTCCGCTTTTCCTTTTTCTACATTTGGGCTGTGAGCACATGCCCTGGGACATAGCACCCAAGTTACACTTACGCTCAGTAACGATATCCCCTTTTCCTATATTTATATAAACTGAAGCAGATATGGCCCTGGCTGTTCTTTGGGAGGTACATTGCCTGTACTCATTATTACTGCCACTGCCACCACCCTCCTCCTCTGATGTGGCCTCCTCCTCAGCACCCCGATCCGACTCCCAGTTCCTGTCCAACACACATTTATGATTTGAGTTCTCACCCTCCCTTACACTTTTATCAGACTGTGAGATATCATGGTGGGCTTCTCGGTCCCCCTCTCGACTCCCTGCTATGTACTTTCCCTGACTGCTACTGTTGCCCCCCCCCCCACCCACTGCCAATAACGTGGCTATGGGTGCCACTATTACAATCCCCCAGCACAACTCCCCAGCCTCCTCCTGAAACTCCTCTTTAGGGCAGTCCAAATTTTCACTGCTCTCACACAAGCCATCAACAGGGAGACACTTTAGACTATATGCTGTAGGGTTTGGTAGAGTTCTCTTGCCACTATGAATGGGGCAGTGAAGACAGAGAGTACTCCACTGAAAGCCTTATTTGGGGCTGCAAGGAGCAGGAGCAGGTGGAGCAGGTCAGACTCACCTCCACATCATCCTGCTGTGAAAGAGAGAAGGAGTGAGTCATCCAATCCACAATCTCATCTTCTTTCTCCTCATTAATGTGCCTTTCTGAAGCCAGGGAGAACTGCGGCCTGCTACTGCTACTGCTGCTGCTACTGCTACTACTGCTACGTTGTGGGTTGCTGGTGTTGCTACTACCCACATTCTGGCTCTGGGAGAACAATGCCTTTCATTTGGAACTCTTCCGTATTTCTGACATTTTCGGGCCTAAATGTAAACAATGTATACACAAATGTCACACAAAGTATGAAATGGTTTGCAAGTCTGTTTTCTGGAACTATATGTACTCGTCATGGAGCCCTGCTATTTAGTGCTCCATGATGAGTATCTCCGTCATGGCATTAAACTAGGCATCTAGAAATGGTGACAGCGCTGAGACCCCGGCTGTTACACACAGCCAGGGATCTAAACAATGTAAACTGTTCCAAAACAAACACATTTTTAGTCTACTTGTCACATAAGACAATTGCCCAATTGCCCCCAAAAAATAATTAAAATATGGTTTTCAGAAAATGGAGAAACAAAAACGTTTTTTTTTCAACAATGCTTTTATTTTGTAAAACCAAAATAAAAAAAAGAAATAGACATATTAGGTATCGCTGCATTTGTAATGACCTTCTCTATAAAAATATCATATGATCTACCCCTAAGGTGAATGCTGTAAAAAAAATTTAAAAAACTGTTGCTTGCCCCATAAAGTGTAATATTGAATTATCAAAAAAATATTATGCACCCAAAATCATTACCAATAAAAACGTCAACGCTTTCTGCAAAAACTAGCCCCTACACAAGATGAACAGCAGAAAAATAGGACAAATATGTCTTTCAGGAAATGGAGACACAAAAACATAATTTTTTTTTTTTTGCTTTAATATGTATGTAAAAAGTGGACATACTTGATACTGTCACATCTGTAACAGCTTGCTCTATAAAAATATCACGTGTCAGATGAACATTGTAAAAAAACTGCGCCAGAACAGCCATTTTTGGTAACCCTGCCTCTCAAAAAGCTAAATATAAATCCATCAAAAATCCTATGTACCTCAAAATTGTATCAATAAAACTGTCACCTCATCTGGTAGTTTCAAAAATGGGGTCACTTTTTGCAAGCTTCTACTGTAGGTGTGCATCAGGGAGTCTTCAAATGGGAATAGTGTCTTAAAGAGGACCTTTCATGACTTCTAAAGATATCAACTAAGGATGCTCACATGGAAAGCGGCGCCCAGGGATCTCCCTGCACTTACTATTATCCCTGGGCGCCGCTCCATTCTCCCGGTATAGGCTCCGGTATCGACGCTCACCAAGTTATAGTAGGCGGGGATTTGGTGGAATTATTTATAGTAGGCGGAGCCTGCCCTTCATCTCCTTCTTCCCGGCTGTAGCGCTGGCCAGTCGCAGCGCAGAGCTCATAGCCTGGGAGATTTTTTCTGGGAGAAGGAGATGAAGGGCAGGCTCCGCCCACTATAACCAATTTAGTGAGCACAGATACCGGAGCCTATACCGGGAGAACGGAGCTGCGCCCAGGGATAATAGTAAGTGCAGGGAGATCCCTGGGCGCCGCTCTACATGTGAGCATACTTGGTTTATATCTTTAGAAGTCATGAAAGGTCCTCTTTAAAACCAATTGAGCAAAATGTGATCTCCAAAAACCATATGGCACTTCTTTCCTTCTGCGCCCTGCTGAGTGCCCATACAGCAATTTACGGCCACATATGGGGTGTTTCTGTAAACCGCAGAATCAGAGTAATAGATTTTGAGATTTGTTTGGCTGTTAACCCTTAATGTGTTACAGGAAAAAATGGATTAAAATGTAAAATCTGCCAAAAAAGTGAAATTTAGAAATGTCATCTCCATTTTCCTTTAATTCTTCTGGAATACCTAAAGGGTTAACAAAGTTTGTAAAATCTATTTTGAATAACTTGAGAATGTATTTTCTAAATTGGGGTATTTATGGTATTTGTGTTATGTAAGCCCCACTAAGTGACTTCATAACACAACTGGTCCTTAAAAAAGTGAGTTATGGAAACTTTCTTTAAACGTTTAAAAATTGCAAATTCTAAACCTTCTAATGTCTTAAAAAAATAAAATGACATCTACAAAATGATGCCAACATAAAGTAGACATATGGGAAATGTTAAGTAATAACTTTTTTATGAGGTATGACTATCTGCCTTGAAAACAGAGAAATTCAATTTTTTAAAATTACAAATTTTTCCAAATGGTCTGTAAATTTAGGATTTTTTTTTATGAACAAAAGTGATTTATATTGAGTCAAATTAAATCGAAGTACAATGTGTCACGAGAAAACAATCCCAGAATAGCATGGGTACGTAAAAGTGTTCCAAAGATATTACCACATAAAGTGACACAAAGTGACTGGTCGTTAAGGTGAAAAATGGCAATTCGTCCTTAAGGGGTTAAAGACAGAGAGGCACAATGAAATGTCCTCCCTTTTCCACAAACACGCTGAAGATACTGCTACTGACAGTTGACTTTGGAAGTAATGCAGTATCAGAGCCACTAACAAATTTGTGTCTCTCCTCCTTGCTCCCCTGACGTCACACAGTTGAAGTGCCGTAATCTCGCACATACACGAGTACGACACATGTCATTTCCGGCATGGTGTTTCTTCTCTGTGCTGGCATCAGCCTCAGGAAATGAACCTTGCATGCCCTAACTGGCATGCGCGAGATTACGGCGCTTCAACTGTGTGACGTCGAGGGAGCAAGGAGGAGATTTGATTCAGAGGATGCGGGCGGTGCTGGCCTCCTTTGGAGTGGGCTTGGCTGGGCTCCTGAAATATTTGTAACAGCTCCTCACTAGCCTAATTTGCATATAAAAAAATCATTTTCTTGACTGAATAAAAGCATTCCCAGCTTTGAAAGTTGCATATAATGGACGTGCTAGTGGCCATCTAGCAGCACATGTACACAGTTCTATAGACTAAAACTAGCTAGTGCCAGTGACTCTATCATGTCCAGCTGGCAGGTGTGCTGGTTTTGACTCCTGCTCCGCTTTTTGACTCTTCTGTCTTATTAGTTCTGATTTGGTTGATTTTTGGCCTTTCCTAGTTTAATCCAGCGACTGTAATTTGTTCTGTTTATTTCATAGCTTGTCACCGATCTGTCACTAGGTTCTTCATTCCTTTTAGGCCCCTGCACTTAACTTGGAAGGGAGTGTCAACTAGTTGTGGGCCTCTGCCTAGGGGGAATTCTGCTTGTACGTAGGGGCAATGGGACGGGTAGTTCAGGCTTCACTGATGTCTACCGTGACAGAAACAATCTGAGTTTGTACCATTAATATCCCCTCTCTGTTTGTTATCACTGAGCCAGTTACTTAACCACATACTCACATTTTTACCCAGTCCACGCATTCCCATTTTATGTACTAGCCTTTTATGTGGCACAATATTGAATGTTTTGAAGAACAACCATTGACTCACCCGGTCCAGTCTAGAACTTACCTCCTCCTAGAAACCTAGAAGTGGTTTTATTTATTTATAACAGTCCAATGCATTGACCTTAACTGGAATATTAACATGCAACAGTATACTGCATTAAATTTCTCTAGTATATTAATGCAACAGAATAATACATTAAATTTAAATACCTTCTTTACACAAAAGTATTATGAATTGAATTTAACTGGTATATTAACGCAACAGTATAATATGTTGAATTTAATGGGTATATAACACAACAGTATAATGCATTTCATTTATCTGGTATATTAATGTAATAGTCTAATGATTTAAATTGCTCTAGTATAATAAAGTGTCAAATTTGTGATGCCCCAGCTAATGACTCTCATTTAAATTTATAGTAATTGTATTCAGTATTATATGTGTTAACCACTATACTTAGTGTACTTTGCGGCGATCTAGAGACCATTGTTATGTTTAGTTTTATAAAGTTATCTATCCCTGTATTTCATTGTCATTCATCTTGTAATTCGTCCTCTTGTGTGAGCTCACATTCGATGTCCTACAGTCTATTTCTGTTTGTCAGATATGCATCACAGAGCTTGAGAGAAGATTTTTCTATGATCTCTATTATCATTTCTCAAGGTATATTCAATAAATTACCTAAAAGCATATCCATTGCATCTTCCTTACTGGAATTCTAAATGCAACTAGTGTTGCTAGGGGAATGATTACAGCAATTTCACTATCTTACTTTGCTTGTAAAGATTGCCACTCACACTCATCAGAGACCTCTCTCACATACGTCGTGGTAGCAGAATAGTCATAGGAAACCTAAGTCTGCAACATCTGCATGTACAAGCATGTACAAGCTACAGTTCTATCTTATTAAGACAGTGCCTTTGTAAGCAAAAGCATAACATGTCCGCAAAAAGTTTTGTGGATTCATCTGTCGCTGGACCAAAGCAAATAAATCATGTTTATGACAACTCAAATGTATAGGAAGCAGAGTCCGCGCTTATTGCAGAGCAAAATGTATGATCTAAACGTTTGATCAAACTGACACAAAAGATTAAAGAGAACTTTGAGGCAATAAGAGATGAGTTCCACAATAATCTAGATGATTTATGGGAAAGAGCTGAACACTTCACAGCAGCTCTTAGATGCTTTACCTACGATGCAGCAAAGTTGGTAATTGTGTATCTGCTACCTATGATAGCTACCAGCTACCATCCACAAAGTACATTACATTCCTGATCAACTCTGACATTGATGATGCCTCAAGAGCTAGCTAAGAGAAAAATGATACTCCAAAGAAAGCATCCCTTAGTACAAGATGCCAAGGATAAGGCAGAACTCCACATTGCACACTTACAAAAGGTTAGATCACAAAGATCAACATCAACCAAGTTTATCTTTAGTGTTAAGCGAACCCGAACTGTAAAACTCGGGTCTGTACCGAACTTTGCGAGTTTGGGTACCCGGACCTAAACCCAAACTTTGCCGGAAAAGTTTGGGTTCCATTTTGGTGTTCGGGCATTTATTAAAGCTTTTGAAAGGCTGCAGGGCATCCAATCAACAAGCTTTTAAGCTGTGGGCACTTAGAAGCCATCACAGCCATGGCTAGTAATGGCATAGCTGTAATTGGTTGGTGCATCATGTGACCCAGCCTTTATACAAGCTGGATCACGTGTAGCACAGCCCATCAGCTATGAGTAGTGCAGGGACAGGAAGCAGGCACCTGAAGCGAGGGAGAGTGTAATGAATCTGGCTATTTGTTTTGTGGGGGACCTATAATGATTTTTTTGTGGGTACAATACACCAGCCTTGCACCCCTGACACAAATATATTATAATAAATCTGGCTGTTAATTTTGTGGGTGACCTATAGAGATTTTTTGTGGGTGCAATCTTTGTACCCCTTTGTGGGTGCAATCTTTGTACCCCTGATACTGAAATATAATAATTAATCTGGCTGTCATTTCTGTGGGTGACCTATAGTGATTTTTTGTGGGTGCAATACACCAGCCTTGCACCCCTGACACAGAAATATTATAATAAATCTGGATGTTAATTCTGTGGGTGACCTATAGAGATTTTTTTGTGGGTGCAATGCACCATTTTTGTACCCCTGACACAAAAATACAATAGTTAAACTGTTAGTTCGATGACATATACCCATTTTTAGTGTGAGATACACGTGCACGGCATATGTGACAGGGAAATTAATATAGTTAATCCGTCTGTTAGTTCGGTGGGTGACCTCAAAGAATGAGGAGAACATCAAATAAGGGACATGGCCCTGGTCATGATGCTGCTGGTGGAGCTCCTGTTGCAGGGAGAGGACATGGTCGATCTGTGCCAGCTACTCGCCCAAATGAAACATCTTCCTCAGGTGCAAGTAGGCGACAGGACGGTCAGCGTCATTTGTAGGCACGAATAGCGGTCTACGAATGGTGAGGCCAGAACAAGTAGAAGCGGTAGTAGATTGGGTGGCTGACAGTGCCTCCAGTTCCTTCACATTGTCTCCCACCCGGTCCCCTGCTGAAACCGCAGAGTTGGCACCTGCAGCCCATGGGCATCTTTCACCTCACCCTCTTGCAAATTAGCCAAGCAGTCTGAGCCCCAAGTCATGCAGCAGTCTCTTATGCTTTTTGATGACTCTGCTGGTGGGGTTTATGTGGGCCATCCACCTAGCCCTGCCCCAGAAATGGAAGAGATCGAGTGCACTGATGCCGAACCACTTATGTTTCTGGATGAGGACCACCGCAGCACATCTCTGATGATGATGGCGAAACACAGGTCCAACTGCTTCAGCTTTCTGTCATGTACAGACCAGCAAGGAGGGCAGAGGTGAAGAATGGGTGAAAGATGATGTGGAGGATGATGAGGTACTAGACCCCACATGGAATCAAGGTCATGCGAGTAACATGTGCAGTTCGGATGAAGTGGTAGTGGTTACACAGAGCTAGCCGCACAGCAAAAGAGGGAGCAGGGTGCAAAAGCAGAGTGGCCATCCCCAGGCCAGTATGCCTACTACTGTCCACCGCACCCAGGGCCTGAGTACACTGAAGCGAGGCATAAATGTTCTAAACCTGAGGCATCTAAATGCAAAGCACGAGCTGCAGTGGAGTACACACTTGAAAAACCACAATAGATCTCAGGCTCCTCTTGCTCCCTCTTCTGCTGCAGTATCAGCCTCTTCCTCCCCCTCTGGAGTGACAGTGGCACCTGACACCCCGCAAACAGAGGATGTGGCAGCAACACCACTACCTCTACCACCATCACCCAGCATGTCCACACCGTCCCATGGAAGTGTTCAGCTGTCCATCCCCCAAACACTGAAGAGAAAGAGGAAGTACCCACCCGCCTTCCCTGGCCCTGAATGCCAGCATTTCAAAATTCATGGCACGAGAAGGGACGTTATATCTCCCTAACTGAACACTGGGTAAATGCAGTAGAGGCTGGGCCTGAGACGGATAGCAGTTTGGCTCATGTCCTACCGCCACCGAGGATTGTAGGACATTTCTCGTTGCCTCCTACTCCGCTTCCTCCTCTACCACCTTCTCATCTGGTCAGCGTCACACCTTCACCACCAACTTCAGCACAGCCAGGGGGAAACGACAGCATGCTGTTTTCAAACTCCGCGCAGGAGCTGTGGACAGGCATGGAACAACAGACCGATGAGTGGTTGGTGCCGCTGAGCCTCAAGCCTGGCCTGGTGGTGTGCGAAAACAGATCTCGTAGCAGCTCTGGGGCTAGCCGGTTTGACGCACATCCCTAGCCTGGATCATGTGCTGAATTTGGTGGTGCAGAGGTTCCTGAAAAATTACCCCGATATGTCAGAGCTGCTGCAGAAAGTGCAGGCCGTCTGTGCGCGCTTTCGTCGTTCTCACCCTGCTGCTTTTTGCCTGTTTGCGCTGCAGCGTAACTTTGGCCTTCCCACTCACAGCCTCATATGCGACAAACTCGCAAGGTGGAACTCCACCCTGCACATGCTAGAGAGACTGTGCCAGCAGCAGCAGGCAATAATGGAGTTTCAGCTGCAGCACGCACGGCTGAGTCACTCTGCGGAATAGCACCACTTCACCACCAACGAGTGGAAGGCCATGTGGGAGGTGTGTGCCATGTTGCACTGTTTTGAATACTCCACCAACATGGCCAGTGCCGATGACGCAGTCCTCAGTAGTGTTGAGCGAACAGTTCAAGAATAGTTCGGGTTCGTACAGAATTTTGGGGTGTCCGTGACACGGACCCGAACCCGGACATTTTCAAAAAAGTTCGGGTTCGGGTCCGGTGTTCGTCGATTTCTTCCCGCTTTCTGAAGGGCTGCACAGCAGCCAATCAGTTAGCATTTTTACTTGCCCTAAGAGCCCATCACAGCCATGCCTACTAATGGCATGGCTGTGATTGGCCAAGTGCAGCATGTGACCCAGCCTCTATTTAAGCTGGAGTCACGTAGCGCCGCACGTCACATTGCTCTGATTAGTGTAGGGAGAGGACGCAGCTTCTATCAGGGCGAGATTAGGCAGGTTAAAGTCAGCAACAGCACCTAATGAACGGATCAATTTACAGCTGAGAATCATTGAACTTCTGCTAGTTACTTGCTCGCTGGTTTTTAGGCTGCACAGAGCGTTTTTCTGTCACTTATTTTCTGGGTTGATCGGCGGACATTTTGTGACTTGTGGTGCGCCAGAAGAAGCTGCCACCAAGTCCATCAATCCATCAATACTAGTTTTTTTTTGCTATATCCTACATCAGGGGCTTGGCTGTGCTAATTGTCACCCCTAGAAACTCAGGAAAGAAATTTCTATATTTTATTAAGGGGTTAAATACAATTGCCCAAATACCAATCGCCTAAATCTGGTGTTCCAGCTTTGGCTAGACAAGTATAATACTGTCTGCTGTCTGGCAAAGGATAGATTATTTTCTGGGGTTAAATTCAATTGCCAAAATAGAAATACCATAAATCAGTGGTTTCAGCTGTGGCTGGCAAAATAGAATAGTGTCCGAGGTAACGCACACACGTACAGACGCACGTGCACAATTCTTGAATAGTTGTATTATCGCGATAATAAAACTAACAGTGTAAAGTTGACTGTATTGCTCTAAGTTATATTCGCGTACGAATGTAACTTCTATTACAGCACACCAATACTAAAACTGACTAAGAGACAGCTTTAAGTTCTATTCGAACGCGATTGCAACTTTGGAACTTAAAGTGGTGTACGATTTTTAAAGTTGAGTACTAAAAAGTTGGAATCGCAATGCGATTCTTATGTATTTGCTTAATCGCATTGCGATTACAACTTTGAGCTACCGATCACCATGGAACGCTCCTCCAGTAGAATGTACTGTCGGATGTGAGAATTAAGTTGAAATCGCAATGCGATTATTATATATCTGCTTAGTCGCATTGCCGTTTCAACTTAGCATTGCTAAATAATTCCATCCATATTCGTTAACTTACTGACTCAGTAAGTTAACGATATGGATGGAATTATTTAGCAATGCTAAGTTGAAATCGCAATGCGATTAAGCAAATATATAAGAATCGCATTGCGATTTCAACTTAATTCTCAGATCCGACAGTACATTCTACTGGAGGAGGCGTTCCCATGGTGATCGTTAGCTCAAAGTTGTAATCGCAATGCGTTTATTGCGGTATATTATCCCTCTGGGTGTCTTCTACAGCCTTTTTAGTGCCCAAAAGTTCGGGTCCCCATTGACTTCTATGGGGTTCGGGTTCGGGATGAAGTTCGGGTTGAGTTCGGATCACGAACCCGGACATTTTCCGGAAGTTCGGCCGAACCTCTCGAACCCGAACATCCAGGTGTTCGCTCATCTCTAGTCCTCAGCATTACAATCCCACTTCTATGTCTCCTTGAAATAACACTTCGGGCGATGATGGAAGAAGATGTGGCACAGGAGGAAGAGGAGGAGGAAGGGGGAGCATTACAACGGTTATCAGGCTAGTCATTCACAAGTGGCTCAGAGGGTGGGTTCCTGCTCCAACAGAGGCCAGGTACACAACTGTCCAGCCAGGGCACAGTTCTGCAGGATGAAGAGGAGGAGGATGATAATGAGGAGGAACAGTGTTCAAAGCAGGGTGGCACCCAAAGCAGCTTATCCGCATCAATGGAGCATGGCTGGGGGAGATACAGAGGACACATATGATACACCTCCCACCGAGGACAGCTTGTCATTGCCTCTGGGCAGCCTGGCACACATGAGCGACTAAATGCTGCAGTGCCTGCACAACGACCGCCGAGTTGCCCACATTCTAACCAGTGCTGATTACTGGGTGGCCACCCTGCTGGATGCCCGCTACAGGGACAACGTGCTGTCCTTCATTCCGTCACTGATCGGAAGATGCGTGAGTACAAGCGCACGCTGGTAGACGCACTGCTGATAGCATTCACACCTAACAGCGGGGGATAAGTGGAAGTACAAGGCGAAGGCAGAGGAGGAAGAAGAACCAGCACCTCCAGATGATACGGACCATCTTAGCAGGAGGCAGCATTTCAGCAACATGGTGAAATAGTACGTGTGTACATGCCTACACGTACTGACTGATGGGTCTGCTCCATTCAACTTCTGGGTCTCCAAATTGGGCACATAGCCTGAGCTTGGCCTGTACGTCTTGGAGGTGCTAGCCTGCCCTGCAGCAAGTGTATTGTCCGAACGTGTGTTCAGCATGGTGGTAGGGGGGGGGGGCAATCAGAGACAATCACAGCCTCCTGTCCTCAGCCAACGTGGACAAGCTCATGTTCATTAAAATCAACCAGGCATGGATCCCACAGGACCTGTCCGTACCTTGTGCTGAATAGACATGTATACTGGCCGCACCCAGCCATTGTTCTACTTCAGTGCACTTTCTCTTTGCATTCTCTTTTCTATTTTCCAATGTTTTGGTGTCTTCCCAAATTTATAAAAAAAAAAAAAGGAAAAAAACAAAAACAAAAAAAAAACAACAAAAACAGTGTTGGCTACCTCCTCCAGCCTCCACTGCGACTTCCACCTACACCGCCATGTCCACCGCCTCCTCAACCTTCTTCTCCACTTTGACCTCGGCCTCATAGTTCAAGTCATTTCCCTCTCCACTGTTTGCAGGACAATTGTCCAGCTCTTACCCCCATTTTGCAGCCCTCTAGCCCTTACTACTATTTTACAGCCATTTTAGCGCACCAAAGTTCAGGTCCCTATTGACTTCAATGGGGTTTGGGTTCAGGTCAAGTTCGGGTCCCGAACCCAAACCTTGACCCGAAGTTCGGCCGAACCCGGCGAACCCGAACATCCACGGTTCCGCTCATCCCTATTTATCTTCCAAGTTTAGCCCCCTGATAGCCAGCCTCTGAGCCAATCAGGGCAAACCCCCTTTCTATCCCCTTCCTGCCCTATTTCCTGCTAAATATCACAGTAAAATTGTGTGGGCACCATTTTATGCGATTCATCCAAAGCGAACTTTAAATTTGTTTTGGCAGCAGATTGTTTGTGAAATTCACAAAAAATCCAATTTGTTTAGCATAGATACACTTATCTCTAAGCTGGATATTGGAAACTGTTGCCTTCAAATATGATACAAAATCTTTGCAAGACTCTGAAATCAAGTTACTGAAGTTTTTAGGTCTAGATTGTAGTGCAAACTGGATTTATAAGACTGAACATATGGCTGTATTTTTCCAATCACTTTTATGTGCAAAACACGTGAATCTGTTGAGTTGCCTTCTATGCTGGGAAATATTTACAACTGGTGTGATAAGCATCATCAACTGCAGTACGTCTTTTTGTTTTATGGGAACCTCTGATCCTTCCATGGAGGTCTGCAATGTCATGATCTGCACTCCGTAGGTCTTATTGTTAGCTGTTTATCATAAAGATCTGCAGGTCTAAAGAACAGAGTAAGGTGTCTGTAGTCCTTTTATAGACTTTAATCAGCAGGGAAAAACACAGAAAAGACTCAGCAGAGAGCTGGCATAGCATCAAGTTGTCTGCCTGGATCTATGACTGTAAAAGGAGAACTCCAATATCCACATTGTAGCCGACATGCACTGGAAAATTGAGGTTCTTTCAACACAAGGAATTTGATCAGTGTATCTGAACTGCCACAACTGTCATTGTTACTTAAAGGGGTTTTCCGGGCATTTTTTATAATTACTATATGGTGCTAACCTGTGGAGGCAAGCTCTTACATAGCATTTATCCTCCCTTGCTCCGCTGGCACATGCTGCCGGCTATTTCGCCTGGGCCTGGATGGTGCTGCTTCTTTGCCTGTTTTGTTGTATTGATTACAATCTAGCCAAATAGAAAAAGAATTGGCATCATCTGGTTGGGACCCAGGCAGAAGGGCTCAAAATGGGCACCAGTGCAGCAGAGAATTCAGAATCGATTGGGGGAGTGCGGGGGAAGGAAATGGGCCTTCCTTTCAGAAATGCTGGTGGTAGGCGCCTCCACGCTGAAAGCCAGTGTGCCTAAAAAGTCAGATGTTTTGAGCTCTGTCCCCAACTGAGACGATTGACACCATCATCATCAATTTAAACGCTCAGTAAGTACAATCAACTGGCTTTCCAGAACTTGGTTGTGAGGCATAGAATGGTGGATGCATAGATAATAGGGAAAATACTTAATGCACTTTCCACATAGTGAGGCTAATATTTAGTGAACCTTCTATAGCACAGACATGCAGGATGAAGATGCTTATTTGTTTTAATGCACTTACACTTGATTAGGTACAATGGATTTTAATATGAGTTAATAAAAACGATTTTTTATAGGGAAGGGTTCATTAGAGGGAGACTGATGAGTCCTGAATATTGCTTGATCCCAGGTATGGCCCTGGCACTTTTTGGGAGGTTCTGGCTGAACGTCGCCTCTGATCTTTATTGCTACTGCTGCCACCATCCCCCTCCTCAGCACCCTGATCTGGCTCCAAGGTCATGTCCAACACACAATCATCGGCCATCATGCCGCTATTATCAGACTGTGATATATCATGGTGGGCTCCTTGGCCTGACTGCCACTATTACTGCCTCCACCGCCAATACTGTGACTATGGGTGCCACTATTACCCCCACCAACAAAGCTATGCATGGGGTCACCAGCCTCCTACTGAACCTTCTCCTCAGAGCAGTCCCAATGTATCTGAATTTAACCTTACTATTGGTATAGAAAGTAAATGAATTAATAGCAGTGTCCATTTCATCCTTTATGACTTCAGCGATTTTTACCACTATGACGACTGCACAAAGTTCGAGTCTTGGGACAGAGTGTGCAGGTTTTGGAGTTAGTTTGGCTTTTCCTAAGAAAAATCCACAATATGGCTTGCTGTTAACTTCAGACACCCTCAGGTAGGCTACTGCAGCTATGTCCTCAATGGATGCATCCGAAAAGACGTGGACTTTTTTTCTGACAGCAGCTGTAAGGGAAATGGAAAAATAGCAACGTGGTATTTAAAGTTGCTCCAATGCTTTTAACGACTTCTTTCATGCCTTCAACTTGTGTTGTTGTTCAGTAGGTAGCTGTGTGTCCCAGTCTACGTTCTCTGCAGTTAACTCTCTCAGCAACATCTTGCCATGAATGGTGATCGGTGCTATAAATCCAATAGGATTGTAGATACTATTCACAACAGACAAGTTTCCCCGCGTAGTGAAAGGTTTGTCAAAGGCCTTTCACTAAGAATGTGAATGTATCTTGCTTGATGTCCCACAGCAAACAAAGGCTGCGTTGAATAGGGGGGGAATCAGAACCAAGATCAAAGTCTTTTAAGTTGGTAGCGTGATCAACAGAAGGAAATGCATTCAATACATTTGGACTGTTGGAGATAATCTTATGAAGTCTAAGTTTTGCTACAGACAGCATTTCCTGCGTCGTGTGACCACTTACTGTCGGTGAACTCCTCTTTTACCCAGTAATGGTGCGTACACGGTTGAAAATAAGTGCTACGACCATTTTGAAATACATGGGTTTTAAATGAGGAAAGCTTAGTAGGCTTCTTATTTGGGTCTATGCAAACATTACCTACAGTATGATCACCCAGCCTAGATCAAAGCATTGGGCAAATGGAGCATCGCGAGGTCCATTGATTTGTTGGCATACCCAGAGAATGTTTATGCCAAGCAGGAGTAGAACGTTTGCATTCTTGTCAAGGGATGGTATTTCCTTGGCTATAGACTTTAGATGAGTATGATCAAGAGCCACTTCTGGCATAGAATTTTTTTTTTTATTAGATGGCATCTGGTTACATTCAACAAGTGTTGTAAAGGGTATCCTGACATTGTTATGTGAAACTACCATAAGTCCACTGGCTCTCCTTCCAAAGCAATCAGTAATGTAGATGGATTCTCTAGGATAATATTGAGGTGACGGGGGCGTAATGGGAGGGTAGAGGTGAGCTCCAGGTCCCACAAAATAGAAACAAGTGATATATAGCCTGTAGGTGCACATGAGGTGCACTAGCTTCCAGTGGGGAATCTACGTGTGTCCGCTGTATTGAGTAATCACACTGTCGGTTATATTGTTCTAGTGTTAAACATAAAATTATAAAACAATAAAAAATATATATATTTTATAGAGTAGTATAGGACTTACTTTACTAGGAGGTGGCCTGGACGATAAACTGAATACACCAACAGGTCCCCCCCTTCCCTGAGTTTGCTTGTAGAATATTAAAAATTGATGTCAGCTTCAGGAGGCAGCATCTTCATCAATAATCTTTATTTGTAAGCTCAACGCATTTTGGGGGTTAACAAACAAAATCCCCCTTCTTCAGAAGCAATCATAAAACAAAGTACAGGACAGACATAGTTACAGCATGGTCCCTATCCCTTTAAATAGTGGTGAGTTCTCGTCTGAATTTCAATGTTGGTACAGGAATGAGGTTTATCTTTCCACCTTGGAACGAATGTAGTCGGTGGGGGATCCTGGTAATATTTGATAATTATATTATCAAAAAAGCTATATAGGTATTCCAAGTTGCTAAATACATACAGTGGTGGCAGTGGAGGGTCTTCCTGTATTGTGGAAAGTGCCGGGAGCCGGAATCAGCTGTGGAACGCATGTGCGTTCCACGTCGGGTTTGGTGAACTGGAAATGGAGAGTCCTTGGTGGCCCATATCAAGCACATAATTATATAAATTATATTAATTCATTGGCAGCCGTGGGAGGTGTTCCATGAGGGCCCCCCCCCCCCCCGATATTGATCATCTACATGTCTCTGTTATTATTCTGGGGCCTCTGGGTCGCGATCTTCTGTGGAACGCATGTGCCTGGCATACCGGAAGTGGAGATCGAGGTGTAACGGTGAAGCGCTCCACTCTCTTTATCCACTGTGTGGGTGAATCGCATATTAACTTTTTAATATTGATAATATATAATAAATAATGAGAGTACCAACATAATTAGCAGTGAGGAGCGAGCACCAAAGTGTTTGGGTGTTCGGGTACTCGGTCCGAACACATAGCGATATTCATGGGCTTGGCCGAGCACCCGAGTATAATGGAAGTCAATGAGAGACAACCAGGCAACCCTGCTTGGATGAGGAGAGGGTCCCTGGTCCATTGGAAAAGGTCAGAAAGTGACAGAAACACCACCGAAATGGATCTGGAACAGCATGGGGACCATGTCTGGGTGCATCTTGGACTCCAATGTCGCTGCTGGGAACCTTATTGTCCCAGTTGTCCGCCCAGTTGTATATCACATAAAGGAGGGCCTCATTCACACTGTGCTACAATTGTTTAGGTACACTGCTGCACTCATAAAGCCTATGCACTAAGTGAAAGGGCTGCCAAAAATTACAAGGAACCTGCACTCCAATACACCCTTTATTACACATAAAGGAGTGAATCATACACACTCTTGAAAAATTATCATTGATGGCCAACTGGTGACCCTCAAAAACATTTGGAGCAAGGGCGTGCTGGTTACCCTCTAAAACATTATAGTTGAGGACCTGAAGGTGAGTGGACCCAAGAAAAAATTGTAGGTGAGCGAACCCTATGAAACATTGCAGTGATGGCCTACAGGTGAGCAGACTGTATAAAACATTAGAGGTGAGGGCCTGAAGCCGAGCGAACCCCATAAAACATTGCAGTGACGGCCTACGGGTGAGCAGACGGTATAAAGCATTGAAGGTGAGAGCCTGAAGCCTAGTGAACTCCATAAAACATTGCAGTGATGGCCTACAGGTGAACAGATGGTATAAAGCATTGGAGGTGAGGGCCTGAAGCATTGAGAACCCCATAAAACATTGCAGTGATGAGCTACAGGTGAGCAGACGGTATAAAGCATTGGAGGTGAGGGCCTGAAGCCTAGCAAACCCCATAAAACATGGCAGTGAAGGCCTACAGGTGAGCAGACCTTATAAAGCACTGGAGGTGAGGGCCTGAAGCCTAGTGAATCTCGTAAAACATTGCAGTGATGACCTACAGGTGAGCAGACGGTATAAAGCATTGTAGGTGAGGGTCTGAAGCCGAGCGAACCCTACAAAACATTGTAGTGAGGGCATATATATTTTGTATAGAAGAGGAGGCGGAGGATGAGGCGGATGAGAAAACAAGATTTAAACATATACCCTTTTTTGCGGTGAAAAGAGTGCATCTGAATCTTGTGGATTGAGTACATTATAAAGCATTCATTGAAATTGCGTTTTTGTTCCTCATTAGCTCAGCTTTTTTCTGGTGGAGTGGAGAAGTCAGGGGCAATCCAGGCCTTGTTATTTTTTGAGTAGTTGGGGTGAACCCACTCTACTGTGAGCACTTTCGTATGGTCACTCGTTTTTCCAGTGCGCCACATTATAATTTTTTGGCAATCCAGGCCTTGTTCATTTTTATCTGAGTCAACCTGTCAGCATTGCTTATCTGTTATAATGCCAGCAGCAGCACTAAATACACGCTCAGACAAGTTCAGAGTGCAGAGTGCAAATTCATGCCACGTGTCCAGCTTGGACACCAGTAGCTGTAAGGCATAGTGTTAACTGCGAATATTCGAATAGCGAATATTAATCGCGAATATCGCAACTTCGCTAATTCGCGAATATTTAGATTATAGTGCTATATATTCGCTATTTCAAATATTCGTCATTTTTTAACATCTGAAAACATGATTCCTCCCCGCTTCTTTCTTGTGGGTCAATAAGTCATTGGCCCACAAGCAACTTAAGCAGGAAGGAATCATGTTTTCCATATGGAAACAAAATGCCGAATATTCTAAAAAGAAAGTTATAGCAATATAGCGAATTTTCGTAAAATACACATATAGAGTGAATCACGATCTCACAAATTTGACTAAGTTGTAATCAGAATGTGATCAATATAACCTTTATTACTCGCTTTGCGAATTCAACTTAGAGCTGGGTTCCTAATGGTTGGCTTGCTAGAATATAACGAAGATTCAGAATATAGTGGTATTCGTGATATTCGCTATATTCAACAATTCTACCAAGCCAACTGTAAGTAACTGTTGGCTAAATAGAATTTTTGAATGTAGAATGTAGTGAATATAGTGCTATATTCTCTATCTTCGTCCATTCGAACAAGCCAACCCAATAGCATACTGCCCTTATGCGACGAGATTTACTCGCATATGTGGGATTACTTGTTTGCCCAGAGGCGACATGGTGGGAGGATTCGGTTGACCAGACTCTTGGCTACAGAGATAGGACATTGTGGAAGAGAGGGTGGTGCTTAACCGACTGGAAGCATTATTTTCTGCAATCCAACCGACCACCTGCTTGCACTGGTCCGACTTGGCCTAGATAAGTTCGACATGAAGCTGGGTAAGGTGGATTTTTTTGTTTTTTCTGGTGCACTGGCAGCAGGCACAGTTTAATTGCGCCCAGGGCCATGGCCTCTGCTTGCACCATCATCATTACGCCCAGGGCCATGGCCTCTGCTTGCAGCATCACAACCAGGGCCACGGCCTCTGCTTGCAATATCAGAATCACACCCAGGGCCATGGCCTCTGCTTGCACCATGATGCAGGACAGTACTGGACAGAGAAAAAAAACTGATTTTCGGCACTACACTAGCAACAGAGATAATGTAATTTTTACAGTACACACTGTAAAGCTTGCTGTATAGTACTGTAGACTGAGGAATAGAAATTTTTGGCACTACACTACCTCACAGATAATAAAAATTTTATAGTACACACTGTATTGGCTTGCTGTAATGTACTGTAGACATAGAAATACAAAATTTTGGCACTACACTAGCCCAGAGATGAAATTTGTACAGTACACAGTGTATAGGCATTCTGTAATGTACTGTAGACAGAGGAATACATTTTTTCGGCAATACACTAGCTCAGAGATAATATAATTTTTACTGTACACACTGTATTGGCTTGATGTAATGTACAGGAGACAGAGAAATAAAATTTTTGGGCACTACACTATCCCAGAGATAATGTTATTTTTACAGTACACACTGTATTGGCTTGCTGTAATGTTCAGGAGACAGAGAATTACAATTTTTCGTCAATACACTAGCCCAGAGATAATGTAATTTTTACAGTACACACTGTATTGGCTTGCTGTAATGTACAGGAGACAGAGAAATACAATTTTTGGGCACTACACTATCCCAGAGATAATGTTATTTTTACAGTACACACTGTATTGGCTTGCTATAATGAACAGAAGACAGAGAAATAATTTTTTTTGCCAATATACTAGTCCAGAGATAATGTAATTTTTACAGTACACACTGTAAAGGCTTGCTGTAATGTACAGGAGACAGAGAAATACCATTTTAGGCACTACACTAGCTCAGAGATAATGTAATTTTTACAGTACACACTGTATTGGCTTGCTGTAATGTATAGGAGATAGAAAAAATAAAAAAAATTGGCAATACACTAGCTCAGAGATAATGTAATTTTTACAGTACACACTGTAAAGGCTTGCTATAATGTACAGGAGACAGATAAATAAAAAGTTTCGGCACTACATTAGCCAAGAGATAATGTCATTTTTACCGTACACACTGTATTGGCTTGCTGTAATGTGCAGGAGACCAAGAAATACAATTTTTTGGCATGAAACTAGCACATTGATAATGTAGTTTTTACAGTACACACTGTAAAGGCTTGCTGTAATGTATAGTAGACAGAAAAATAAAAATTTTCGGCACTACACTATCCCAGAAATAATGTCATTTTTACAGTACACACTGTAAAGTCTTGCTGTAATGTACAGGAGACAGAGAAATACAATTTTTCGGCACTACACTAGCCCAGAGATAATGAAATTTTTACAGTATACACTGTATTGGCTTGCTGTAATGTACAGGAAAGAGAAAAATAAAATTTTTTGGCAATACACTAGCCCAGAGATAATGCAATTTTTAGAGTACACACTGAAACACAAGGGGGGGGGGGGGCGGGTAAGTCAGCAAATACAGGTGCACTTGGCCATGGCAAAATATACATATAAACACAGAAATGCAACAGCACTCTGCAACCAGCACTCTGCCCTACCTCTATACATAGAGGCGTTGGTGTACATTTTGATCAAAAAGTAATAAGCCACTCGCCGCGCCAAGGCCGCCTCTATGAGTGGTCCTAACACTAAAATAACCTGTTGTGGGCCGTGACAGCCACATACCCTGCTTTTTAACCTTCTTAGTGCCGTAACAGCCTCCATTAATCCAGGGATGCAGGTACCAACATGCATGCTGAGCCCACTATGTAGTCCTCCTGTTGGGGGCCATGACAGCCACATAAAATCAAGGGATTGCAGGCCCAGCATGCACGCTGAATCAACCCTGCTTTTTAACCTTTTTAATGCCTTAATAGCCTTCATTACATCCAGGGATGCAGGTACCAACAAGCATACTGAGCCCACCATGTACTCCTCCTGGAGCCAAATGGCTACTAGTACAGTCGTGGCCAAAAGTTTTAAGAATGACATAAATATTGGAAGTTGGAAAAGTTGCTGCTTAAGTTTTTATAATAGCAATTTGCATATACTCCAGAATGTTATGAAGAGTGATCAGATGAATTGCATAGTCCTTCTTTGCCATGAAAATTAACTTAATCCCAAAAAAACCTTTCCACTGCATTTCATTGCTGTCATTAAAGGACCTGCTGAGATCATTTCAGTAATCGTCTTGTTAACTCAGGTGAGAATGTTGACAAGCACAAGGCTGGAGATCATTATGTCAGGCTGATTGGGTTAAAATGGCAGACTTGACATGTTAAAAGGAGGTTGATGCTTGAAATCATTGTTCTTCCATTGTTAACCATGGTGACCTGCAAAGAAACGCGTGCAGCCATCATTGCATTGCATAAAAATGGCTTCACAGGCAAGGATATTGTGGCTACTAAGATTGCACCTCAATCAACAATTTATAGGATCATCAAGAACTTCAAGGAAAGAGGTTCAATTCTTGTTAAGAAGGCTTCAGGGCATCCAAGAAAGTCCAGCAAGTGCCAGGATCGTCTCCTAAAGAGGAATCAGCTGCGGGATTGGAGTGCCACCAGTGCAGAGCTTGCTCAGGTATGGCAGCAGGCAGGTGTGAGCGCATCTGCACGCACAGTGAGGCGAAGACTTTTGGAAGATGGCCTGGTGTCAAGAAGGGCAGCAAAGAAGCCACTTCTCTCCAAAAAAAACATCAGGGACAGATTGATCTTCTGCAATAAGTATGGTGAATGGACTGCTGAGGACTCGGGCAAAGTCATATTCTCCGATGAAGCCTCTTTCCGATTGTTTGGGGCATCTGGAAAAAAGCTTGTCGGCCGGAGAAGAAAAGGTGAGCGCTACCATCAGTTCTGTGTCATGCCAACAGTAAAGCATCCTAAGACCATTCATGTGTGGAGTTGCTTCTCAATTTTGCCTGAAAACACAGCCATGAATAAAGAATGGTACCAAAACAACCTCCAACAGCAACTTCTTCCAACAATCCAACAACAGTTTGGTGAAGAACAATGCATTTTCCAGCACGATAGAGCCCCATGCCATAAGGTAAAAGTGATAACTAAGTGGCTCGGGGACCAAAACGTTGACATTTTGGGTCCATGGCCTGAAACTCCCCAGATCTTAATCCCATTGAGAACTTGTGGTCAATCCTCAAGAGGCGGGTGGACAAACAAAACCCACTAATTCTGACAAACTCCAAGAAGTGATTATGAAAGAATGGGTTGCTATCAGTTAGGAATTGGCCCAGAAGTTGATTGATAGCATGCCCAGTTGAATTGCAGAGGTCCTGAAAATGAAGGGCCAACACTGCAAATACTGACTCTTTGCATAAATGTCATGTAATTGTCGATAAAAGCCTTTTGAAACATTTGAAGTGCGTGTGATTATATTTCAGTACATCACAGAAACAACTGAAACAAAGATCTAAATGCAGTTTTGCAGCAAACTTTGCGAAAACGAACATTTGTGTCATCCTCAAAACTTTTGGCCACAACTGTAGGTACTATGAGTGCAAATTACATTTTATAGTTACTCTGATTAACACCTGTCATGGCCCCCAACAGGAGGAGTACATAGTGGGCTCAGCATGCATGTTGGTACCTGCATCCCTGGATTAATGGAGGTTGTTACGGCACTAAGAAGGTTAAAAAGCAGGATTGATCCGGCATGCATGCTGGGCCCGCACTCCCTGAATTTATGTGGCTGTCATGGCCCACAACAGGTAGGATTTAGCGTTAGGACCACTCATTGAGGCGGCCTTGGCCCGGCGAGTGGCCTATTACTTTTTGATCAAAATGTACACCAACGCCTCTAGTATAGAGGTAGGGCAGAGTGCTGGTTGCAGAGTGCTGTTGCATTTCTGTGTTTGTATTTACAGTACACACTGTATTGGCTTGCTGTAATGTACAGGAGACAGAAAAATACTATTTTTTGGCAATACACTAGCCCAGAGATAATGTAATTTTTATAGTACACACTGTAAAGGCTTGCTGTAATGTACAGGAGACAGAGAAATACAATTTTTCTGCCCTACATTATCCAAGAGATAATGTAATTTTTATAGTACACACTGTATTAGCTTGCTGTAATGTACTGTAGACAGAGAAATTCAAATTTTAGGCACTACACTAGCCCAGAGATAATGACATGTTTACAGTTCACACTGTATAGGCTTGCTGTGATGTACTGTAGACAGAGGAATACAAATTTTATTCACTACACTACTCCACAGATAATGAAATGTTTATAGTACACACTGTATTGGCTTGCTGTAATGAACAGGAGACAGAGAAATACAATTGTTCGGCAATAAACTAGCTCAGAGATAATGAAATTTTTATAGTACACACTTTAAAGGCTTGCTATAATGTACAGGAGAGAGAGAAATACAATTTTTCGGTACTACAGTAGCCCAGAGATCATGTAATTTTTACAGTACACACTGTATTGGTTTGCTGTAATATACAGGAGACAGAGAAATACAATTTTTCGGCACTACACTAGCCCAGAGATTATGTAATTTTACAGTACACAGTGTAAAGGCTTGCTATAATGTACTGAATACAAAAAAATAAAGATTTTCAGGAGTACACTAGCCCACAGATAATGAAATTTTCACAGTAAACACTTTATTGGCTTGCTATAATGAACAGGAGTCAGAGAAATACAATTTTTCGTCAATACTCTAGCCCAGAGATAATGTAATTTTTACAGTACACACTGTATTGGCTTGCTGTAATGTACAGATGCAGCAGGGTTAGCACTCCTGCTGTTAACTCAAATTTCTTAACTCATTTCATTATCTTGAGAAAAAAGCCATTGAAAAGCAATTGAAGGTGTTTGCTTAGATTAGATAACCAAACTCAGAAATCTCAGAAAAAAGGAGTGCTAACCATGCTACATCTGTATAGGAGACAGAGAAATACAACTTTTTGGCACTACACTAGCCCAGAGATAATGCAAATTTTATAGTACACACTGTATTGGCTTGCTGTAATGTACAGGAGACAGAGAAATACAATTTTCCGGCACTACACTAGCCCAGAGATAATGTAATTTTTGCAGTACACACTATATTGGCTTGCTGTAATGTACTGGATACAGAGACATACAGATTTTTGGCACTACACTAGCCCAGAGATAATTTAATTTTGACAATACACACTGTATTCGGATGTAGTTCTTTATTAGATATTAATTTGTCCCAAATAAAATGTATTCTCTGGTGGAATATTGTATATACTGTTGCGGCCTAAACGCAAACACAAATGTGCCCAAAACTAGTTAACTATGTCCAAAATATAAATCACTCTCTGCTGGATTAATTAATATAACGGTTGCGGATTGAAGGCACACACAGATGTGGCACAAGTTAGGTTAATTTCCCCAGAACAAATAATATCTCTGATTGTACAGTGTATATCTCGCTAGCAGGAACAGTGAATAAGCCCCTTTTAATAATGTCTGCCCAACACACTGCTTTATGATGGTGCAATGTATATCGCAGTACCAGGCACACTTTAGTGAATAAGCCTTTTTTTAATAATGTCTGCCCAACACACTGCTTTATATTGGTGCAGTGTATATCTCAGTACCAAGGAACACTATAGTAAATAAGCTCCTTTTAATAATATCTGCCCAACACACTGCTTAATGATGCCGTATTGTAGATGTCACTAATCGGAAATCTTTCTGTCTTTTAGAAGTTATAAAAGCGATTTTCAAGCCCTGCCTGGTGACGCCTGTCCCTGATAGTGCTGAATAAAAAAAAAAAAAGGTGCTGCACTGCTGTCAAACACACACTCTAGTCACTAAAAGGACTGTTAGGTCTTTCAATAAGGTTTTTGGAGTGAAATCAGTAAGTTTAGAGCAAAATGCTATCTGTCCCTGCCTACTGTCTGCTCTCCTTGACGCTGAATGAGTCGAGAGCTGGACTTCAGCTCCTATATAAAATGGTATCACGTGTTCCGGCCAGCCAACCAGTGTAAGGCTTACAGCTAACATTGCTATGGCCTTACACTGAGGGTAATTACTTACCTGGACATTGATTGGCTGCTTAGAAGGTGCCAAACGTGCGGGGAGGAGACTCGAGCAATGGGACAAATACACGTGGTGTTTGGCCAAGCATAGCAATGCTTGAGATGAACCAATACTCGGCCGAGCATGCTCGCTTATCACTAATAATCAGAGATGAGTGAGTTTTTAAAAAATTTGATTCGCCGTTTCACCAAATTTCTGGGGAATAATTCGGTTCGGTCCGGATTTATTTGCGTGGAATCGTTTAAAAAACAGCTATTTCCTGGCTTCAGAGAGCCTTTATAGTGGTGTAGAACACTGTGCCTTTCAGTAACACACATAGGGAGTCTGTTCTGGTAGTTAAATAATAGTGTGAGTCTGTATGACATGTAGATGACAGGCGTCGCTCTTAGAATCACTGCACACTTCACTTATTTGGGCAGTCACAGGGCCAAAACTGACCAAATAACTGAAGTGTGAACTCAGTCTTACAGGCCAATGTTAGCGCCAAGAAAAAGCGCACTCCTTTTACACTGTCGTCAGCTGATTCCACATAGATGTCTACAGAACCTGTTCTATTAAACGCTTATACAAGTAGAGCCCCCCGACAGAGTAGAGAGGGTGTCAGCAGTAAGTTTTTGTTGACGTCACTGATTATGCCCTTCCTCTGATCCGTCAGAACAATAACCCCCAAAAAACAGATCCTATCTGTTGAGCATCTGCCTTCATTAGGTCAGCATTTGGTCAGTAACCCATCCGTATTGCTAATGCCAAAAAAACAGGAGTGGATCCAAAACAGAGATGACACGTGAATTTGCATGTCATCTGTGTTTTGTACCCAGCTTTTGGCTACCTATTCACAAGCCAGTTCTGATGGGGCCATACAGGCCTTACAGCTGCTACACAGACAGGATCCGTTGTGCATCTAATTTTTCCTTCCTTCTGACAGATCGGACGAAGGGTCAAATAAACGACGATGTCAGCCAAGCCGAAAGGCAAAATAGTGGCCAAGTCATGAAGGTGGGAGTTTGTGGCAGCAGCATCAGGAGGAGGCCACAGAGTGGCACAAGGCCATGTGGAGGTGGCAGCAGCATCAGTAGACCACAGAGTGGCAAAGTGACATAGTGTGGAGGTGGAAGCAGCATGAGGAGGCCACAGAGTGGCACAATGACAGTGTGGAGGTGGCGGCAGAATCAAGAGACCACAAAGTGGCAAGGTGACATAGTGTGGAGGGGTAGCAGCATCAGGAGACCACAGAGTGACCTGGGGACAGAGTGTGAAGGTGGCAGCATCATGAAGAGGCCACAGAGTGGCACAATAGCAGTGTGGAGATGGCAGCAGCAGCAGCAGCATCAGGAGGCCACAGAGTGGCACAATGACAAAGTGTGGAGTTGGCAGCAGCATGAGGAGACCTCAGAGTGGCAAGGTAACATAGTTTGGAGGTGGCAGCAGCATGAGGAAACCACAGAGTGACCTGGTGACAGAGTGTGGAGGTAGCAGGAGCAACAGGAGGCCACAGAGTGGAAAGATGACATAGTGTGGAGGTGGAAGCAGCATGAGGAGGACACAGATTGGCACAATGACAGTGGGGAGATGGCATAAGCAGCATCAGGAGCCCACAGGGTGACACAATGACAGTGTGGAGGTGTCGGCAGCATCAGGAGACCACAGAGTGGTACAATGACAGAGTGTGGAGGTGGCAGCAGCATCAGGAGACCACAGAGTGGCAAGGGGACATAGTGTGGAGGTGGAAGCAGCATGAGGAGCCAACATAGTGACACAATGACAGTGCAGAGGTGGCGGTAGCATGAGGAGACCACACAGTGACCTGGTGACATAGTGTGGAAGTGGCAGTAGCATCAGGATGCCACAGAGTGGCAAAGTGACATATTGTGGAGGTGGCAGCAGCATCAGGAGGCCACAGAGTTGCCATATGACATAGTGGTGAGGTGGAAGCAGCATCAGGAGGCCACAGAATGGCACAATGACAGAGTGTGGAGGTGGCGGCAGCAGCAGCATCAGGAGGAGGACACAGAGTGGCACAATGACAGTGTGGAGGTTGCGGCAGCATCAGGAAACCACAGAGTGGCAAGGTGACTGTGGTCTCCTCATGCTGATGCCACCTCCACACTGAGTGACAAGGGGACATAGTGTGGAGGTGGAAGCAGCATGAGGAGCAGCAACAGAGTGATACAATGACAGTGCAGAGATGGCCGCAGCATGAGGAGACCACAGAGTGGTAAGGTGAAATAGTGTGGAGGTGGCAACAGCATGAGTAGACCACAGAGTGACCCAGTGACAGAGGGTGAAGGTCCAGCAGATCTTCAATGTGGGGTGGCAGGGTACTGTCCAAGTATGCCACCACCTGCTGGTTCGGGTCATGCTCCAGTTCTAGCTGCTGCTGCTTGTGAGTACTCTCTTCACCAGGCTAGTGAAGAAAGCTGCTCATCAGCGACTCTAGACTCAGGCTGCTGCTGATAGAGCTGGTAGTGTTTCTGCCACCCCACCCCTCCCCAGCAGCCATGGCAGTGGAATGTGAGCGCAGAGGGCCCCCCCTGGTCAGACCTGTGAGAGGATGGTTGATGGTGCAGATAGGCAGCGGCTAACTCACTACATAGGATGTCCCCAGTAGCGAGGGTCCAACAAGGTGGAGATCCAGAAGTCATGCCTCTGCCAAATGGTGACAATTCGGCTGTCACTACGCAAGCAACTGAGCATGCATCAGGCCATTTGTGCAAGTGACTCGGAGGGACTCCCTGTCTCCATCTCCACTGCATACTGCCACGGTGTGTCTGTGTCCTCTGCCTCCTCTTCCTCATTGCCCTGTAGCTCCTCTGGCTGCTCCTGCTCCTGCTCCTTCTTTCCTGTCACCTGTGTAGAAAAACCACCCATTTTGCTACACATTGCTTGTGCTCCAATGTCCTCCTCCTCCTCCAGTTCAGCAGGGGTCATGTGGCCATGAGGGCCACAGGGCTCATGTGGCCATGAGATCTAGGTGCCATGTCTCTAGTCCCCAGACCAGCCAGACTTACCAGCATCTGTTCCAGGACATGAAGCAGGTGAGTGATGTTGTTCATCCCATAGTCCTGGCGACTGACAAATAACGTGGCCTCCTCAAAGGGCCTGAGCAAATGGCAGGTGTCATGCATGAGCTGCCACTGTCTGTCATCGAGGTTACACAGGGGAGTAGTCCTGTCCGATTAGATCATCAAGAAATCGTTTATGGCCTTTCTCTGTTCGTATAGTCGGTCCAACATATGGTGGATGGAATTCCAACGGGAAGAAAAGTCGCATATCAGCCTATGTTGGGGGATGCCGTTCTGCCGCTGCAGCTCAAGAGGGGTGTGCTTTGCAGTGTATGAGTGGCTGAAGTGCATGCAAAGTTTCCTGGCCATTTTTAGGATGTCTTGCAGATGGGTGGAAGACTTCAGGAACCGCTTGAAAACCTGAACACGTCCTTGACGCAGCGCCTACAACATGTTCTTCCGTAGTCGGTCACCATGGTTCAGATTTTCAGTTGTGGCGGAGAAAGCCAGGATTCGATTTCTTGAAGAAGGACACAGAGCAGTTCCTCCCCTTTGTGACTCCGTTCTCCCAGGCAAACGAGGTGCAGAACAGTGTGACACCACTGTGCTCTGCACATGTGGTATGTTGGAGGGGCATTGGGAATTATTCCTGCAGTGTAGGCTAAGGACACAGTGGAAGATGAGGAGGTAGAGGCGGACATTGACGCAGGACGAACGGCGTGAGAACGTGGAGGCGGAAGTGGCGTCACCTGGCCAAGTTACTGGTGTGGCTGTGCAAGAACCACATTCACCTAGTGGGCCGTAAAGGACTTGTATTGTCCCTGACCATAGTCCCTCCCTATTATAATAAAATAATCCTGTTTTTCACCTCTTACTTAATGTATAAACCTTAAAAAAGTATCCCCTCCAATTCAAAAAATGGTTCTGATCACATGTTCAAATACAACCACTAGTAAATCACACATCTCCTTCATTCATAAAATTCAGCACTTGGATACACACTTTCCATTCATTGTTACGGTCACATGTTCCTATGTAGCCAATGAATCTTCTCATCTCAATTAGCGGACACAGGGCAGAAAAAGAAACTCCATATACAAATTCAAGAGGATTCCTAATACAGCGAACACCTCTGTTATATCAAACAGGGTTTGAGATCAAAATCAATGTTTAGTCCCTTTGCCTGAAGTGTTTCTAGTTTATAGATCCACTCCACTTTGCAGCAATTGATCCTAGCTAGCGGATCTCCCCCTGCCACTTCTGATTGACCTTTTTAACCACTTGCCGCCACGCTAACGCCGATGGGAGTCAGCGCGGCAGCTCTCTCAGGTCTCACTCACGCCTATCGGCGTCATCTCAGACCCGAGATTTCGCATGAACGCGCGCGTGTGTTCATGCGATCGTAACCGGGACAACTGAAACTACAGCCTGCCAGCGCTGATCATGCGCTGGCAGGCTGTAGATGCGGAAAAAAACGCATTTAAAACGCATATCAGACGCTGTTTAACAAAAAATAAAAAATTCCATGAATTCACTATGCCCCTTAACGAATACCTTAGGGTGTCTACTTTCTGAAATGGGGTCATTTATGGGGTGTTTCTACTGTCTGGGCATTGTAGTGCATCAGGAAACAGGACAGGTGCTCAGAAAATCAAAGTGCGGAAACTCACTTTTTTGCACCATAGTTTGTAAACGCTATAACTTTTACCCAAACCAATACATATACACTTATTGCATTTTTTTTTATCAAAGACATGTAGAACAATAAATTTAGAGAAAAATTTAAATTGAAATGTAGTGTTATTTGAAAATTTTTACAACAGAAAGCGAAAATTGTCATTTTTTTGCAAAAATTTCGTCAAAAAAAGTAAAAATGTCAGCAAGAATGAAATACCACCAAATGAAAGCTCTATTAGTGAGAAGAAAAGGAGGTAAAATTCATTTGGGTGGTAAGTTGTATGACCGAGCAATAAACGGTGAAAGTAGTGTAGTGCGGATTTGTAAAAAAGGGCCTGGTCACTAGGGGGGTATAAACCTGTGGTCTTCAAGTGGTTAATACCAACAAATTTTAGTCCACTAGGGTCTTTTCCGTGTACTTTTTGATAAGGTTAAAACACTAAGGCCCCTTTCATACAGGCGTGAATTCCGCGCGGGTGCAATGCGTGATGTGAACGCATTGCACCCGCACTGAATCCAGACCCATTCATTTCTATGGGGCTGTGTACATGAGCGGTGATTTTCCCGCATCACTTTAGCATTGCGTGAAAATCGCAGCATGCTCTACTTTCTGCGTTTTTCACGCAACGCAGGCCCCATAGAAGTGAATGGGGCTGCGGGAAAATCGCAAGCATCTGCAAGTAAGTGCGGATGCGGTGCGATTTTCCTGCGTGGTTGCTAGGAGACAATCGGGATGGGGACCCGATCTTTATTATTTTCCCTTATAACATGTTTATAAAGGAAAATAATAGCATTCTAAATACAGAATGCTAAGTAAAAAGGGCAATAGAGGGTTAAAAAATTTTTTTACTCACCTCCTCCAATTGATCACGTAGCTGCCGGTCTCCTGTTTTGTCTTCAGCTGGGGAAGGGGGGTAAAGGACCTTTGGTGACGTCACTGGGTCACATGGTCCAATCGCCTGCTTCCATGATTGGACCATGTGACCCAGTGACGTCACAGAAGGTCCTTTACCCCCCAGCTGAAGACAGAACAGGAGACCGGCAGCTACGCGATCAATTGGAGGAGGTGAGTTAATATTTTTTTTTAACCCTCTATTGCCCTTTTTACATAGCATTCTGTATTTAGAATGCTATTATTTTTCTTTATAACTATGTTATAAGGGAAAATATACAAAATGTACAACCCAAAACCGGACTTCAGTGATGAAGTCTGGCTTCGGGTCTGGGTACCAAAAATGCCGATTTTTCTCACGTGTGTGCAAAATGCATTACAACAGTTTGCACACGCACGGAAAAATCGTGCATTTTCCCGCAACACACCCGCCTCTTATCCGGCTGTCAAACATGACGCCCGTGTGAAAGAGGCCTAAGTAAGAGGTAAAAAAACGCATTATTTTATCATAATAGTCAAAGAAAAAGAATATTATGTTTATGTATGAATAATTTTTATTCTAGTGGTTTTAATGATATATGGGAAGAGTGGTATCTCACTCTCGACCAAATAAATTGATTGCTTTAAGGTGAGTGAAGGAAGTGCTCCTGATAAAGCAAAAGCGAAACCTAGGTCGGGTGAATTGAGGAGGACTGATATGGTTTTGTTATATGCGCATTTATTTGCTAAATTTGTAAGTATAATAAATCCTTTTTATATAATTTTGGTTGGTGGTCCTTCACTATTTTGCACTAATCTGGCTTTCACAGAAAGTGACTTGGAATCAAGGAATCCTTTGGGTTACGGAGTTGTACCTTTACCTATGTGAGGATTGTGGTTTCAAGTAAAGCGGGATACCACCTAAAAATTGAGAGCAGCATGTTCCTTTTTTGAAACAAACTGACTGATTGTGTGAATGGAACCCACTTTATTTGGGACTTGCAGCGCCACTGAGAGAACTTTTATTTAACTTCGTTTCACTAGTGGGGGGGGGGGGGGGTGTCTGATGTCACTTGGGACAAAGTGGATGACTGAGTCAACCATTCAAGAACCCCTGGGTTGCTGGTCAAGACACGACCGCTAGATGACACCGGGAGCTCAGGCCTCTCACTGCGACCACTGCTGCCACGCCCCCTTACTCTGCTGCGACCTCTGCATGCGCCAGAAACATTTAGGCCTCTGCCACTCCCCTGTGCAGGACCTGGCACTTCTCTGTCTGACATACTGTTAGATCAAATAATCAAATGTTAGATCAAATATTTTTTCTTTTGCCACTATTGCACGGAAACAGGGCTTTAGAATTTATTACTGCACTGCATAATGGCAATTAGGCCCTGATTTTTTTCTACTTTTACACAACCAAAAGGCTTTTCAACAGATAAGTGCAACAATGAACAGCGAATATGTTTTTATTTCACCACTAATACATAGCAAACTGGGCTTTTGAATATATCACTGCACCGCAGAATGGCAATTAGGCCCTAATTTTTCTCCACTTTTACACAACACAAAAGGCTTTTCAACAGATAAGTGCAACGATGAACGGCAAATATATTTTTATTTTGCCAGTAATTCACGGCAAAGTGGGCTTTAGTATATATCTCTGCACCGCAGAATGGCAATTAGGCCCTGATTTTTTTCTACTTATACACAACACAAAAGGCTTTTCAACAGATAAGTGCAACGCTGAACGGAGAATATATTTTTATTCTTTTATATATATATTTTTTCATTTCACCACTTATACACAGCAAACTGAGCTTTAGAATATATCACTGCACTGCACAAGGGCAAATATATTTTTCTTTTGACACTAATACACAGCAAAAGGGGCTTTACAACATATAACTGCACCGCACAAGAGCAAATAAGACGTACTGTAGAAATATTTCCTTGTAATAAACCCTGTTAATGGCTGTATCAAACAGAACTTGCACCCCAATAACAAGAACGGTTTGCTGGAATGACAGAGCTGTATAATAGCAATTTGGAACCCCAGTCAGGATTTTTCCTATTACCCAGTTTGTACCCTCCCCTACTGAACCCTGTTCTACATAAATGCTGTGAAACGATTCCTCCCTATCCTTTCCCTGCACTTATAAATCGTTTTTTCACCACAATCAAGTCTTTCCTATCACTGCCCCTAGAGCCTGCAGACACGTCTCTCCCTGCACGCTGGTAAATGGCAGAATCTAAGATGGCTGCCGCTATTTATAGGGCTGTGACATCACAGGCCTGGCTGGCTGCTGATTGGCTGCATGCATGTCAGTATGGGTGATCCTACCTTCCCAGAGTTCCTTTCTCCAAGTCCTCACACGTGCAGCAGCCATTTTAGAAAAAAATGCGATTCGTTACCACTAGTGTTGACCGAGCATGCTCGGCCACCGAATACTGTGTAAAATAGTTTGCGTTTCTCAGATTCATGAATATGATTGTACATTTCTCTATTCTTATTATATAAATTGTTGTTACTATATTTATTAATACCAGGAATATGAGATTATGCTTTGTAACATAATATGTCTTTTTATGTGTTACATGTAGTAAGTCAGCGAGACTATCACCTGCATTTTTAAACATTGTAAGTCTCCACCTTCGTTTGTTGAAGTTGTGGCCTGTCTTAGGAATAAAAGGCCCAGTAGGCCTAGTCTCGCTCACTAGTGATGAACGAGTATGCTCGGCCGAACACTAGTTCGGCTCGATCATCTTGATGCTCGGCACATGGCGGTACTCGGCCGAGTACCGTATGTGCTCGAGCGCATTGCTCGAGTCTCCTTCCCGCACGTTTCTTGGCTGGCACGCACTGTAATGCCGTAACCATGTTGGCTACTGGCATTACAGTGATTGGCTGGCCAGAATGCGTCATCAGGTGCTATATAGCAGCAATATATATTTTAAGCGCATCCTGCGCTAAATAGCGTCTAATAGGCCACTGCGGACAGTTAAATTATTCGCGCCACATCTCCTGTGTAAAGTGTGTGCATCCCAAAAAATATCAGTGACATCCACTGTACTTTTTCCATAGACGGTATCCACTTTGGACAGTTAAATTATCCGCTCCATATCTTCTGTTTAAAGTGTGTGCATCCCTAAAATATCGGTGAAATCCAGTGTAATTTTTCCGTAGACAGTGTCCGCTGCGGACAGTTAAATTATCCGCGCCACATCTCCTGTTTAAAGTGTGCGCATCCCTAAAATATCAGTGACGTCCAGTGTACTTTTTCATTAGACAGTGTCTGCTGCGGACAGTTAAATTATCCGCGCCACATCTCCTGTTTATAGTGTGCGCATCCCTAAAATATCAGTGACATCCAGTGTACTCTTTCAATGGACGGTATCCGCTTCTGACAGTGACATTACCAGGGGTACATCTCCAGTGTACCATCTGCGTTTAACCCCTTAAGGACATGGCCGTATTTCACTTTAAGGACCAGGCAATTTTTTCAAAATCTGACCAGTGTCACTTTATGTGGTGATAACTTTAAAACACTTTTTCTTATCCAGGTCATTCTGAGATTGTTTTTTTGTCACATATTGTACTTCATGACAGTGGTGAAATAAAGTCGAAAAATTTCATTTTTATTTATAGAAAAGTACCAAATTTACCAAAAATTTTGAACAATTTGCAATTTTCCAAGTTTCAATTTCTCTACTTCTATAATACATAGTAATACCGCCAAAACAAGTTATTGATTTACATTCCCCATATTTGATAGATAGAAATAGAACCGCGCTGCTTCAACTCCGACACTCTATTTAAGTCAGGTTCTGCCGTCTATCCTCCGATGTTGTCCCGCTTCACAGGGATCCAATGGCACATGCAACTGATCCCTCTGTGGGTTCAAAAGGAGTGTACGGACATAGTGAAGGACCCTCTTTGTGATGTTTCTCACACAAGGATTTATTATACTCACAGACACAGGAGCAATAAAAGCATATCTCAATATAAAATCCGGACACGTCCAGTCTCTTGCCCGACCCAGGTTTCGCTCCAAGGCTTCCTCAGGGGCGACTACAGCGCATGTCTCGGCCTGAGGTCATTTTATAGCGCCATAACTCCATATGTTCATGCCCTTTTCATAAAAACTCGATTTACACACAATTTCTACAATCAATTATAAAATTCATCAAACCCTATTCATAAAAACATAGAGATTTCTTCTTACCAAAACGTGCTTCATACTTTAAAATATATCAGGTTCCTCATATTCCGAAATACATATATCAACCACAGAATAGTAACAAAATCCTTCCCATCCCTTTCATTCATAAACTCTTAGTTGGTAAAGATATCATTCATTTAAACAAAGACATATACATATAGAACTACACACCACGGAGGTGTCCGCCTCCTTCCCGCATCACTGGTGTTACTCTCCCCTCCCCAACACCACGTGAGCGGAGGATGCCGGCCTCTCCATTCATAAAAAAAGTCATGTGAAAAAAACAGCCAATCTCCATTTACTATCAATGGGCGGGTATTCGCAGGTCCTCAATATTCAATTAAATCAATTACAGAACGGCTCTAAGTGATTTATTTTCAAACCAAACATGGTTTCAGGTCAAATTCAATATTGAGACCCCCAGGCTGCAGTGTACCAAGTTGATAAATCTACTGAATTTCTCTACTATTTATTTGTTTGATATAGTCGCCTCCCCTCCAATGCGGTTTAACGACCTCCACACCAACAAATTTCAGACCTTGGGGGTTCTTTCCATGTTTCGATTTGAAGTGGGCAGAGACACTATGACTAATTAAACCTTTTTTGATATTATATACTAGTTCCTGAATTTGGATCTTCAAAGCCTGTGTGGTCCTGCCCACAGACTGAAGCCCGCCGGGCATTCTAGTACATAAATCATGCCCTGGTTTTCACATGAACAAAAACCTCTAATAGAAAATTCTCTTCCGTTTTGATTGGACTTTACTTTCTCAATTGACCTCATTCTTTCTTTCTGGTTGCGGTTCTTGCACCCCGTGCAAAAACTGCACCACGTGAATCTCCCCCCATTCTTCTCTTCTTTTGTAGACTCCAGGGGAATTGCGCTGTGTACAAGCTTGCTCCCTATGCTGGTAGCCCTTTTAAAAACGAAGGGGGGTTTATCAGGAATGTCCTTCCCCAGGATGGGATCGTTCTTAAGTATTCCCCAATTCTTTCTAACTGCTTTCTTGATGGTACCCGACATACAGTTATAGCGGGTCAAGAATGCAAACCTAAAGTCTCTGTTTGTTTCCTTTCTTTTCACATCCTCTTTTCCTCTGAAAGACCATTAACAAGTTTGAAATGTTTCTAGATATACACAAATTTATAAGGAAGATTAACATAGCGAAGTACTGGATGAATAATCCAGCACCACAAATTAGGAATCAAGAAACTAGAGATGATATAGTACATACAGGTTTAAAAGAGAAATTGAAATTTTTTCCAAAAAACCGCAATAATGAATGTGTAGAAGCGTTTAGGATGGGACTGCTAAAAGAACTAGAGGAGACAGACAAAAAAAAGGAACGCAAAACCTTACCTGAGGTGAAAGAGAAGCTGTGAAAAATCTAGAGAAAAATTCGAAATTGATAATTAAACCGGCTGACAAAGGGGGAGGGGTGGTAGTGAAGGACAAGGAAAAATATGAAACAGAGATGCAAAGGATAGTGTCAGATGAAATAACATAAAAAAATTAGAATCGAATCCCACGTGTGAATATAAGAAAATTCTGGACACATTATTGATGGAAGGACATGAAAAGGGCATACTAAATAAAAAAGAGTTTGAATACCTAACTGTGAAACACCTGGTGGTACCGGTGATTTATCACCTGCCTAAAGTCCACAAAAACGCCCCCCACCCCCCAGGGAGACCAATAGTTTGGGAATTAACTCCCTTACTACAAGGGTCACTGAATATATTGATTATTATTTGCAGGGATATGTGACACAGAATCCTTCACATCTAAAAGATACTGGTTCAGTCATTCAACTTGTAGAGAACCTAAACTCCCCCACGTCCAACACATGGTTAGCCAAGGTGGACGTGGCATCACTTTATACCGTGATCCCAAAACATTTGGGAATCAAAGCAGTGGAAGAGAGGATTAATAGGGACCCGAAAATTGGTGAACCACAGGGCGACTTCATTTTGAGGTGCCTAAAATATTGTCTAGAACACAATTATTTTTGGTTCAACGGGTCCTATTATGTCCAGTGTGTTGGAACGGCGATGAGGGTGAAATTCGCCCCTAGTTTCGCTAACATCTTTATGGGGGCATGGGAGGAAGAGAATATTTACCCCAAGTTAGATGTGGACACCTCCAGAGGGAAACTAACCCTCTGGAGAAGATACATCGATGATTGTTTATTGATGTGGGAAGGAAAGAAAGCCGGCTTGGAGGAGTTTATTGAGCTTCTAAATATGAATAACTGGAACTTGCGGTTTACAGGGGAAATAAGTAACTACTGTATTAATTTCCTAGATTTGTGCATTAAGATTGAGGAGGGGAACTTTAGAACATGTACCTATTTTAAAGAGACAGATGTTAATTCGTATATTGATATGAAAAGTTGTCATTACAGACCGTGGTTACAGAATATTCCGAAGGGACAGTTTAAAAGGATGGCCCGCAATTGCACTACCACGGAAGATTATAGGATACAAAGTGGTGTACTAAAGGAACGATTTTTAGAAAGGGGATATACAGAAAAAGAGCTGGATGGGTGCATAGTGAATGTAGAGGAGGAGAAAATAAGAGGAAAAGAGGATGTGAAAAGAAAGGAAACAAACAGAGACTTTAGGTTTGCATTCTTGACCCGCTATAACTGTATGTCGGGTACCATCAAGAAAGCAGTTAGAAAGAATTGGGGAATACTTATGAACGATCCCATTGTCACGACCTTGGTTAAGGTCGCGACTGTGTTGCCAGCGGCAACATGTCGTTTGCACTGTGGGGCTGCTATCCGCCTAACGTGCGGTTGCCGTTGGCAACGTGTCACCCTCTTTGCGGTCGTGGCTTTTGACCTGCTGCCTCACATGCGCTTGTCGTTGGCAACGTGGTGTTGCGTAGTTCATGTGGGGGCAGGGCCACCGCAGCTCTGAGTTGGTGTGGTGACACAAAGCCACACATGCTGTTGCCGGTGGCAACATGTCGTCTAGCATGTGTGTGCTCACCTTGTTTGTGAGCACGTTCTTTGGGTGTGGTTTACACAGGGTTAATGTCTGTGTGCTGGGTGTGTCCTCTGGCCTCCTTAAGTGTCTGTGTTTGGAGCCTGAGTTCAGTTTGTTTGTCTCCAGCTTTGGTGTGAGCATGTGCTGGAGGTGGTTGCTTGCACCCATGTTATGTCTGTGTGAGTCACCCTTATTTGTTATATCGTTTACACTGTTTGATTGTATTCCCCTCCTGTGTGCTTCTGCTTGCCCTTACCCTCACTTGGTTATGTGTTTGTTGTGGATTGTATGAAGCACTACTTTCTGTTTATGTTCTCCGGAAAGGGCTTGCTTACCCGGAGGGGTATAGCATATACCGGATGGTGTGCTGCCCGGCCAGGTCTCCCCCCAGGCATCTGATGTCCGCTTGGGGGTCCGGGAGGTCCTGGCGCTGCTCCTCTATCTTCAGCACGGCAGGTAAGTGTGGGTTTCTTGTACATGTTTCCTATGTTACTTGCCTGCCGTGCGGGCACACACTGTTCGGGTCCCGGCTGCTGTGGGGGCCTCTGGAGACTCCTGCTCATCCGCGGTCTAGGGTGAGCAGGTGGTCTCTGCCCTGTTTTCATGTGAGGGCGAGACAGGGCGTTCAGGGCCCTAGGTACGTGGGTATGAGCCGTCCCACCTTCAGGGTCCGCTCATACAGCCAGGAGACCAGGGCAAGTTTTAGGGACATGCCAGGAGGTCAACTGCTCCTTTGTCCCTGTTTTTAGGCCCGGCGGCCGAGGATAGTGCGCGGCGGGGGGGTTTCCCCACTCCCCGTCGTGACACCCATCATGGGGAAGGACATTCCTGATAAACCCTCCTTCGTTTTTAAAAAGGCTACGAGCATAGGGAGCAAGCTTGTACACAGCGCAATTCCCCTGGAGTCTACAAAAGAAAAGAAGAATGGGGGGAGATTCACGTGGTGCGGTTTTTGCACGGGGTGCAAGAACCGCAACCAGAAAGAAAGAATGAAGTCAATTGAGAAAGTAAAGTCCAATCAAAACGGAAGAGAATTTTCTATTAGAGGTTTTTGTTCATGTGAAAACCAGGGCATGATTTATGTACTAGAATGCCCGTGCGGGCTTCAGTATGTGGGCAGGACCACACAGGCTTTGAAGATTCAAATTCAGGAACATGTAAATAATATCAAAAAAGGTTTAATTAGTCATAGTGTCTCTGCCCACTTCAAATCGAAACATAGAAAGAACCCCCAAGGTCTGAAATTTGTTGGTGTGGAGGTCGTTAAACCGCATTGGAGGGGAGGCGACTCCATCAAACAAATAAATAGTAGAGAAATTCAGTGGATTTATCAACTTGGTACACTGCAGCCTGGGGGTCTCAATATTGAATTGGACCTGAAACCATGTTTGGTTTGAAAATAAATCGCTTAGAGCCGTTCTGTAATTGATTTAATTGAATATTGAGGACCTGCGAATACCCGCTGTGGGGAGTCGCTCTGGTAGATAGCGGTGCGGGTGCAGTACAGAGGCAAAACAGGGAGTCCAGAAGGTGCAATGAACAGTGTTTTATTCACTCTTGCACAAAACCAAACGATATAAACAGTCTCTTGGTGTTTGTTCACACATACAAGAAATCATGAGGCAAAATAAAACAGTCCAAATCAGGTTCTAGTCACCTGGGAGGTTTTAGGTGCAGGTTCGCACCTGGCTGTCAGTCCAGCCGCAAGACAGTCGCCGTCAGGCTTCCAGGTCGTCTGCACTCCTCCTTGCTGGGCTCTTGCGTCCAGCCCAGAGAACTTCCAAACACAAGTGACTCCACAGCCTAACAGCAGCTCCAGGACAATCACACCCACCTGCTGGTGCTGGCTGTGTTTTAAAGCCCAGCAAAGTCCGGCCTGGACCGTGGGGAGTAGGCACCCACCCAACTCTTTGCCTACTCCCAGTAAGAGCCGGCCCGGATTGGCTTTGCAGCCAAACTAACTATAAATGTCAAGCAGCACTAGCTGCTGCTGACACATAAAACCCAGCTCTCACCTCACCGAGGCCAGGAACCTCGGTGACACGTACCTCCCATCGATAACGGTACCTTGCACCTTACCACATACCCCCCCCTTTGTTCAACCCTGAGGGGGTGAACACATGTGAGGCAGTGGACGCGGGACAGGGCATCTGCATTACCCTGCAAGCGGCCTGCCCTGTGTTCTACCGAAAATTTGAAATTTTGCAAGGATAGGAACCACCTGGTGACCCGAGCATTCCTCTCCTTGGCCTGGCTCATCCACTTGAGAGGGAAATGGTCGGTCACCAGACGGAACCTCCTCCCTAACAGATAATAGCGGAGAGATTTGAGTGCCCACTTGATAGCCAGGCACTCCCTCTCCACTATACTATACCTGGTCTCGGCTGGGGTGAGTTTACGGCTCAGGAAGACAACGGGATGTTCTTCCCCATTGACCTCCTGAGACAGTACTGCACCGAGACCTACCTCCGAGGCATCCGTCTGAACGACGAACTCCCTGTTGAAGTCGGGTGTCACCAAAACCGGGGACCCACACAGGACCGACTTCAACGCGGAGAAAGCCTCCTCCGCCTTCTCATTCCAGCTAACCTTCCCCGACTTTCTCGATAACCTCATAGGGGCCCTGCCACCTGGCTAGGAACTTGCTGTCAAGGGTGGGCACCAGAACCAAAACCCGATCTCCCGGGTTGAAGTTCCGTACCCGAGCCTGACGATTATACACCCTACTCTGGGCTTGTTGCGCTGCCTCCATATGCTCCCGGACCAGCGGCAACACCCTTTCCATCCGATCCTGCATCTGGGTGACATACTCAATGACACTTTTGTGGGGGACAGGCTGTTGTTCCCACGCTTCCTTGGCGATATCCAACAGGCCCCGAGGGTGTCTGCCATAAAGCAGTTCGAAGGGCGAGAACCCAGTAGAAGACTGGGGCACCTCTCGCACTGCGAACATGAGATAGGGCAGAAGCAGATCCCAGTCCTTCCCATCTCTAGACACCACCCTTTTTAACATATTTTTTAGAGTTTGGTTGAACCTTTCGACAAGACCGTCTGTTTGCGGATGGTAAACGGATGTCCGTAACTGCTTTATACGTAACAATTTACACAGTTCCCTCATAACTTTGGACATAAAAGGGGTCCCTTGGTCGGTCAGAATTTCTTTTGGCAGGCCCACACGGGAAAACATTTCCATTAACTCTTTGGCAATGAGCTTAGCCGAGGTATGTCGCAGAGGCACCGCCTCTGGATACCGAGTAGCATAGTCCAGAACCACCAGGATATGTTGGTGACCCCTAGCAGACTTCGGTACGGGTCCGACCAGATCCATGGCAATACGCTCGAATGGGACCTCAATTATTGGGAGAGGGACCAGGGGACTTCTGTAATGCGGCTGGGGGCTATTTACCTGACAGGTCGGACAGAACTTACAGAACTCCTTTACTTCCTTAAACAAACCGGGCCAGTAAAATCGCTGTAGTACGCGGTCCTGCGTTTTCTGCCACCCCATGTGTCCCCCAAGAACATGTTGGTGGGCAAGCTCCATAACAAGCTTGCGGTATGCGGTGGGCACCACCAACTGTTCAACTGGCTCACCTCGGATTTGGTTCACCCGATACAACATATCCTGAAGAACAATAAATCGCGGAAACATTAATTCAGCCCCAGGTTTCTGGGGTTTACCATCAATCATTACAACACTTTCCCAGGCCCTGGTTAGGGTTTGGTCCCGGTGTTGTGCGGTCCCAAAACTTTCCCCGGAGACATTGAGGTCTGCCAACTCAGGTCCCGGTGGCAAGTCCTCCGTGTCTCCCACCATTACCCTCAGTGGGGTTGCCTCCCCCTCTACCGCTGGAGCAGTGGTCACCCCTACCGCTGGCCCTTCAGATTCGGGCTCCCAGGGTTCTGGCCTTCCAGTGGTATCAGGCCACTCTACTAGGGTTACCCCTGTCTCGGGTCCATCAGATACTTTTATTGCCGGCCACAGCGCCGGGAAACCTGGGAAGTCCCTCCCAAGTATCAGTTCATGCGGGAGTTTAGTAACGACAGCCACCTCGTGGGTCCACTTACCAGCCGCTGTGGACAAAGTCACTAGTGCAGTGGGGTAGTCTTTTAGGTCTCCGTGGATGCACAGCACCCCGATTTTACGGCCGGTATACTCCACAGGCCGTACCAGGGCAGCCCTTACCAGGGAGACTAGACTCCCGGAGTCCAGCAGGGCCACCGCCAGAGAATCTCCCACCTCTACCTGACACAGGTGGTTATTGTCCTGCACCTCACGGGTGCCAGTTGCACACAGCTTCCGTGCATACAGGGAGTGGCGATAGCCGTAGTTCACTTCCATCGGCTCACCCTGGTGCGGACAGTCGACCCTGAGGTGGCCTGGCTCCTGACACCTCCAGCATACCACGGGAGGCGGAACCGCAGGGGGCACATTCCGTGCAGGTCTCTCTGTCGCCGATCGTCGGAACTGGGGTGGAGGCCTCCGGGGTTTGACTGGCCCCTTCCCAGCAAGACTCCCCTGCAGGTTTCTGGTGGCCTCGTAACGCTCCACCAGATCAACCATTTCAAGGGCATTGGTGGGGGATACCTGGCCGATCCAGTGCTGAAGGGGGTAAGGTAGGGCCCTCCAGAACATGTCGACCAGCAAACGGTCCAGTATAGCCATCGGACTTAGAACCTCAGGCTGCAGCCACTTTTGCAACCTGTGCAGCAACTCATAGTACAGCGGCCTGGCGGGTTCAGCCGATTTAAAGTCCCACTGGTGGACCCGCTGAGCCCGGACCAACACATTTACCCCCAGTCTGGCCAGGATCTCCCCCTTCACCGTGGGGTAATCAGCAGCCTGGTCATCTGCTAGGTCAAAAAAAACCTGCTGGGGTCCGGATGCCAGGAACGGAGCGACCACCTCGGCCCACTGGTCACGGGGTAACTTCTCCCTCACAGCTACCTTCTCAAAGACTGCCAGATACGTCTCAACGTCGTCCGAGGGGGTCATTTTTGGGATCGCCGCACGGACCGCTTTCCGGGCATCATGGACATGGTGGGACGCTCCTGCAGCTTGTAAAGCCATCACGTGCTGTAATAGTAGCTGGTTGGTCTCCCGCTGCTGCACGTTATCCTCTATGAGAGCTTTCACAGCCGCCTCCATGTTGCCAGCAATTCCTACTTGTAGCTTTGCTGGTTTAATATATTCCATGCACTCGTGCCCAGCAAAACAAACAAACTTCGGCGTTCACGCCAGCCTCACTGCGCATGCCCGCATCCTCCACCAAATGTGGGGAGTCGCTCTGGTAGATAGCGGTGCGGGTGCAGTACAGAGGCAAAACAGGGAGTCCAGAAGGTGCAATGAACAGTGTTTTATTCACACTTGCACAAAACCAAACGATATAAACAGTCTCTTGGTGTTTGTTCACACATACCAGAAATCATGAGGCAAAATAAAACAGTCCAAATCAGGTTCTAGTCACCTGGGAGGTTTTAGGTGCAGGTTCGCACCTGGCTGTCAGTCCAGCCGCAAGACAGTCGCCGTCAGGCTTCCAGGTCGTCTGCACTCCTCCTTGCTGGGCTCTTGCGTCCAGCCCAGAGAACTTCCAAACACAAGTGACTCCACAGCCTAACAGCAGCTCCAGGACAATCACACCCACCTGCTGGTGCTGGCTGTGTTTTAAAGCCCAGCAAAGTCCGGCCTGGACCGTGGGGAGTAGGCACCCACCCAACTCTTTGCCTACTCCCAGTAAGAGCCGGCCCGGATTGGCTTTGCAGCCAAACTAACTATAAATGTCAAGCAGCACTAGCTGCTGCTGACACATAAAACCCGGCTCTCACCTCACCGAGGCCAGGAACCTCGGTGACACGTACCTCCCATCGATAACGGTACCTTGCACCTTACCACACCGCCCATTGATAGTAAATGGAGAATGGCTGTTTTTTTCACATGACCTTTTTTATGAATGGAGAGGCCGGCATCCTCCGCTCACGTGGTGTTGGGAAGGGGAGAGTAACACCAGTAATGCGGGAAGGAGGCGGACACCTCCGTGGTGTGTAGTTCTATATGTATATGTCTTTGTTTAAATGAATGATATCTTTACCAACTAAGAGTTTATGAATGAAAGGGATGGGAAGGATTTTGTTACTATTCTGTGGTTGATATATGTATTTTGGAATATGAGGAACCTGATATATTTTAAAGTATGAAGCACGTTTTTGTAAGAAGAAATCTCTATGTTTTTATGAATAGGGTTTGATGAATTTTATAATTGATTGTAGAAATTGTGTGTAAATCGAGTTTTTATGAAAAGGGCATGAACATATGGAGTTATGGCGCTATAAAATGACCTCAGGTCGAGACATGCGCAGTAGTCACCCCTGAGGAAGCCTTGGAGCGAAACCTGGGTAGGGCAAGAGACTGGACGTGTCCGGATTTTATATTGAGATATGCTTTTATTGCTCCTGTGTCTGTGAGTATAATAAATCCTTGTGTGAGAAACATCACAAAGAGGGTCCTTCACTATGTCCGTACACTCCTTTTGAACCCACAGAGGGAACAGTTGCATGTGCCATTGGATCCCTGTGAAGCGGGACAACATCGGAGGCTAGACGGCAGAACCTGACTTAAATAGAGTGTCGGAGTTGAAGCAGCGCGGTTCTATTTCTATCTATCAAATACTGTATAAGTGTGGATTGTCCACCACACTAGTGTGAACCTGCGACGCAAAGCGACTCTGTCCCTGCGGGTGTACAGGACTGGTTTTCTTTTTCTTTATACATTCCCCATATGTCTACTTCATGTATCGATCATTTTTGGAATGCCATTTCATTTTTTGGGAACGTTACAAGGCTTAGAAGTTTAGAAGCAAATCTTGAAATTTTTCAGAAATTTTCAAAAACCCACTTTTTAGGGACCAGTTCAGGTCTGAAGTCACTTTGTGAGGCTTACATAATAGAAACCACCCAAAAATGACCCCATTCTAGAAACTACAACTATTTTTTGGAAAATTTTCCATTTTAATGAATTTTTCTAGTAACAAAGCAAGGGTTAACAGCCAAACAAAATGTAATATTTATTCCCCCGATTCTGTAGTTTGCACGAACACCCCATATGTGGTCGTAAACTGCTGTATGGCCGAACGGCAGGGCGCAGAAGGAAAGGAACGCCATATGGTTTTAGGAAGGCAGATTTTGCTAGACTGGTTTTTTGACACCATGTTCCATTTGAAGCCCCCCGATGCACCCCTAGAGTAGAAACTCCATGAAAGTGACTCCATATAAGAAACTACACCCCTCAAGGTATTCAAAACCAGTTTTACAAACTTTTTTAACCCTTTAGGTGTTCCACAAGAGTTATTGGCAAATGGAGATGAAATTTTAGAATTTCTATTTTTTGTTACCTTGCCTCAAAAAAAGTGTAATATAGAGCAACCAAAAATCATATTTACCCTACAATAGTAGCAACAAAACTGACACCTTATCCCGTAGTTTCCAAAATGGGTTGATTTTTTTGGGAGTTTCTACTGTAGGGGTGCATCAGGGGGGCTTCAAATGGGACATAGTGTCAAAAAACCAGTCCAGCAAAATCTGCCTTCCAAAAACCATATGGCGTTCCTTTCCTTCTGTGCCCTGCCGTTTGGCCATACAGCAGTTTACGACCACATATGGGGTGTTTGTGCAAACAAGAGAATCAGGGCAATAAATATTGAGTTTTGTTTGGCTGTTAACCCTTGCTTTGTTACTGGAAAAATGGATTAAAATTGAAAATTTGCTAAAAAATAGCTGTTTTGGGACCGTTTTGTATTTTTTGTTATTTACATCGTTGAACTTACAGGTTAGATTGTGTGCTATTTCTATAGAGCAGGTTGTTACGGACGTGACAATACCAAATATGACTACTTTTTGTTTCAGTTTTACATAATAAAGCATTTTTGAAAAAAAATATTTTTTAGTGTCTCCACATTCTGAAAGCCATAGTTTATTTTTTATTTTTTGGGCAACTGTTTTATGTAGGGGCTCATTTTTTGCGGGATGAGATGTCGGTTTGATTGGCACTATCTTGGAGTGTATATGACCTTTTGGTCGCTTGCTAATACACTTTTTGTGAGGTAAGGTGACAAAAATGGCTTTTGACACCGTATTTATTTTTATTTTTTTGCTGTGTTCAGCTGAGGTGTTAGGTCATGAGTTATTTTTATAGAGCAGGTTGTGACGGACGCGGCGATACCTAATATGTATACTTTTTATTTATTTATATAAGTTTTACACAATAATATCATTTTTTAAAACAAAAAAAAAATCATGTTTTAGAGTCTCCATAGTTTAAGAGCCATATTTTTTTGGGTGATTGTCCTATGTAGGGGCTCATTTTTTGCGGGATGAGATGGCGGTTTGAATGGTAGTATCTTGGGGTGCATATGACTTTTTGATCGCTTTATATTACACTTTTTGTGATGTAAGGTGACAAAAATTGGCTTTTTTGACAACGTTTTTATTTTTTATGTTTACGGCGTTCACCTGAGAGGTTAGGTCATGTTATATTGTTATAGTGCAGGTCCTTACGGATGCGGCGATACTTTTACTTTATTTTACTTTAACTTTATTTTATTTATTTTGGTTTTACACAATAATATCCTTTTTGAAACAAAACAAACATGTTTTAGTGTCTCCATAGTCTGAGAGCCATATATTTTTCAGTTTTTAGGCAATTGTCTCAGGTTGGGTATAATTTTTGCGGGATGAAGTGACGGTTAGATTGGCACTATTTGGGGGGGTCATATGACTTTTTGATCGCTTGCTATTACACTTTTTGTGATGTAAGGTGACAAAAAATGGCTTTTTGACAGTTTTTATTTAATTTTTTTTTACAGTGTTTTACTTGAGGGGTTAGGTCATGTGATATTTTTATAGAGAAGATTCTTACGGACGTGGAGATACCCAGTATGTCTACTTTTTAGTTTTTTTATACATTTAACACTAAAAAGCATTTTTGAAACGAAAAAAAATAATGTTTTAGTCTGAGAGGCATAGTTTTTTTATTTTTTGGCCAATTGTTTTAGGTAGGGGATCATTTTTTGCGGTATGAGATGGCGGTTTGATTGGTACTATTTTGGGAGGCATACGCCTTTTTGATTGCTTTGTATTACACTTTTAGTGATGTGAGGTGCCAAAAAATGGCTTATTTACACCAATTATTTTTATTTTTTTTATGGTGTTCACCTGAGGAGTTCAGTCATGTGATATTTTTATAGAGCAGGTTTTTACGGACGCGGCAATACATAATATGTGTAGTGTATTTTTTTTTTTTATTCAGCGATATGTGTTTTTTTCACTTTACATTTTTTTTTTACCCAGAACCACTTGGTTCTTGTAGATCTAGTGGATCTGGTGTCTGTATAATACAGTACAGTACACTATATAGTGCACTGTGCTGTATTTTTTACTTTACAAAATCAGAATAGACCTTTAGCAGGTCTATTCAGACTTTCAGTATCATGGAGAGCAGAACGCTTCTGAAAGCGTCCTGCTTCCATGGCAACCATCACCCGCTGCCATAAGAGAGCAGCGGGCGATGGGGAGGGAGGGAGGCTGGGCTCCCTCCCTCTGCGATCCCATCCTGTCGGGGGCTACAAAGGCACAGCAGCCCCCGATGGGAGAGGGAGGGAGCTCCCTCCCTGTTAACCCTTCCATACGGACCGCGGTATGGAAGGGGTTAAACGGCTGGCATCTGATCGAGCACAGATGCCAGCCATTTCTATCAGAGTGTCAGCAATGTGCTGACACTCTGATAGATCCACTAGACACCAGGGAATATTACAGAGGAGGCGGGAGGGGGATCGCAATTGCAATCCCGCCTGCCGCACCACCTGCCTCCCACCACCCCGGAACCACCCCCGCTGCACCCCCGCAGCCATAATATGATTGGGGGCTGCAGGGGGGGGGTTAAAGTTTACAACTTTGGGGGCATTTAGACTTACAATGTACTTTTTCAATAGACGATGTCCGTTTCTGAGGGTGACATATCCAGGGCCACATCTAAAGTGTAACACGTGGGTTTAAAAAATGTATCTTTGACATACAGTGTACTTTTTCCGTAGACGCTGCAAACGGTGACATTACCTGTGGTACCTCTCCAATATATCGTTTACTTATCCCAAATATCTGTGACATTCCCTGTAATTTTTTATTAGCCGCTGGTGACAGCATTGACATTATCTGTGGGATATCTCCAGTGTAACATGTACGTTTAAAAAATTTATCTGTGACATACAGTGTACTATTTAAATAGATGGTGTCCGCTTCTGAGAAGGACATTACCGGGGCTACATCTAAAGTGTAAAGTGTGTGTTTATAAAATGTATCTGTGACATACAGTGTACTTTTTCCGTAGACGCTGCGAACAGTGACATCACCTGTGGTATCTGTCCTGTATAACATTTCCTCATCCCAAATACCTGTGACATTCCCTGTAATTTTTTATTAGCCACTGGTGACATAATCTGCGGGATATCTCCTCTATGACATTTCCATATCCCAAATGCCTTTTTTAAAAATGTTGAACATACACTTCCAAATCCTACGCTACTATAGGTGTGACATACTTTCAAGCATATATAACATTTGAAATGAAGAAGGCGAGCAGTAAGGGAAGGGGAAGTGGCCGTGATGCTGATGGTGCACACAGAGGCCGTGGCCCTGGGCGCGTTGAAACTGTGCCTTCTGCCAGAGCAGTAGATAATGCATTGCAGCAGATAATGCTTCCAGTCGGTTAAGCACCACCCTGTCTTCCACCAAGTCAAGTCTCAGTAGCCAGGAGTCTAGTCAACACAGTCCTCACCTTGATCCTCCTTCCTCGCACCATGGAGAGTCTGGCCAAACAAGTGATCCCACACTCGGATATTCCGAGGACCTCTTTTCATCGCCATTCCTTCATTTGGCCCTCTCGCCAAGCACGCTTGAAGAGGGACAGATATTGTGCCCTTAATCCCAACCTCTTAAGCATCCACCGTCACAAGAAGATGACGGTGCGGATTGGCAATTACTGTTTAATGAGGTGGATGATGAGGAGACACAGTTGTCAATAAGTCAACGGCAATTACTGTCTCAAGAGATTGATGAAGAGGATGAGACACAATTGTCAATCACTGAGGTTGTGGTTAGGTCAACAAGTCAGGAGGATGAGCAGAGTGAGGAACTGGAAGAGGAGGTGCTGGACGATGAAGCTGGGAAGGTGGAAAGCCAAGCGAGGACAGCAGTACAGAGGAAGAGGGATCAGCAGCACTGCAACAGGTTGGAAGAGGAAGTGGGGTGGAAAAAGGAAGAAGGCGGGCCATATCAAACAGGCCCGCAACTGTTCCACAGAGCACCCCCTTGCGGACATCTCCCATGCTAAGGGGTAGGTGTTCCGCAGTATGGCGCTTTTTTGAGAAAAGTGCGGACGACAAAAGAATAGTAGTTTGCAACCTGTGCCATACCAAAATGAGCTGGGGCGTGAACACTAACAACCTCACCACCACCAGCATGATCCGCCACAAGGCATCCAAGCACCGTAATAAGTAGGACAAACGCTGGGTCCACAATCTGTGTCTGTGGGTCACACCACTGTCTCCTCTTCCCCTATGTTATGTGCTGCTGGCCAATCCCCTGTCAAAGGCGCAGGCCTGGATGCCTCCCGCCCTCCACCTGGACCTTCGCAAGCACCATTAGCGACCACATCCACTTCCCTGTCCCAGCAGAGCGTCCAAATGTCCTTACCCAAGGCATTTTAACGCAAGAACAAATACCCAGCCACCCACCCACAGGCCATAGCACTAAATGCGCAGCTTTCCAAATAACTTGCCCGGGAAATGTTGCCATTTAGGCTTGTGGACACTGAGGCCTTCCGCAGCATGATGTCGGCGGCTGTCCAGCGTTACGCAGTACCCTGCCGCCACTATTTTTCACGGTGTGCCGTGCCCGCCTTACACCAACATCTGTCCCGTATCATCACACGTGCCCTGACCAACGCAGTTAAAGGATTTAATAGGGTACTCATTCCAATAACAGGGCCTCTTAAGAGTCCTGTATTGTTATTTATTGTCACTACCTCCCCTAGTCCAGAGTGGGTAATTGGCGAGCCTGCTGCCTTCCTTGGATGTGGTAGCCGTTTCTCAGACTCCCTCTCTGTAATCAAACCCTGATTCCCCATTTCTCGTGGTCACCATGGTAGGCGCAGAAAGTACCAACAAAAGTTGATAGGGCAGACACCCAAATGGATCGTTGACATCACAAGGATGTGTGTTCAGCCAAAAGTTATCTAGAGTCCACAAAGCGGCAGCAGGCCCTTGCCCATAATGTTTTCGATGGTCAGCTCACCTACAGGACCTCACCTACAATCTTTTACAGGGTCAGCTCACCTGCAGGCCCTCACATATAATGTTTTAGAAGTTCAGCTCATCTGCAGGCCCTCACCTACAATCTTTTATAGGGCCAGCTCTACTGCAGGCCCTCGCATGTAATCAGAGATGAATTTTCTAAAAAAATGTGCTTCGATCCGAATATATTCACGGCGAATCGTGTTAAAAAACGCCTATTTCCTGGCTACAGAGAGCATTTATAGGCGTGTAGAACACTTTGCCTTGCAGTAACACGCATAGGGAGTGTGTTGGGGTAGTGAAATAATACTGTCAGTGAGGATGACATACAGATGACAGGCTTCGTTATTAGAATCACTGCACACTTCACTTATTTGGGCAGTCACGGAAAACTGCCCAAATAACTCAAGTACTTACTCTGTCATTTTGCCACTCTGTAGCTTTCTTGACGCTAACATGGACCTGTAAGACCTGTAAGACCTGAGTCTGGAGGTGGTGGCAGCATGAGGAGGCCACAGAGTTGCACAATGACACAGTGTGGAGTTCGCAGCAGTATGAGAAGGCAACAGAGTGGCAAAATGACAGAGCATGGAGGTGGCGGCGGCATGAGTAGGTCACAGCGACGCAAGGTGACATAGTGTGGACAAAAGACTATGGGCACAGATCGTTGAGAAAGATGCAGATTGAAAGTTATCTGTAGAGCTGTACTACGGTAGCCTGCAGATTAATGCAGCCCTCAAAAGCAAGTTGGGTTTATCGGTTCCAAAAACTAAATTAGATTGTGTGGCAGTCCAAGACCTTCAAGCAGCAGAAGCAGCATGATACCACAGATTGGCAAGGTGACTTAGTGTGTAGAGGGCAGCAAAAGCAGCAGCATGATACCACAGATTGGCAAGGTGACATAGTGTGTAGATGGCTGCAACAGCAGCAGCATGATAACACAGATTGACAAGGTGACATAGTGTGTAGATGGCTGCAACAGCAGCAGCATGATAACACAGATTGGCAAGGTGACAGTGTGGAAATGGCAGCATGAGTAGGCCACAAAGTGGCATGGTGACATAGTGTGGAGATGGCAGCATGAGTAAGCCACAAAGTGGCAAGGTGACAGTGTGGAGATGGCAGCAACAGCAGCAGCATGATAACACAGATTGGCAAGATGACATAGTGTGGAGATGACAGCATGAGTAGGCCACAAAGTGGCATGGTGACATAGTGTGGAGATGGCAGCATGAGTAGGCCACAAAGTGTCAAGATGACATAGTGGGGAGATGGCAGCAACAGCAGCAGCATGATAACACAGATTGGAGCAAACCAAATTGTATATTACAATGAGGGGAGCCATGATACCATGACGCCCTTCATTGGTAATATTGTGTTTTTGGTATATGGTACTTACTTTGGTTTTTTGATTGATGGTTCAGGCCATTGAAATTTGATGTTTGGCAGGTGGCTGATCCAGAAGTTTTGATTGGCTGGAGTCTTCTTCAGTTGGAGGCTTGCAGCAGCTATAAAAGAAGAAGATCAACGGTTAGAGCGCATTCACGTAAGTATTATCTTAACGCAAACCTCCCGCCTACCATTCTTGTTTTATGCTGTTTTTTCACCCCCCCCCCTTTTTATTGTCGCTTTGCTTATGCAGGGGTAAAGTCACTCTTCGAGTGGACTGTTTTATTATAAATTATTATATTTATATTTTTTTAGTTTTATTTATTGAGTTTACCCTGGTAAGCATCGCGGCCAAAATATTTATCCCAACACTATAAGATGATATTCAATAAAAATTGTTATGTTTCAGCTAGTTTATGTTGTTGGACTTTTATTATCAATGAAGGATATGGTATCATGGCAAGGTGACATAGTGTGGAGATGGCAGCATGAGTAAGACACAAATGTGGCAAGGTGACATACTGTGGAGGTGGGTGGCAATACTAGTACTTGCTGAAGATGGTGGGTGAAAGAAGAAACACGTGGCATCAGATGTTTGGCATCAGGCGGGTAACAGCATCAGAATAGTAGCTGAGGCAGGTAGCCAGAAGAAAACGGTCTCTTGTCAAAATGTTGGTGTAGCACCATGAATGATCCAGTCTGATGCATCAGGCACTGGTGTGTACAAATCCAGGCTGATCCACGCCTGAATCATCTTGATGCAGTGTTCCAATATGTGCATTATGTGGCCACTTTAAACTCTTGCTAAATGTCATATCAAATGTATTGTGGTATCATGTTGTAGTTCTCTTTAACAGGCTGACAGTGCCATTTACATTTATTCGCTCCTAGGTCCCACCACTTATATATATAGCTGGGGGGGGGGGGGTGTAAAGTTAGCGTGTCAGATGTTAATGAAGAGATGAGTTAGTTAATGGACGAGGTGGAATTATTTTTTCCACCAAAACATTTCAATAGAGATTTTACTGCATATAAATGCAGCGCTTAACACAGAATACAAGATTTTTAACACCAAAATATTTCAATAGAGATTTTACCGCATATAAATGCAGCGCTTAATTCAGAATTTTTAGTGAATGGGACGTAGCGGAGGAAGTAGGTACGCGATAGAAGAGCGAGACGCAGACCTTGTGCAGTTTCTGTGCTGCAAAATAGTCCCTGTAGTGTCGAGTAAGCAATACTGCAGATAGATGTGGGCTGGTGTCACGTCGTAGTTCAGCCTATACCGCAAAAAGTACTTTCCCACATATAACTGCAGCGCTCAAGCTGAACATATCTTGATTTTTGAACATAAATATGACACTAAAGGCTTTACCACATATATAACGGCAACAGCGAACGCTGAATATTTTATTCATTTTTCTAACGATATACATGAATAAAGTTTTTCCAAGATATAAGTGCAGCAGCGAATGGCGAATGTATATATATATTTTTCTCTAATGATATAAGTCAATAAAGGTTTTTATACATATAAGTGCACCAGCAAATGGCAAATGCATATTTCGTTAAATATTGCAATATGCCAGTAAAGGCTTTACCAGATATAACTGCAACAGTGAACTGAGAAAATATTTTTCTAGTAGTTCTGAAATAAGGCCAATATACTCTTTCGCCAGAAATTAATGCAACACTGCAGTGTGTATGTATTACGTTTTTTTTTTGAAGAAACAAGGCCAATATGCCCTTTTACCAAAAAGACTGCAACTGAGCTGTGTGTATATATTACACTTTTTTTTATATGAAACACGCCGAATATGCTATTTCACAAGAAATTACTGCAACTGTGCAGTGTGTATATATTACGATTTTTTAAGTGAAACAAGCACAATATGCACTTTCACCAGAAATTACTGCAACAGAGCTGTGTGTATATATTACGCTTTTTTGTGTGAAACAAGGCTACTATGTGCTTTCAATAGAAATTACTGCGGCAGAGCAGTGTATATATACATTACGCTCATTTTAACCACTTGAAGACCACAGGTTTATACCCCCCTAGTGACCAGGCCCTTTTTTACAAATCCGCACTACACTACTTTCACCGTTTATTGCTCGGTCATACAACTTACCACCCAAATGAATTTTACCTCCTTTTCTTCTCACTAATAGAGCTTTCATTTGGTGGTATTTCATTGTTGCTGACATTTTAACTTTTTTTGCTATTAATAAAAATTTAACGACATTTTAGCAAAAAAATGACATTTTTCACTTTCTGTTGTAAATTTTTTTTTTTTAAACTACATTTCTATATAAATTTTTCTCTAAATGTATTGTTCTACATGTCTTTGATAAAAAAAAAGTCCAATAAGTGTATATTTATTGGTTTGGGTAAAAGTTATAGCGTTTACAACTATGGTGCAAAAAAGTGAATTTCGGCATTTTGAAGCAGCTCTGACTTTCTGAGCACCTGTCATGTTTCTTCAGGTGCTAGAATGTCAGGAAAGTATAAATACCCCACAAATCACACCATTTTAGAAAGAAGACACCCCAAAGTATTCGCGGAGGGGCATGGTGAGTTCATGTATCATTTCATTTTTTCTAAGTTAGCGAAAATGACACTTTGAGGAAAAAAATAATAATAAAGTTTCCATTTCTGCTAACTTCTGGCAAAAAAATAAATCTCAGACGGACTCACTATGCCCTCAGTGAATACCTTGGGGTGTCTACTTTCCAAAATGGGGTCATTTGTGAGGTGTGTTTACTGTTCTGGCATTTTGGGCGGGGCTAAATTGTGAGCAGCCATGTAAAAGCTAAAGGTACTCGTTGGAATTTGGGCCCTTTGCGCACCCAGTCTGCAAAAGTGGCACTCATGTGGTATCGCCGTACTCAGGAGAAGTAGGGCAATGTGTTTGGGGTGTATTTTTACATATACCCATGTTGAGTGAGAGAAATATCTCTGTAAACTGACAACTTTGTATAAAAAATTTAAAAATTGTCGTTTACAGAGATATTTCTCACACCAGCAGGGGTATATATAAAAATACACCCCAAAACACATTGCCCTACTTCTCCTGAGTACGGCGATACCACATGTGTGACACTTTTTGCAGCCTGAGTGCAAAGAGGCCCTAAAACCAATGAGTACCTTTAGAATTTCACAGGGCATTTTTACGCATTTGGATTCCAGACTTCTTCTCACGCTTTAGGGGCCCCTAAAATGCCAGGGCAGTATAAATACCCCACATGTGACCCCATTTTGGAAAGAAGACACCCCAAGGTATTCTGTGAGGGGTATGGTGAGTTCATGTAAATTTTATTTTTGTCACAAGTTAGTGGAATATGAGACTTTGTAAAAAACTAAATAAAAAATATATATATCTCAATTTCCGCTTACTTGTGCCAATAAAAAAAATTCTGTGGACTCGCCATGCCCTCACGGAATACCTTGGGGTGTCTTCTTTCAAAATGGGGTCACATGTGGGGTATTTATACTCACCTGGCATTTTAGGGAACCTAAAGCGTGAGAATCCAAATGCGTAAAATGCCCTGTGAAATCTAAAGGTACTCATTGGTTTTAGGGCCCTTTGCATCCAGGCTGCAAAAGTGTCACTCATGTGGTATCGCCAGTACTCAGGAGAAGTAGGGCAATGTGTTTTGGGTGTATTTTACATATACCCATACTGTGTGTGAGAAATATCGCTGTAAACGACAACTTTTTAAATTTTTTATACAAAGTTGTCAGTTTACAGAGATATTTCTCTCACCCAACATGGGTATATGTAAAAATACACCCCAAAACACATTGCCCTACTTCTCCTGAGTACGGCGATACCACATGAGTGACACTTTTTGCAGCCAAGATGCTAAAGGGGCCCAAATTCCCATGAGTACCTTTTAGGAGGGCATTTTTACGCATTTTCTTCTCATGCTTTAGGGCCCCTAAAATGCCAGGGCAGTATAAATACCCCACATGTGACCCCATTTTGGAAAGAAGACACCCCAAGGTATTCCATGAGGGGCATGGCGAGTTCATAGAAAAAATTTTTTGGCACAAGTTAGTGGAAATTGATTTTTTATTGTTTTTTCTCACAAAGTCTCCCTTTCCGCTAACTTTTGACAAAAAGTGTAAAAATGCCCTCCTAAAAGTTACTCATTGGAATTTGGGCTCCTTTGCGCATCTTGGCTGCAAAAAAGTGTCACACATGTGGTATCGCCGTACTCAGGAGAAGTAGGGCAATGAGTTTTAGGGTGTATTTTTACATATACCCATGCTGGGTGAGAGAAATATCTCTGTAAATTGCCAACTTTGAATAAAAAAAATTAAAAAGTTGTCATTTACAGAGATATTTCTCACACGCAGCATGGGTATATATAAAAATACTCCCCAAATCTCATTGCCCTACTTCTCCTGAGTTCGGCGATACCACATGAGTGACACTTTTTTGCAGCCAAGATGCGCAAAGGGGCCCTAAAACCAATGAGTACCTTTAGGATTTCACAGGGCATTTTTACGTATTTGGATTCTCACGCTTTAGGACCCCTAAAATGCCAGGGCAGAATAAATACCCCACATGTGACCCCATTGTGGAAAGAAGACACCCCAAGGTATTCCGTGAGGGGCATGGCGAGTTCACAGAAAAAAAAATTTTTTGACACAAGTTAGCGGAAATTGATATATATATATATTTTTTTACAAAGTCTCATATTCCACTAACTTGTGACAAAAATAAAATTTTACATGAACTCCCCATACCCCTCACGGAATACCTTAGGGTGTCTTCTTTCTAAAATGGGGTCACATGTGGGGTATTTATACTGCCCTGGCATTTTAGGGTCTCCTCAATCATTACACGTATGGCCAGCATTAGGAGTTTCTGCGATTCTCCGTATATTGAGCACACGGGTAATGAGATTTTTTCCGTTCAGCCTCTGCGCTGAAAAAATAAATAAATGAACGGCACAGATTTCCTCATTCGCATCGATCAATGTGGATGAAAAAATCTCTGCCAAAATCAGTGACTGCGGTGCGGAGGGCTGGGCGCTAGCTACCTAACAAGTAGCTAACTAACTGACGGTGATAACGGGACCCTTATGCCCCATTCACACGTCCGAAATTTTGTTTGCGGAACGGAATTGCGGACCCATTCATTTCTATGGGGACAGACTTTGTCCCGCTCGGATCCGGAATTACGGATCCGCGCTTCGGGTCTGCACTTCCGCTCCGCAAAAATATAGAACATGTCCTATTCTTGTCCGCACTGCGGACAAGAAAAAGCATTTTCTATATAGTTCTGTGCGGATCTGCAAAATGCGGAAAGCGCATTGCCGGTGTCCGTATTTTGCGGATCCGCAGATCCATGGATCCGCAGATCCATGGATCCGCAAAACACATACGGACGTCTGAATGAGCCTGTAGGGGGTGATTAGTGACAGGGGGGTGACAGGGGGTGATCAGGGGGTGACATGGGTGATCAGGGGTTAATCAGTGATGGGGGTGGCGGGTGTGTGTGTAGTGATTGGTGCACTTTTCCTATGTTTCCTCTGGTGGTCCTAAACAAAGGGACCACCAGACGAGCAGACAGCAGGCATATCAGACGCTGTTTAAAAAACAGCGTCTGATATGCGATTTAAATGCGTTTTTTTCCGCATCTACAGCCTGCCAGCGCATGATCAGCGCTGGCAGGCTGTAGTTTCAGTTGTCCCGGCTCCGATCACATGAAAGCGCGCGCACGACGCGCGCGCGTTCATGTGAAATCTCAGGTCTCACGAGATGACGCCGATAGGCGTGACTGAGACCTGAGAGAGCCGCCGCGCTGACGCCCATCGGCGTTTGCATGGCGGCAAGAGGTTAAATAAACCAGGACAAATGGCGCTTTCAACAGAAATTACTGCGACAAAGCAGTGGGCATATATTACGCCTTTTTTTTGTGAAACAAGGCCACAATGCACTTTCAACAGAAATTACTGCAACAGAGCAGAGGGTATATATTACGCTTTTTTTAATGAAACAAGGCCACTATGCGCTTTCAACAAAAATTACTGCAACAGAGGAGTGGGTATATATTATGCTTTTATTAGTAAAAACCAGGCCACTATGCGCTTTGAACAGAAATTACTACAGCAGAGCAGCGTGTATATATTACACTTATTTTAAGTAAACCGGGCCACAATGCGCTTTCAACAGAAATTAGTGCGACAAAGTAATGGGCATATATTGCGCTTTTTTTTGTGAAACAAGGCCACTATGTGCTTTCAACAAAAATTATGCAACAGAGCAGTGTGTATATATTATATTTATTTTAAATAAACTAGGCCACTATGTGCTTTCAACAGAAATTACTGCAACAGAGCAGTGTGCTTATATTATGCTTTTTTTTGTGAAACAAGGCCACTACACGCTTTCAATAGAAATTACTGCAACAGAGTAGTGTGTATATATTAAGCTTATTTTAAATAAACCTGGCCAAAATGCGCTTTCACCAGAAATTACTGCAACAGAGCAGTGGGTATGTATTACGCTTTTTTTTGTGAAACCAGGCCACCATGCGCTTTCAACAGAAATTACTGCAGCAGAGCAGTGTTGCATATACATTACTCTTATGTAAATAAACCAAGCAAAAATGCGCTTTCAACAGAAATTACTGCGACAAAGCAATGGGTATATATTACGCTTATTTTAAATAAACCAGGCCACTATGTGCTTTTAATAGAAATTACTGCAACAGAGCAGTATGCATATATTACGCTTATTTTAAGTAAACCAGATAAAAATGCGCTTTCAACAGAGATCACTGCGACAGAGCAGTGTGTACATATTTCACCATTTTTAGTGAAACTAGGCCACAATGCGCTTTCAACAGAAAATACTGCAACAGAGCAGTGGGTATATATTACACTTTTTTGTGTGAAACCAGGCCACTATGCGCTTTCAACAGAAATCACGGTGACAGAGCAGTGTGTATATATTACGCATTTTTGTGTGTGAAACAAGGCCACTAGGAACTTTCAACAGAAATTAGTGCGACAAAGCAATGGGTATATATTACGCTTTTTTTTGGTAAAACAAGGCCACTATGCGCTTTCAACAAAAATTACTGTAACAGAGCCTTGTGTATATATTATATTTATTGTAAATAAACTAGGCCACTATGTGCTTTCAACAGAAATTACAGCAACAGAGCAGTGTGTTTATATTACGCTTTTTTTTAATGTGAAACAAGGCCACTATGCACTTTCAACCGAAATTACTGCAACGGAGTAGTGTGTATATATTAAGCTTATTTTAAATAAACCTGACCAAAATGCGCTTTCAACAGAAATTACTGTGACAGAGCAGTGGGTATATATTATGCTCTTTTTTTACTGAAACAATCCCAATATGCGCTTTCACCCGAAATTACTGCAACAGAGCAGTGGGTATATATTACGCTTTTTTTAGTGAAACCAGGCCACTATGCTCTTTCAACAGAAATCACTGTGACAGAGCAGTGTGTATATATTACACATTTTTTTGTGTGAAACAAGGCCACTATGGGCTTTCAACAGAAATTATTGCAACAGAGCAATGTGTATATATTACGCATATTTTAAATAAACCAGTCTACTATGTGCTTGTAATAGAAATTACTGCAACAGAGTAGTATCTATATATTAGGCTTATTTTAAGTAAACCAGGTCAAAATGCGCTTTCAACATAGATCACTGCGACAGAGCAGTGTGTACATATTTTGCTTTTTTTAGTGAAGCAAGGCCACTATGTGCTTTTAAAGAGAAATGACTGCAGCAGAAAGGTGTGTATATACATTACGCTTATTTTAAATAAACCAGGCCAAAATTCGCTTTCAAGAGAAATTACTGTGACATAGCAGTGGGTATATATTACGCTTTTTTTTACTGAAACAAGCCCAATATGCGCTTTCACCAGAAATTACTGCAGCAGAGCAGTGTGTATATATTACGCTTTTTGTAATGAAACCAGGCCACTATGCGCTTTCAACAGAAATTACTGCAGCAGAGCAGTGTGTATATACATTACGTTTATTTTAAATAAACCAGACCACTATGTGGTTTCATGAAAAATGACTGCAACACAGCAGTGTGTATATATTACGCTTATTTTAAATAAACCAGGCCACTATGTGCTTTCAACAGAAACTACTGCAACAGAGCTGTGTATTTATATTACGCTTATTTTAAATAAACCAGGCCAAAATGCGCTTTTAACAAAAATTACTGCGACAGAGCAGTGGGTATACATGCCGCTTTTTTTAGTAAAACAAGGCCACTATGCGCTTTTAACAGAAATTAGTGCGACAAAGCAATGGGTATATATTACGCTTTTTTTTTGTGAAACAAGGCCACTATGCGCTTTCAACAAAAATGACTGCAACAGAGCAGTGTGTATATATTATATTTATTTTTAATAAACTAGGCCACTATGTGCTTTCAACAGAAATTACAGAAACAGAGCAGTGGCTTATATTACGCTTTTTATTTGAAACAAGGCCACTATGCGCTTTCAACCTAAATTACCGCAACAGAGTAGTGTGTATATATTAAGCTTATTTTAAGTAAACCAGGTCAAAATGCGCTTTCAACAGAGATCACTGCGACAGAGCAGTGTGTACATATTTCGCTTTTTTTAGTGAAACTAGGCCACAATTCGCTTTCAACAGAAAATACTGCATAGAGCAGCGGGTATATATTACGCATTTTTTGTGTGAAACAAGGCCACTATGAGCTTTCAACAGAAACTACTGCAGCAGAGCAGTGTGTATTTACATTACGTTTATTTTAAATAAACCAGGCCAAAATTCGCTTTCAACAGAAATTACTGCAACAGAGCAGTGGGTATATATTATACTTTTTATTTTGTGAAACAAGACCAATATGCACCTTCACCAGAAATTACTGGAGCAGAGCAGTGTGTATATATTACGCTTTTTGTAGTGAATCCAGGCCACTATGCGCTTTCAACAGAAATTACTGCAGCAGAGCAGTGTGTGTATACATTACGCTTATTTTAAATAAACCAGGCCAAAATGCGCTTTCAACAGAAATTACTGCTCAAAGCAATGGGTATATATTACGCTTTTTTCTTGTGAAACAAGGCCACTATGCGCTTTCAACAAAAATTACTCCAACAGAGCAGTGTGTATATATTATATTTATTTTAAATAAACTAGGCGACTATGTGCTTTCAACAGAAATAACAGCAACAGAGCAGTGTGTTTATAGTACGCTTTTTTTTTAAATGTGAAACAAGGCCACTATGCGCTTTCAACAAAAATTACTGCAACAGAGCAGTGTTTTTTTATATTACGCTAATTTTAAATAAACCAGGCCAAAATGCGCTTTCAACGGATATCACTGCGACAGAGCAGTGGGTATATATTATGCCTTTTTTTTGTGAAATAAGGACACAATGCGCTTTCAACTGAAATTTCTGCCACAGAGTATTGTGTACACATTAAGCTTATTTTAAATAAACCTGTCCAAAATGCGCTTTCAACAGAAATTACTGCGACAGAGCAGTGGGTATACATTACGCTTTTAGTGAAACCAGGCCACTATGCGCTTTAAACAGAATTTACTACAGCAGAGCAACATTTATATATTACGCTTATTTTAAGTTAACCAGGCCACAATGCGCTTTAAACAGAAATTACTGCAACAGAGCAGTGGGTATATATTATGCTTTTTTTTTAGTGAAACCAGGCCACTATGCGCTTTCTACAAAAATTACTGCAACAGAGCAGTGGGGACATATTACACTTTTTTTTAGTGAAGCAAGGCCACTATGTGCTTTTAACAGAAATTACTGCAGCAGAGCATTGTGTATATATTACTCTTTTTGTAGTGAAACCAGGCCACTATGTGCTTTTAACAGAAATTACTGCAACAGAGCAGTGTGTTTATACTACGCTAATTTTAAATAAACCAGGTCAAAATGCGCTTTTAACAGAAATTACTGTGACAGAGCAGTGGGTATACATGCTGCTTTTTTTAGTGAAACAAGGCCACTATGCGCTTTTACCAGAAATTAATGCAAAAGAGCAGTGGGCATATATTACGCTTTTTTAAATGAAACCAGGCCCTTATGCGCTTTTACCAGAAATTACTGCAACAGAGCAGTGTGTACATATTACGCTTTCTTTTTGTGAAACCAGGCCACTATGCGCTTTCAACAGAAATTACTGCAGCAGAGCAGTGTGTATATATTACCTTTATTTTAAGTAAACTAGAACAAAATGCGCTTTCAACAGAAATTACTGCAACAGAGCAGTGGGTATATATTATACTTTTTATTTTGTGAAACAAGACCAATATGCGCCTTCACCAGAAATTACTGCAGCAGAGCATTGTGTATATATTACTCTTTTTGTAGTGAAACCAGGCCACTATGCGCTTTCAACAGAAATTACTGCAACAGAGCAATGTGTATATGTTACGCTTATTTTAAATAAACCAGGCCACTATGTGCTTTTAATTGAAATTACTGCAACAGAGTAGTATGTATATATTAAGCTGATTTTAAGCAAACCAGGTCAAAATGCGATTTCAACAGAGATCTCTGCGACAGAGCAGTGTGTACATATTTCGCTTTTTTTAGTGAAACTAGGCCAGTATGCGCTTTTAACAGAAATTACTACAGCAGAGTAGCGTGTATATATTACGTTTATTTTAAATAAACCAGGCCAAAATGCGCTTTCAACAGAAATTACTGCAACAGAGCAGTGGGTATATATTATACTTTTTATTTTGTGAAACAAGACCAATATGCGCCTTCACCAGAAATTACTGCAGCAGAGCACTGTGTATATATTACGCTTTTTGTAGTGAAACCAGGCCACTATGCGCTTTTAAAAGAATTTACTGTAACAGAGCAGTGTGTATATATTACGCTTAATTTAAATAAATCAGGCCAAAATGCGCTTTCAACAGAAATTACTGCGACAGAGCAGTGGGTATACATTCCGCTTTTTTTAGTGAAACAAGGCCACTATGCTCTTTCAACAGAAATTACTGCAGCATAGCAGTGTATATAGATTACGTTTATTTTAAGTAAACCATGCCACAATCCGCTTTCAACAGAAATTACTGCAACAGAGCAATGTGTATATATTACGCTTATTTGAAATACACCAGGCCACTATATGCTTTTAATAGAAATTACTGCAACAGAGCAGTATGTATATATTACGCTTTTTTTAATTAAACAAAGCCAAAATGCGCTTTCAACAGAGATCACTGCGACAGAGCAGTGTGTATATATTTCACTTTTTTTAGTGAAACTAGGCCACTATGCGCTTTCAAAAGAAACTACTGCAGCGGAGCAGTGTGTATATACATTAAGCTTATTTTAAATAAACCATGCCAAAATGCGCTTTCAACAGAAATTACTGCAACAGAGCAGTGGGTATATATTATACTTTTTCTTTTGTGAAACAAGGACACTATGCACTTTCAACAAAAATAACTGCAACAGAGCAGTGCGTATATGTTATGCTTTTTTTTACTAAAATAAGAACAATATGCGCTTTCACCAGAAATTACTGCGACAGAGCAGTGGGTATATATTACGCTTTTTTTTGGGAAACAAGGCCACTAGGCGCTTTCAACAAAAATTACTGCAACAGAGCAGTGTGTATATATTATGCTTATTTTAAATAAACCAGGCCACTATGTGCCTTCAACAGAAATTTCTGCAACAGTGCATTGTGTTTATATTACGCTAATTTTAAATAAACCAGGCCACTGGTTTCTGAAACAAGGCCACTATGTGCTTTCAACAGAAACTACTGCAGCGGAGCAGTGTGTATATACATTAAGCTTATTTTAAATAAACCATGCCAAAATGCGCTTTCAACAGAAATTACTCCAACAGAACAGTGGGTATATATTACACTTTTTATTTTGTGAAACAAGACCAATATGCGCTTTCACCACAAATTACTGCAACAGAGCAGTGGGTATATATTACGCTTTTTTTGTGTGAAACCAGGCCACTATGCGCTTTCACCAGAAATTACTGCAGCAGAGCAGTGTGTATATATTACGCTTTTTGTAGTGAAACCAGGCCACTATGCGCTTTTAAAAGAATTTACTGTAACAGAGAAGTGTGTATATATTACGCTTAATTTAAATAAATCAGGCCAAAATGCGCTTTTAACAGAAATTACTGCGACAGAGCAGTGTGTGTATACATTACGCTTATTTTAAATAAACCAGGCCAAAATGCGCTTTCAACAGAAATTACTGCAGCATAGCAGTGTATATAGATTACGTTTATTTTAAGTAAACCATGCCAAAATCCGCTTTCAACAGAAATTACTGCAACAGAGCAATGTGTATATATTACGCTTATTTTAAATACACCAGGCCACTATATGCTTTTAATAGAAATTACTGCAACAGAGCAGTATGTATATATTACGCTTATTTTAATTAAACAAAGCCAAAATGCGCTTTCAACAGAGATCACTGCGGCAGAGCAGTGTGTATATATTTCACTTTTTTTAGTGAAACTAGGCCACTATGCGCTTTCAAAAGAAACTACTGCAGCGGAGCAGTGTGTATATAGATTAAGCTTATTTTAAATAAACCATGCCAAAATGCGCTTTCAACAGAAATTACTGCAACAGAGCAGTGGGTATATATTATACTTTTTCTTTTGTGAAACAAGGACACTATGCACTTTCAACAAAAATAACTGCAACAGAGCAGTGCGTATATGTTATGCTTTTTTTTACTAAAATAAGACCAATATGCGCTTTCACCATAAATTACTGCGACAGAGCAGTGGGTATATATTACGCTTTTTTTTGGGGAAAAGAGGCCACTAGGCGCTTTCAACAAAAATTACTGCAACAGAGCAGTGTGTATATATTATGCTTATTTTAAATAAACCAGGCCACTATGTGCCTTCAACAGAAATTTCTGCAACAGTGCATTGTGTTTATATTACGCTAATTTTAAATAAACCAGGCCACTGGTTTCTGAAACAAGGCCACTATGTGCTTTCAACAGAAACTACTGCAGCGGAGCAGTGTGTATATACATTAAGCTTATTTTAAATAAACCATGCCAAAATGCGCTTTCAACAGAAATTACTCCAACAGAACAGTGGGTATATATTATACTTTTTATTTTGTGAAACAAGACCAATATGTGCTTTCACCACAAATTACTGCAACAGAGCAGTGGGTATATATTACGCTTTTTTTGTGTGAAACCAGGCCACTATGCGCTTTCACCAGAAATTACTGCAGCAGAGCAGTGTGTATATATTACACTTTTTGTAGTGAAACCAGGCCACTATGCGCTTTTAAAAGAATTTACTGTAACAGAGAAGTGTGTATATATTACGCTTAATTTAAATAAATCAGGCCAAAATGCGCTTTTAACAGAAATTACTGCGACAGAGCAGTGGGTATACATTCCGCTTTTTTTAGTGAAACAAGGCCACTATGCTCTTTCAACAGAAATTACTGCAGCATAGCAGTGTATATAGATTACGTTTATTTTAAGTAAACCATGCCAAAATCCGCTTTCAACAGAAATTACTGCAACAGAGCAATGTGTATATATTACGCTTATTTTAAATACACCAGGCCACTATATGCTTTTAATAGAAATTACTGCAACAGAGCAGTATGTATATATTACGCTTATTTTAATTAAACAAAGCCAAAATGCGCTTTCAACAGAGATCACTGCGACAGAGCAGTGTGTATATATTTCACTTTTTTTAGTGAAACTAGGCCACTATGCGCTTTCAAAAGAAACTACTGCAGCGGAGCAGTGTGTATATACATTAAGCTTATTTTAAATAAACCATGCCAAAATGCGCTTTCAACAGAAATTACTGCAACAGAGCAGTGGGTATATATTATACTTTTTCTTTTGTGAAACAAGGACACTATGCACTTTCAACAAAAATAACTGCAACAGAGCAGTGTGTATATGTTATGCTTTTTTTTACTAAAATAAGACCAATATGCGCTTTCACCAGAAATTACTGCGACAGAGCAGTGGGTATATATTACGCTTTTTTTTGGGAAACAAGGCCACTAGGCGCTTTCAACAAAAATTACTGCAACAGAGCAGTGTGTATATATTATGCTTATTTTAAATAAACCAGGCCACTATGTGCCTTCAACAGAAATTTCTGCAACAGTGCATTGTGTTTATATTACGCTAATTTTAAATAAACCAGGCCACTGGTTTCTGAAACAAGGCCACTATGTGCTTTCAACAGAAACTACTGCAGCGGAGCAGTGTGTATATACATTAAGCTTATTTTAAATAAACCATGCCAAAATGCGCTTTCAACAGAAATTACTCCAACAGAACAGTGGGTATATATTACACTTTTATTTTGTGGAAACAAGACCAATATGCGCTTTCAACAAAAATTACTGCAACAGAGCAGTGTGTATATATTATGCTTATTTTAAATAAACCAGGCCACTATGTGCTTTCAACAGAAATTTCTGCAGCAGTGCAGTGTGTATATATTACGCTTATTTTAAATAAACCAGGCCAAAATGCGCTTTCAACAGAAATTACTGCAACAGAGCAGTGTGAATATATTACGTTTATTTTAAATAACCCAGGCCACTATGTGCATTCAACAGAAATTTCTGCAACAGAGCAGTATGTATATATTACTGTTATTTTAAATAAACCATGCCAAAATGCGCTTTCAACAGAAATTACTCCAACAGAACAGTGGGTATATATTACACTTTTTTTTGGGAAACAAGGCCACTATGCGCTTTCAACAAAAATTACTGCAACAGAGCAGTGTGTATATATTATGCTTATTTTAAATAAACCAGGCCACTATGTGCTTTCAACAGAAATTTCTGCAGCAGTGCAGTGTGTATATATTACGCTTATTTTAAATAAACCAGGCCAAAATGCGCTTTCAACAGAAATTACTGCAACAGAGCAGTGTGAATATATTACGTTTATTTTAAATAACCCAGGCCACTATGTGCATTCAACAGAAATTTCTGCAACAGAGCAGTATGTATATATTACTGTTATTTTAAATAAACCAGGCTAAAATGCGCTTTCAACAGAAATTACTGAGATAGAGCAGTGGGTTTATATTACGCTTTTTTTTTGTGAAACAAGGCCACTTTGCACTTTCAATAGAAATGACTGAAACAGAGCAGTGTGTATATATTATGCTTATTTTAAATAAACCAGGCCACTATGCGCTTTCAACAGAAATTACTGCGACAGAGCAGTGGGTACATATTACGCTTTTTTTTTTTGTGAAACAAGGCCATTATACGCTTTTACCAGAAATTACTGCAAATGATTTTATCGTGAACAACAACAAAAGCGACCTACGCATATATTTCATATATTGAACAGGTTCCTGCAGGAACTTCTTGAGCCTGTCGCGGTGTACTCGCTGAGTACCAGTGGCGTACATACAGGGGTCGCAGTTGTGACCGGGCCCGGCACTCCAGGGGGCCCGGCCGCCTGTGGACCCACCCCCCAGGCCAGCAGGCCACCCTAAATCATGTTGTACTCACATGTAATGGAGCGCTCTGATGGGGCCCAGCACGAAGTACAGAGGGCTCCATTACATGTATAATATGGGGGTGAGGGGGTGGGGGTGAGCGCGCGCGCACACACCCGGCCGGCCGGCATTTCTTTTCCATAGTGAAGCAGGGAAACCTCTTTCATCCCTGCTTCACTGATCTTCACAGCTCAGGAGCCCCCCCTGCTGGCCCCACATCACGCTGCTGGCTGTGGGAGGAGATCTGAAAACCCGGGAATCTGCCTTCAGCACAGCCAGCACCGCGATAAGTGAGGGAGCCTGTCAGCAGGGAAGAAGGTAAGTATGTTTTTTTTTCCCTAAGGCTGCAGACTGGGGGCAAGGGACAAAGGGCAAGAGGGGAGGGGCAAAGGGCAAGAGGGGGGGGCATAACTAATTAGAGGGGGCACCTAATCAGGCATGACTACTGTGAGGGGGGCACATATGAAGGCATAACTATAAGGATTGAGGGGGCACATATGAAGGCATAACTACTGTGAGGGGGCAGGTAATCTGGCATAACCACTGTGAGGGGCACATATGTGGGCATATCTAACGTGAGTGACATATAATGTAGCATAGCTACTGTGAGGGGGCAAATATCTGGGCATAAATATTTTGAAGGGGCACATAATCTGGCATAACCACTTTGAGGGGGGCACATAACTGGGCATAAATACTGTGAAAGGGCACATAATCTGGCATTACTACTGTGAGGGGGAACATATCTAGGCATATTACTGTGAGGGGACACATAATCTGGCATTACTACTGTGAGGGGGCACATATCTGGGCATATCACTGTGAGGGGACACATAATCTTGCATAACTACTTTGAGGGGACACATATTCTGGTCATTACTACTGTGAGGGGGCACATATTTGGTATTACTACTGTGAGGGGACTTATAACTGGGCATAACTACTGTGAGGGGGCACATATCTGAGTATAACTGTTACAGGAACAAAGGTCGGCATTAGTACTGTGAGGGGCCTTAAGGTGGGCATTAGTACTGTGTGGTAGCACTAGATTACCCTGATATACATTGGCATGGCTCAGTCTTACAGGCCAGCCCAGTGCCCCCTGCTGGTGATTTTACAGGGGCAGTCACCATTCCTTCCTGATGTGATTATTCTTTTTTTCTCACCACAGGGACCTTGTTCTGGATCTAGCGGACATCACGTCAACGCCAGCAACACTCTGGATGAGGTAGGACCTGATTTTATTAGGTAGGACTGGGTGAGTGTAGCCGTGCATTGGGGTTAGGGCTCTTTAACACGAGCGGATCCTGTGCAGGTAATCCGCTGTGTGAATGAGTGCCAAGCCCCGCTCCAGACAGCAGAGACACAGAGCACTAACAGGATTGATAACGCTCTGTGCCTCTCTATGACCTTTACTACAAAATCACAGTGAGATAAAGTTGTCACTGGGATTTTGTAGTTAAAAGATCACAGAGAGGCACGGAGCATTATTAATCCTGTTAGTGCTCTGTGTCTCTGCTGTCTGGAACGGGGCTTGGCACTCATTCACGCAGCGGATTAGCCGCACGGAAAGGGCAAGTGATAAAGTATATTACAAAAATGTAACCTATTTAGCCAAAAAGTTTAATTTTAGTAGTAAACTGGGGCTGAAATGGCCATTAGCAGGGCTCTCAGAAATGGGGGGGGGGGCATGGATCAGTTTCGCACTGGGGCCCCATGGATTATGTGTACGGCACTGCTGAGTACCTTTATCTGCTCTCTGAATCTCATAGACTTCCGATGACAGCCACGACTATGTATGGTTCGTGCTCTTAACGACTATCCAGCTTGCTTACTGAGTGATTGTTTCTGAGCCAAACCTTGTCTCCTGGTTGCAAGGGCTCAGCATGTGCATGTTGATCAAAGTCCTGTATTTTTTTTTTTTTTGAGCTTTCTCTATTTTAGAGTCCACTATTTCTCTGGCATCCTCTAAGCGCTTCTGATGCTCTTTGACCCACTCAGATTGGGGAAGGAGTGGTTTAGATTCTGGCACAGGCATTTCAAGGGCAAGGTCTGCAAGTAAACGACCCTGCCTTCCAAACATGAGGTAGTATGGGGTGTACCCGGTGGAGCAGAGAGTTGTGTTGTTGTACAGGTACACTAGAACAGGCAGAAGCAAAGGCCACTCAGCTCTCTTGTGAGGTGGTATGGCCTTGAGCATATTGACCAGGGTTTGGTTCATCTTTTCACACAGGCCATTTCCCTGTGGGGGATATGCAGTAGTCCTCAGTTTTTTGCAGTTTTACAAGGCACAAAGTTCTCCAAACAATTGAGACCTATATGGCAGAATTAAGCTTTTCCACAGCGCAGCTGCTGTAGTTTTGGCTGTTAAGTCCTTCACAGGTAAAGCCACAATGAACTTGGTGTAGTTGTCTATGATCGTCATAGCATAGGTGTACCCAGATCTGCTGGGTTCCAGTTTCACGTGGTCGGTAGCCACTGTGACAACATGGTGAAGAGTTATATGTGTATTGGTGAAATTATGTTATGTTGTGTGACCTGGTTATGAAAAGACTGTCAACACCCCTATTCCCTCCCCCCTTCCCCCGTTATCTCCCATTGTACTCTGAAAGAGCTCAAAACAATGCCATTCTGGCCAGGTTCTTGCTAGGGCTGTCTGGAGCTATTAGCCGGTGGACCCTGTGGTGTGGTGGAGACAGAATGTCTGGGGAGGGGAAGGGGGATGTGATTTTAGTTTTATCTGATCACAATTTCTGTATATAAGTTTGTGCAGTTGCTCAATAAAAAGAGATTTTTGTTTCACCCACACTGAGTCTCGACTCTCGACCAGTGACTGTGGAAATTGGGAGCTACAGATCAGCGGTTTGCAATATCTCCTGAGTAAGGAAAAATGCAGAGGCGGACATATTCTTCCTGAGTACTGGAGGTCCGTCACAGCCACGATCTCCAGAGGACTCTCACTCACTATTGGATGAAGGGGGGCTCGCTGATCATGTCTTTCTCTTCTGGCCACAGCACTGGTGTGACACTCCAGGCACCAGGCTTCAATATTACTTTTCATGCCAGTCCAATAGAAACGCCGCCTGATGGTGGCTTCCGTCTTTTTGTTTCCAAAGTGACCAGACCTGTTATAGTACGTGTCCATTACCATCTTGGCATCTCTCCGGGACACCACTATCTGATGAAGAAGCTCATAGGTGACTGGATCAAGCGTTCTTCTGAGTAGTAGATCTCTCTGTATGAAGAGCATTCACCGTTGTCGCCAGAGGCGAAGTAGCTCCAAGTCAGCTCTCCGTTGCCGGATTCTCTCCGGTACTCTCCCAATGGAAAAGAAATCTAATAGTTCTCCGATAACTACTCTCTGCTTGTAGTTGGAACCAGAGCTCTTTCTTAACTGGAGGGGAGGGACCACTGGTCCTTGGAGCAGTATAGGCTTTGGAGACCTGGTGCATAGTGCATATGGCTTCCTGCCGGGCAAATCAGGAGTAGAACATAGGCATTTCCACGTTTTCCCACTGATCATCTATGGAAATTAGTTCATTCTGGGCATATAGCCTGGATAAGGCATCAGAATTGTCATTAGCTTTGTCTGTCGGGTCCCTAACGGTAAAGTCGAAGTTTGCCAGTCTAGAGGCCCATCTTTGCGCTAGAGCTCCCAGACGTGCAGTGTTCGAATGAGCCAGTGGATTATTATCGGTGTAGACAGTGAAAGGTGTGACCGCTAGATAATTCTTAAACTTCTCAGTTACAGCCCATACCAAGGCCAGGAATTCCAGTTTGAAGGAGCTATAATTGTGGTCATTCCGCTCTGGTTCTCGTAAAGATCTGCTGGCATAGGCAATGACTCTTAGTTCCGGCTTGAGTCTGAGATAACTCGGCTCCTAAACCTTTCTTACTTGCGTCTGTATAGAGACAGGATGGTAGGCTATAGTCAGGGTAGCCCAAGACTGGTGGCTCTGTAAGTTTTTCTTTAAGCAGTTGGAAAGAGGTCTCTCGCTCTTTATTCCACTCCACAGGTATTTTAGCATTTTGGCTGCCGTTGGGATGACCCTTGAAAAGCTCCTGGATGGGAACCGCAATTTGGGCAAAGTTTGGAATAAATCTCCGGTAGTAACTTGCAAATCCCAGGAAGCTCTTGACCTCTTTGATGGTCTTAGGAGCGGGCCAGTTTTGCACTGCCACTATCTTATCAGGGACCGGTTTCACGCCTTCTGCACTCACAACATATCCCAGATATTTCACTTGGGGTTTCAGCAAGTGACACTTTGAAGGTTTTACCTTTAATCCATATTGAGCTAGAGTCTGGAACACATCTGCTAAATGCTGTAAATGCTCTTCATAAGTCTTGGAGTAGACGATTACATCATCCAAGTACAGCAATACGGATTCAAAGTTTGTGTCCAAGGCATCTTTCCATGAGTCTCTGGAATGTTCCAGGGGTGCACAGCCCAAATGGCATGTTGTTGAACTCGAACAGACCCATTGTGGTAGTGAAAGCGTTTTTTTCTTTATCCTCTGGTGCCATGGGGACTTGCCAATAGCCACTGGAGTGAAGTAAAGTACCGTCAGTCTACCGTCAGTAGGTCAGATAAGAAGTGGTATAGCTGAATAGAAAATCACAGTGAAAATATCACTAACTTTACTTTTATTGAAACTTATTAATTGAATAATCTTGATGATATGAGACCTCCGTTCCATGTAGGCAGGAGAAAGAAAATCTTACCTACTAAGGCCCTCAGTAACTATATTGCCCTGCCTATAAACGGAATAGCCGCCCTGATAGGGGCGATCCCGTGTCAGAAACCTCCTAGTATTCCCTACCGAGTCCCTGACAAAGGAAAAAACCCAACACCAGTGCAGATTAAAAGCAATTGGTATAGTCAAAGAAGTCTGTCACTGTCTGTTAAAGTTAAGACAGTTACTCTATATACGGTATGTAAATATCACACAGGTGCATGATCCAGTACTATTGATATATCTGAAAGGAAACCGTAGTTCCAATACACAGATATAGTCTCTTGTCCCGACCCGTTTCACTGCTCACCTAACATGGTAGCAGATCATAAGGGGACCACAAACAAACTATTATAAAGGGATCGGTGTCCCAGATATCAAAGCACCACAAAAATCAGTAAAAACTGACTATCTAGTTGCATATAAAGTTACAGATCCTCAAATAGACACAGCTGATGTCAATAGGAGCAGGTATAGGAATACATGACTAAATTGTCAATATATGAGTGTCATCACAAATGAAGCGGAGGCCCCCACTTACAGCACAACAGGTTAGAATTATTTTAAATATTTGAAATATATCACCATTGATATCAGTAAATTTGGTTTAGATACATATTCTAGCTAGTATGTGAGTAGTTCGGTCACAGGACCGCGATACTTGCGTATTTCCCAGTGTAACAGTCGTCACATATGGGTTTGCGCTTTGGGAAAACCGTCCTCCCTTCCTCCTAGTAGCCGGTGGCATGTAGTGTGGCGCACATTATTTGAAGGTGCGGCGGAGTCTACTTTCGGTCATGTGCTATGACGTCACTAGCGTTGCATCTAGGCAACGGATCAAATGATACAGTGTCAGCGTTGCGTTCCACCAATAGCCACTGGTAAGATCCAAGGTTGAGAAATAAGCAGCAGATCCCAGGGCTGCAAGAGACTCCTCAATTCGTGCTAAGGGGTACCCGTCCTTGTGCGTTATGTTGTTAATTTTGCGATAATCTTCTTTACCAGGACCAAAGTGGCAGCCCAGCGGCTCCACAAGGGCCTGGTAAACCTGTCCTTGGACCCCGATGCAAGCACGGCACCAAATCAGGGTCTCTGCTCCAGGTTTAAGTCCAATAGGTTGAGCGTCGGTTACTGAATCTTTGTTAAGCAGTTAGTACTTGGAGGGTCTGGCTGATAACACGTTGAGTCACACTGGGTGCCGTTAGTAGGGTTTTCTTCAAGGCTTCTTGCAATTCAGTGTAACAGCTCGCAATTACATTCATCCCAAGGACAACAGGTTCTTCATCGTCGTCTGGAACTTGGATCAAGACTACTCCCTGGTGTAGGAGTTTGGTATCTTCGATCTGTAAGGTGGGTTCCCAATAACTTAGGACAGGTACGGTTTGGCTGTTAGTAGCTCTGATGAGGATCTAGGATTTCGGGGGGCTGTGTCAGCGGGGCTCCTTTTCAACAGCTTTTAAATGCGGATTGACGGATGGTAGTTACTTGAGATCCAGTGTCGATCAAAGCAGAAAACGTTCACATGGCAGACTCCCACATATCTAGTCATGAAGGCTGGATCTTCGAGACCTAGTATTATTTCTCCTGAGGGGTGGTCCTTGGCCTCAGGGGATATTTGTTTAACTGCCAGCAATTATCTTCAGTGTGTCCATACTTCTGACAATACCGGCATTTCGGTTTTCTGGTGTGTTGATGCCTGGGGTTTGACAACCTACCAGTCGGCTGATGTCATTCCTCTCATGGACCTGGGTGGAGGAAGGTCTCTTGGCGTAGTAGTCCCTTTCTCAGCGTTGGTTCGCTGTTCCAGTGGCTCTAGCTGCTTCCTCATCCTCTCCATATTCTCAGCTAGGATGGAAACTAGGGCAGTCAGGGCTGCCACAGCATCTGGGACAGGTGTCTGGCGCCCATACTCTGCTATCTGGGCCATGGGCAGCGGATCATAGGATGGACCAGGCCCAGGGGCATAACGATCGCGGTCGCAGAGTGTGCGACCGGGCCTGGCAGGGGGAGGGGGCCCGCTGCGCTCACATGTAACGCGGCCCGGCATTTTATCTGTACTTAATGCTGGGCCCCGTCACAGCGCTCATTTCACCTTCATGATATGATCTTCTGCAGTCTCTACACCTCTAGCATCAGGCCCCGGCGCTGGCACTCTAAAACTAGTCTCAAATTAAGCAGGTGGGTGGAGCCTGACTAACGTAGGATAGGCCCGCCCACCTGATTAATTTGTGACTCGTTTTAGTGTTGCAGTGCCGGGGCCTACGCTGGTGGCGTAGAGACTGCAGAAGATCATATCATGAAGGTGAAATGAGCGCTCTGACTGGGCCCGGCATTAAGTACAGAGAAAATGCTGGGTCCCGTTACTTGAAGACTGTGGGCAGTCGGGGACACTAGAAGGGGCTGTGGGAGGCACTACAGGGGACATTACTGGGGCAGTGGAGGACACTACTGGGGGGCATTGATAAAGGCAGTGGGGGCCACTACTGGGGACATTACTGGGGGCAGTGGGGGACACTACTAGGGGTTGTGGGGGGCACTACTGGGGCCATTATTGGGGGAAGTGGTAAACACTACTAGGGGCTATGGGGGCACTACTGGGGACATTACTGAGGGCAGTGGGGGGCAGTGAAAGACATTACTGGGGACATTACTGGGCGATCAGGGACCAGGGGTGTGACAATTGCAGACACAGAGGGTGCGACCGGGCATGGCGTGGGGCAAGGGCCCCAATCAAAAGTTTGACATGGGGCCCATAGCACTCTAGTTACGCCACTGGCCAGGCCTTCCTATCTTCAGGCTGTTGGTGATTTTCTCCTAGGATGCCAATAGCAAGCTCCTTAAAATCTAGGAACGGGATATCCGGGTGCTGGACCGACAGCATCTTCAGCTGGCATTTGAGAGGTTCATCAAAGACAACTTCTATAAACTGCTCCCTGGGGGTCTGATCTTGTCCCTCAGCTTCATGGGCATCAAGCTGGATAACTGCCCGCAAAGCTTCTTGCAGGGATAGGGCAAAGTCTCTTAATGACTCTGTGGGCTGCTGTCGTTTCCCAAAGAAATGCATCTTCAGTTCAGAGGCGGTCCTAGTGTCAAGGGTGGTACTGAGTCGGTCTAGGATCTGCTCAGCTGTTTTTCGCTCTAGCTGGGGCCAGGGCTTGATCTCCCAGAGCGCAGCTCCTTGTAGCTGACCAATCAGGATTTCTTCTTTCTGGTCCTGAGATACTGGATATAGCTTAAACATAGCCAGCATTTTATCACAGAATTCCTTGAGTGAATGGGATTCTCCTTCGTAACGTGGGAGCCAGGGTGCTCCAAAGTAATATGGCATAGTAAGAGGTATGATGTATGCGGCTGCGGCTGCCGTAGGTGGATCGCTGCAGTCCAACTGGTTGTCATCTTCACTGTCAAACATGGATTTTGGGTATTTGCTACCAGACTAGAGGGGTAAATGTAGGCTAGATTGCATTTTTTGTGCGCATTGCTATGGACAATTGCAGCGGGATTGGTGCATGGCTCCTTTAAGAGTCGCTGCGATTGCGCAATTGTCAGGAGTATAGTACTCTGGCAGGCAGATAACAGTCCCAAACAGTCTTGAATAAATGTTACTTTCCCCAGTAGTACTGACTCATGGACGTAGTTTATCGGGATCCGGTGTAGAGAGATCTGCATTCGCCCTTTTCCAAAATGGCCACCACTTTCCTTTGTCTTCCCTGGTGCTGGCGTGAGCTAAAGACAAAGGAGGAGCTTTGGTGGCGGAGCTGCCACTTCCCTTCTCTTTGCTATGCAATCGCTCCCTGTGGGCAGAGCTGGATTTTCACGTGGTGGTGGGGGCTTTTCTTGTCTTTCTCGCTTCTGGACTGGTAGAAGAAGCTGCGCTGTCACCATTAAAGATTGATGGCTTTACAATGGTGTGGCACACAGTTTTGCGTTATCAGAATCCTGTTCGTGACGCCAAATGATACAACGGACAGGTTCCGCGTCTGGGGTATCCTTTCCTCTAAGAGGTTTTTACGATTATATGTCCCTCTGTGAGAGTAAGTAGTCGTGACGCCAGTTGCCTTCCATCAATGAAGGCACAAAGCTCCCTTTAAGTGGAGTGTTGGTACCCAGGTGTAGGATTGCCAGAGTGGTGTAGAAGTGGTCACAATATCCCTGAAGATGTTGTGTTGGACGTGGCACTGTGCTCCTTACCTGGATACGGTTGGATCCCAGACGTGGCCGTCCGAAGCAGTGGAAAAGGGTAGTTAACTTGGATAGTGTAGAAATAAAGTTGAGTCCAGACTTGGTTGTATGGAAGTTCAATAGTTGCTTTACTTTGCATAAATGATAATCCAAACAATCCACAGAACTGGTCTTGGTTCCCAACAGGTTTTAGCAGGACTTTGGCAGGCAAACAAATTCTGCAAAACAAACTTCTCTCTGCTGAATCTGTAGAGTACTCTCTCTCAGCTCTGCTATGTCAGCAATATTAAATAAGAATGCTTTCCTTTCTGCTTGTTGCTGTTGTTCTAAGTCTGTCTCTCACTGTGATCCTAGGAACTTCTTGTCTTGGCTGGCTTTTATGGAGAACTCAGTCCCACAGGGACCAATGTCTGCTTTTCTTTCCACAGCACGGAACCAACTGGTTCTTACAAGATCATAATTTCTCCTTGTAGGAGAGTGTCTAAGAGAGCTGGAAAGCCAGGTTCCACCCTCTGTAAAGTAGTACTGCCAAGTCTGCTGCCACCTGCTGGGGAACCAGGTCATTACATGAACAATACAAGTGCATAAGAAGAAATGCACACTACATGGAGGACCTGGAATAAAGGCATAAAATGAAATGGTTATTGCATATACAGACATAAGCAAGGTGTAGGAGTGGTAATGCCACTTGGGGGCTTTACATATGTACCTTATGATTTTAGGATGCTTTTAAAAATATCCCATTTTATGGCTGTATTTTTATTTTTGAGGACTTTGCCCCAGTTAGTTAGGCCTATGGCCTCTCTTAGTTGGCTAAATTTAGCTTTTTTGAAGTTTGATATTTTTGTTCCTCCCTGAAGAAACACTCTTTTACATGACAATTGGAAGGTTATTACTTTGTGGTTACTATTTCCCAGGTATCCCCCAACCTGCACATCTGTTGTTCTGTCAGGTCTATTGGTTAATACTAAGGTTAATACTAACCTGCACATCTGTTGTTCTGTCAGGTCTATTGGCTAATACTAAGTCCAGTATGGCCAGCCCTCTAGTTGGATCCTGATCCAGTTGCGAAAGGTAATTGTTTTTGGTTATTGCCAAGGACCTTTTCCTTTATGGAATGTACAGGTTTCAGTTTCCCAGTCTATATCTGGGTAGTTGAAGTCCCCCATAATAATGACCTCATTATGATCTGCCGCCTCGTCTATTTAGTTTAGTAGATTTTCTGTGGACTCTGGTATATTAGGCGGTTTATAATAAACTCCTATTAGTATTTTATTATTGTTTTTATCTCCATGTATTTCTACCCACAATGACTCCACATGTTTATGTCCCTCACTTATATCTTCTCGGACTGTGGGCTTTAGACAGAACATTACATAAAGGCAAACCCCTCCCCCTCTCCGGTTTTGACGATCCTTTCCTAACAGACTGCAACCCTGTACATTAACTGCCCAATCATAGCTATCATTTAGCCATGTTTCAGCTATTCCCACTATGTCGTAGTCCTCCTCACACATCACCAATTCCATTTTACCAGTTTTATTAGTCAGACTTCTGGCATTAGTGCACATACATAGTAACATAGTAACATAGTATATAAGACCTAAAAAAGACATTTGTCCATCCAGTTCGGCCTGTTTCCTACAAGTTGATCCAGAGGAAGGCAAAAAAAAACCTGTAAAGCAGAAGCCAATTTTCCCTACTTAAGGGGAAAAACATTCCTTCCCGACTCCAATCAGGCAATCAGAATAACTCCCTGGATCAGCGAACTCTCTCTAGTAGCTGAAGCCTGTAATATTATTACACTCCAGAAATACATCCAGTCCCCTCTTGAATTCCTTTATTGTACTCACCATCACCACCTCCTCAGCAGAGAGTTCCATAGTCTCACTGCTCTTACAGTGAAGAATCCTTTTCTATGTTTGTTTACAAACCTTCTTTCCTCCAGACACAGAGGATGCCCCCTCGTCACAGTCACAGTCCTGGGGATAAATAGATAATGGGACAGATCTCTGTACTGACCCCTGATATATTTATACATAGTTATTAAATCTCCCCTCAGTCGTCTTTTTTCTAAAGTGAATAACCCTAATTTTAATAACCTTTCAGGGTACTGTGGTTGCCCCATTCCAGTTATTACTTTAGTTGCCCTCCTCCGAACCCTCTCCAGCTCTGCTATGTCTGCCTTGTTCACAGCAGCCCAGAACTGTACACAGTACTCCATGTGTGGTCTGACTAGCGATTTGTAAAGTGGTAGGACTATGTTCTCATCACGGGCATCTATGCCACTTTTAAGTCCTCATGCACACAGCCGTTGTTTTGGTCCATGCCCGAGCCGCATATTTTGCAGGTTGGGCGTGGACCCATTTACTTCAATGGGGATGCAAAAGATGCGGACAGCACTCCGTGTGCTGTCCGTAACCATTGCTCCTTTCCGTGGCCCCGCAAAAAAAAAAATAGAGTATGTCCTATTCTTGTCCATTTTATGGACAAGAATAGGCATTTCTACAATGGGCTGCGTTCCGTTCCGCAAATTGCGTAACGGAACACGGAGCAGCTTCCGTGTTTTGCAGATCTGTGGTTTGCGGACCGCAAAACACATACAGTCGTTTGCATGAGGCCTAACAGATAGCATCTTTTCCTACAAATTCGGAGTCCTAGGAGACTACAGTGTGTTAAATACCAATTTTCCTAGCAATTGGAGCAACCTTTGTTTGGGTAGAATCGATTCGGCTCGAGACCCAATTTTTATAAATATTATGTGAACCTAAAAGGAAACAAATCTCAAAAAGTTCACTTATGTCTAATTTGTAGATATTTGAAACTCATAAAAATAGCAGACTTTTTTCTGATTGCTCATGTCTAAGGTATGTAAGCTTATTTGCACACCTGTATATATGTGTCCCATACCAAGTTAAACATAATCTATATCTTTGAAATATGGGACAGAATTACTAATCCAGTCTATGGCTTTCTTCACTTAAATGGGTTATCCCATGACTAAAGTAAAAAATGAAAATCAGACATCATATAGTACATGACAACCTAACAAAGCTAGAACCAGCCCAGTTCCTCACATAAATCCAGAGATATTCCATTTATTGCTCTGCTAGATTTATATTAAGCTGGCAGCTCCAGGGGAGTGTCTTTTCTGCTACAGCTAAATGGGCATCACAGCTCAGGAGGCAGCAAAAGGATGAAACTGAGCGTGTGCAGCCATCTCAGTGAGCAGGACAAAGAAATAAGAAAAGAAACAGCAGATATATTCAATTGAATAACTCAGTGGTTATGCTAATTTTTTTTAATTACATGCAATTAAAACAGTATTTAGATCCAACTGCTGGTTTGAAAACTGTAAAATATTTTTTGTGGGACAACCCCTTTAAGCAACTTTTCTCTGGTGGATTTGCCACAAATATAAATCCACATATCAAATCCAAATGTTATACACATGTGCAGGTACCCTAAAAACCACAAGAGTTAACACAGTGGCTGATGCTGAATAATAAATATGGCACACATTTAGACTGTCTTGCCTAACTTCGTACAACCTATTGGTTATCTTACTTTGCAACAGAAATGTGTGCCCAAATTTTGACGCAAAATGGTGCATATCAAGCTAGGCCCCTCTCAGTTTACGAGGCATAGTGGATAATTTTTTCTGGCATATTCGATTCAACTGGCCCATTATAATTTTTAGTGTATGTTTTAGGGTTATAATTCTAATCATTGTGTATACCTCCTATGTGTATACCTTTTATGAGCTAAAAGATAAGATTGCTCTTTTTTATACTAATTGTGCCATTTTATTCTATTCTCTTGGAAAACATACTGTGACGCCCCATACACTTGTTTTTATTGTTCAGACATACGGTCCACCATTCCTGGTGAGTCCGTGCCATTCTTTTGGTTCTGTGGGTTGCAGCCTATCACCTCACCATGTTCCTGATCTCTGCCTCTTTTAGGTGTTCCATTGGTGCCCTGCCTTATCCCCTATCACCACTTGCCTTTCTATTCCACTACTATTCCCTTCCTAGTTATTTTTTTTTCATTCCCCTGCTTTTGTGTCTCACTCCATTTTTTGCTTTCAGTTTTTTAAGAAGGAAGGTGGAATACTCTGCTAAAAGGCAAGTCAGAGGTTGCTCGGAGGAAAGAAAAAGAAATAAACTATAATGTGATGGTGCTGAGCATCTTCCTGCAGTCACCAATAAGCATCAAATTCTGTCTCTGAGTTGCCAGTGGGCAAAGAAAGTGAAGAAACTACCTTAGAGCTCATGCACAGAGCAGTTTGTTTAGTGTGGTGCAACTAGGGTTTTTACACTTTTTTCTGACTTGCTCAAGAAGAGGATGGTGCTTTGATGGTACTGTAGATGCAGGGCTTAACATAAAAGAAGGAATGACCTAAGATGCCCCATTTTGCACCAAACTTGCACCACATTTTTTTGTTAAATTTTGTCCTAGAGTAAGACAACCAATACTTGATATATAAAGTTAAAAAGAAGTGTCTAGCCCTGAACCAAATTTATCATTCAGCCTGAACCTCTATGATAACCTTGGTGTAGGTCTAGGCAGCCCGTGTACGTATATGCCTTCTACATAAATAGTAACACTGGGCAACTGTAGTCATACAAGCTCTGTGTAGTGCCCTGGAGCAAGGGTACTTTGGAGTCTAGACTATAAATGACCAAACTTCTTGAAATTTGTTTGGGTCCAATTTGGATTTTGTTTTTAAAAGTTTGATTCGTAAACAGTGGCTTGACAGGACCAAACATCCAAAAATTATGCCTTAACGGGGGCAGATCCTTGCCCTTGTTCACACATACGTATTAATAACAGAAGAAACAGTGGCTTGTACTGCAGAAGCGCCCAAAAAGTATTCTTAACCCTTTGAGGACCATAAGATTACCTTAATCAATACAAAAATAATTATATTTTTTTTCCATTTAAGTATGTATTTGAACAATAAATAAAACAATTTCCACACTTGAACAATAAATATTCCACATTTCCACAAATGTGTCCCTATGGTCCTCAAGGGAGACAAGGTTGCAAGCATTGTCTGTTTCTGGAACTTGAAATCTATTTTACAATGAATTCTAAAGAAGGTCATAATAAATTGAGTCAAATTCAGCTACTCATAAACTATTTTTACATTTATTCAGATAGTTGCTCAAAACAATTTCAACAATAACATGTATTTATGTTCATATGCTAACAGTCTTATGGTATGCCAAAACCAAAAACCATATGCATATGCACAGTTCAGGCTATGATAGTCAGCAAAGTAGTTGCGTGTCTTTGTGTAACAAAGGTGCACGTTACATGTGTCGCAGAGGCTGTCAGTGCGATTTTCATTCCCATGTTTGGCACATTAAGCACATGGTTTGCATCTATCGCTTCTAATCATGGAATGTTTGGTTTTGGTGCCGGAAGGACACTTCGTGAACTTCTGACTGGCGCTGATGGAGCTTTTCTTTGTCTGTTGGAGTATCCACCCACCAGACTCCTTGCTATCATCTGCCAATATTCCAGTGGTGTAATCGCATTGTACTCTGGGTGCCTCTCTTCATTTGCTTGTATATAAATGCAGTGACCGTTGTTTACAGCAATATCTAGGAGGTCAAAGAAAATCCTCAAATAAAACTTTATTTTTGACTTTCAGTCTGTCTCATAGGACACTTTCTTCTGATCCATCAGGTCCACACCCCCCATGTACTTGTAAATAGTAACAATGGTTAGAAATGGAATATGCAGCTTTCCTGCCTCCTCATCACATACGTCATATCATCCTTTTTGCATGTAAGGAAATTTGACAACAGTGTCACTGATCTATTGTCCATCCATTTTACACATATGACGCCATTTGAACTTATAGTATTCACATCTCCTTGTTTCATTTCTTTGTCAGCTTTCAAGTTTTCTGGCATATTTTTTTCGTCCAGTATAGATGTGAAACTGATAAAGGTAGCCAGAGATATCATCATATCTGCACCATAGCTTAAATCCCCATTTCACAGGCTTGTTTCTGATATACTGCTTCATGATTTTTTGACCCTTATATTTTATCATGTGCTCATCAATGGACTGTTGCTTGCTTGGATTTCTCGCAGCCTGGAAGCATCGATTGAAGTGCTCGATCAATGGACGAACTATCACACTGGGGATGAGTTCTGGGTAACATGTGCTCATTATTTGCAAAGTGCAAAGCAGAGCGAATTGCTTCAAATCGAGCACAACTCATTGTATTTGCTATAAATGGTACCTGAAGATCTGGCTGAGCAGACCAATAGTCTCTGATCGATGGCAGAACATGATACCCCATAACAAGACATATTCCAAAGAAGGTTCGAAGCTCATCTGCATTTGTCTGGAATGGAATGCCCTTCTGTTTCATATAAAGCTCACTTTGGTCCATAACGAAAGACACTAAAGTGCTGAAATCAGATGCTTGTTCAAAGACTTCAACAGCATCAATATCTGCAGAGTCATCTAATTTCAAGTTCACATGTCCATAGTCATATTCAGTAGTGTTTGTTATGACTTTAGTTGCTCCCCTTTTCCACCTAAAGTCAAAGCCAGTGATTACTGACTGAGTTTTTGAACTAGATTGCGACTTTTTCGGCAGAGGCAGTTGCTCTCCTTTTTTGTAGTTCACTGCTGAAGTCTGGAGTGTACATTTACGTTTCGGTAAGCCATAGAACATCAAAGGTTTGACAGGTAGAGCTGTACAAGCTAGGTTTGTGCTACAGCAGGGTTCAGTTGATAATGAAGGATCAGGATGCTCTATGATCACTTCTTGGGTAACACTGTCAACAGCTTCAAACAAGAAACTCTGATCTTCGTCATCAAGAATGAGGTCCTCTTCATCACTGTGGTCGGCAAACAAGAGCTGTTGTATATCCTCTTTACGTATTGTAAACAAGCGTTCACGCGATGTCATTTTGTTTGAGGCCTTGCTAAGAACAGATGAACAATAGCGAATAAAATGGGTTATGACAGTTAGTGATTCTGCCACTTCATGTAGCTGAAGAAGGGACTGGTTTCCTTCAGCTGCCTACTGATGTACTGCTGTAAATTAGATAATAATACTTGTGGTCGGATCGGCTATCAGAAAGGTGTACCTAACCTATCTAACCCTATCTACAACAAGCAGTAGAATTATGCCATAACTGCTGCGGTAGGGCAGCCTAAAGGGGGCCACCCTTATATGAAATGACTGTAAGATGGTGTGGGTGGGTGGGTGAAATCAGCTGAATTGGCGTCAGCCTGGACCCACAGGTGCCTATAAATAGCCTAGCAATCAGCCAGCCTAGGCCCACAGGTGCATGTAAATAGCCTTGTAATCAGCCTCCCCTCCCACAAATACAGCAAATATATTTGCTTAGTACTTGTGGTCGGATCGGCTTTCAGAAAGGTGTACCTAACCTATCTAACCCTATCTACAATAATTAGTAGAATTATGCCATAACTGCTGCGGTAGGGCAGCCTAAAGGGGCCAAAAGGAGCAGACCTTAGGTTACAGCTAAATATATACATACCATTACTACACCCACTTTGAACGTAAAAGACATTCCCTGATGAAGGTGCTGAATATACCGTACATATCACCGTGACTACCATCTACCTTACCTCTGTCATGTGCACCAGCACATCGTTCTTGAAGGTGGCTAATGCTGATGCGATTGGAGGAATGGCCGGTAATCCGAAACGATTTACTCCTATGTATACTAACAATGTATGAACATATTACAAGAAGGTCTGAATCCTGAGAGCTGCAGACTGAAACAAACCATGGTCAATCTATCGGAAGGCCTAAATGAATTCCAAGCATTCGCCGACGGCCCTGATCGGGCACCAACTATTCCTGGTTGCAAACTACTACACCTCTACTTATTCCCCAGGTAACAACCTTAATATATAAAGGGCCCAAAAGTAAGAACATGGCGTATGCCGTGTTTCTCTATTAGTAGATTTAGCGGAATGTGTAAACTCACCAGGCCTGGGGAACCATCAATAGGAATACATGGCTATTTCAATTAACAAGCTAATGTTGCCTGTAATGAGGACAGAGAACGTACACACCATACCTGCAGTTGTGACAGGAAATAAGCTTAAGTCGTGATACTATGTATGCAGCACCTGTAGTCGTGACAGGACCTGTGTCTGCAGACGTGAGACATTGAGAAATGCGCCTTATTACTGTACCTCCTACTGGACGACAGACCGATACCCGGGACTTAGGCCCGGCACCAACACCCTCAGCCCGAGTGGCGGAAAAAGACATGGAACCTACTCAAATGGTGAAGTCATATATGAAACACTTAATCAGAGAAGCCATGCGTGAGAGACTCTAATGGCGGAGCCATGCGTGAGAGACTCTAATGGGGAAGTCATATGTCAAACACTTAATCGGAGAAGCCATACGTGAGAGACTCTAATGGCGGTGCTATGCGTGAGAGAATCTAAAGGCGAAGTCATATGTCAAACACTTAATCGGAGAAGCCATGCGTGGGAGACTAATGGTGAAATCATATGTGTAACACTTAATTGGAGAAGCATTGCTTGAGAGACTATAATGGCGGAGTCATGTGTGTAAAACATAAACGGAGAAGCCATGCGTGAGAGACTCTAATGGCGAAATCATATGTGTAACACTTAATTGGAGAAGCCATGCGTGAGAGACTGATGGCGAAGTCACATGTCAAACACTTAATTGGAGAAGCCATGCGTGAGGGACTCTAATGGCGGACACTTAATCGGAGAAGCATTGCTTGAGAGACTATAATGGCGGAGTCATGTGTGTAAAACATAACGGAGAAGCCATGCGTGAGAGACTCTGGTGGCGGAGTCATATGTGTACACTTAATTGGAGAAGCCATGCGTGAGAGACTCTGATGGCGGAGTCATATGTGTGACACTAAATCAGAGAAGCCATGCGTGAGAGACTAATGGCGGAGCCATACATGCGAGACTCTAATGGCAGATTTTTTTGGGAACTCACGTAACCATGAACCCCTCCGACAGGGAACCTAAGACACTAACAGCCTACAACCATATGGTACCCCTAACGAACAACATGAAGAACGGTCAAAGGGCCCCCCGGAGCCATGAGGCTGAAGCGATCATCGGGCCCCTGGAAGCCATGAGACTGAACTGAATGACCTTACAGTGACGATGAGTAATTAAAACATGAGTCAGACCCGATGGGATATGCGTAGGCATGAGTGATGCGAACCATGTGCATAAATAAACATTAACCAACCGCGAACCGTGAAATTGAACAGGTGGGAGAAAATGAAGAGCCAGAGGCCTAGCAGTTCGCTAAGAGAAGACCCTTATCTTGACAAATGAAGGATTTGTGAAAATATAGTAGGAAACGTACTCCTATAGGCCCAATGACCACTGAGAAGCTATTTAGTTAACTGGGGCAAGGGACCAATTGGAGTGAATATGAACCAGAAGTAAAGGAGACCAGTCTAAGTAAATGCAACCCAGGACTGAAAACACCCAAAAAAAAAAAAATATATATATATATATATATATATATATCTTTTTTTTACTTTTTTATAATTTTTTTTTCTTCTCTTCCCCGAAGTGAACCGAAAAAGTAGGCCTTTGGAATGTAACAAACCAACGAGGAAAAACACGCAAGCTTGAGAAGAAAGCAGCTATGTTTATCGGGAGAGCAGTGTCAGAGCGGTGTGCTGACTGCCCTAGTGAAAATACAGAGTAACCATGAATTCGAAATAAAAGGAAAATGTAGCTATAAGTGGAAGCAGAGTATAACACATGGTGTAAGAACAGGTGGGTGAATGCAGCTCTGGATGTGAGTGGTGCCTAAGACATGGTATGGGCCCAGCTCTGAGCATGAAGAGCGAGGTATAACGCAGCCGTATGAATGCAATCTGAAAGTGAGCAGAGTATTGATGTGATACAACAACAGATGCATAGACGCAGCTCTAGTAGTGAATGGAGTATAGGACAAAATGTAAATGCAGACACACGGACGTAGCTTTGAAGGTAACAAACCTAGCCATGATCATTCGACTATTAGCGCCCAACCCTCTTCGCCCCAGAGAGCTACAAGTCACGGACCGTGTAACCAAGTCCAATCCCACCGTGAATGCCAGCACTCGCCTGGCACCTTCTGCCATTGCCCGGGTGCGAATGGACCTCCACATAATGCTGCAGGAGTCTCTCTTTTTTTTTTATATATATATATGATGGTCACCACAACACCACCTCGTGTTTCTATAAGAAACATAAACGTAGTTGAACATAAACCCTGATGCAACGCCAATTAATCGACACAATAGTGCACCTATAAACACAGCACAGAACCACTGACACATGCGTGCCCATGACATACAATTTATAGATTAAACACACTTACCAGAGCCTCAGAAACTCAAATACAGGCGCCTTGATCAATCTGCATGTGCCCCCATATATGGACCACTGACATACATTTACCAACACCTTGCATGTCTGGCGCTAACTGCGGACGTCCGCCCCACATGTAAACCAGGTGACAGTAAACATGCACTTTTTTTTTTTTTTTTCCGACCATTGATACATGACCCTTCCAGAGAGATAAACTAAATAATACCATCACTTAAACACTGCGTGCGTAGCTTGGAGACACGCGTCCCGTATCAAACAGATGTCAGAAAACATGCAACCATACCTACTCTAGGCGCATGCAACACCAATAACTATATGCAATAGCCCCCAACAAGCCCCTGAACAGCCAGACAAAAATACTAACAACAGTCACTTGACCATTAGCGCCCAACTTTGCTTTGTCCCAGAGTATTGGGAATCGCATACCGCAGTGTGGATCAGGTGCCAACAAGTGCGATTCTACCGTGAATGCCAGCACTCGCCTAAATGAGCCTGCACACGATGCAGCTGCGTTTTTTTTTTTCCATTGACCATTGATATACAACACTTAAACACAGCGTGCTTAGCTTGAGCCAACTGCAGACACGCACTCCACATGTAAACCAGGTATCAGAAACATACAGCCATACCTACTCTAAGCGCATGCTACCCCAGTAACTGTATGCAATGGCACTCGCAGGCCTCTGAAAAGCCAGACAAACAATACTGACGCCATCGCTCGAGCATTAGCGCCCAAACTCTGCTTCATCCCAGAGCGCTACATGCCGTGCAAACCACTCCTACCTCCTACCATACTAGCGCCTTCCTGAGAGATTCTGCCGTCGCCTAGCTGTAAGGAGCCTGTACACCATGCTGCTGTATCCTAGAGCTGACCCAGAGGTAGTGAAATCAGCTGAATCGGCGTCATCCTGGGCCCAAAGGTGCCTATAAATAGCCTAGCAATCAGCCAGCCTGGGCCCACGGGTGCATGTAGATAGCCTTGTAATCAGCCTCCCCTCCCACAAATACAGCAAATATATTTGCTTAATACTTGTGTAATGAAAATGTCTCCTGTACAGCACACTTCAATCACACAGCAATGGGGCAGCACTGTCCTACAAACATAACTTTCTCACTGATGGCTGACTCACTTCAGTTATAGAGAATTTATTTGTGCTGCATCTACCACCCCCCACCCTCCTCCCTTCTTCTCAAATGGTTACAGAAGGGAGTGAAGCACATTATCTTGTCCCACTTATTCTGTACAAATTATCTTATACTTTCTAACACTGCTATTGCCTAGCATAGCATTAGCTGTATGCCTGTGTACATCTAGTGTCATGCTAAATGACAGTTTTATCAGTTGCTGTTGAGTCCCAAGAGGTAAAACTGTACAGTAACTGGAAAACTGCTTTTTATCCATGGTCCCTAAAGTTCCACAGAGCTCAGATAAAGCATAGGATGAATGACTTCTATACCTGTCCAAAGTTATTTGACAAACAACTCTGCATAGTGGCAGGGTTTCTTTAAAGTATGGTCCGTTGAGGACCATAGGCACATATGTGTCCCAAAGCAAAAAATGTCAGCCAAATTGGTTCAAATGATAAAATCTCTCAAAAAACCATTTGTTGTTGTCAAACACAAGTCTATCAACAAATATAAGACGATCCAATAACATCTGACTATTTAGGCCCCTTTTTATGGAACGTCAAAAGAAGCAAAACATTTTTTAAAGTTCGTACACTTCAGTTGCGGTAACTAAGCCATTTCATGAAATAACTGACAAAAAGCTAGATCCATTTGTTGATAAGAACTAATATTTTGACTCAAACAAAAAAAAGGTATTTTAAGTTCTTAATCAGATGATACAGGTAATTAAAAACATTGGACAAATACGTCCCTTGGTCCTCAAAGGGTTAACGGGGGCAGAATGCCTGCCTGTATTTATACATGCTGTGGCAATGTGAACACTGGGGTGTGCAGTGAAACCCCAGGGAGGCCGTCAGAGAGAGCGTGTCACCAAGGTGCCTGGCCTTGGGGGAGTGAAAGCCCAAGTACTAGTGTTAGTATAGCTGGCTCAGCCAGTTCCAGGGCGGGCTTTTACTGGGAACAGGTAATGTGCTGGGTGGGTGCCTGTTCCCCATGCTCCAGTCCAGGATTTTGGACAATGCCCATGTCCAGGGAGGATATTTAATCCTCTTGTTGGACATGGGTGGGGCCCCACTCTGGAGAGAGCTTTGGAGACAGAGGCTCTGTGTGAGTGGTCTCGGCTGAGTTGGCTGAGGGGCCACGGGGCTAAGCAATAGCCCGGAATTGGGGAACACAGCGACGCCTGGAAGGGTCGCAGGGCCACAGTCAGGAGGTCTGGTGAGCCTGAATTCCCCAACGGACACTGATCTGAGGCTGTGTGTGAACAGTGCTCTGAACAGCCAGGAGGCTGTGGGACATTGGGCTGGAGAAAGCCGCAGCAGTTCACAGGGTGTGAACTGTACCCACTAGGTGAGTGAGGGACCCAACTAATATGTTTAGTTAGAGCCTAGCCGGGCCAGTGTTTATTGTTTTGCACCTGTTGTGTTGTTTCTGCTATAATAAACGCACTGTTTGGACGTGAAATCCGTTGTCCGGAAGGAAGTTTTTGTGAACGATCCTCGAGACCAGAGCTAACTCCCCACATTTGGTGTCGGATGCGGGCAAGTCGTCCCTGCTGGATAAAGGTAAAGTGTTGCTGGGGGCAACGACAGGACAGAGGAAAAACTGTGCGATTGCTGTATTGGAGCTTAGGGCCGGAAGCCTGTTTGTTCGGTGGAGCAGGTGCTGCTCGTGTGGTCCTGGACACTTTGCTGGGTTGCAAAAGAACTGCTGTCTGGACTGTTTTTTCCTGTGGTGCAAGCAGTGCGAAGGTTTAAAGGGCCAGAAGCACAAAAGAGGGAAAAAGGAAAAAAACTGACCTGTGGAAATTTTTTTGCTCAAAATGGCGTCCTGGGTGAAAGATAGTCAGGTGTGGCGGAAGCTGCTTATGCCAAAGGTGATGCCATATGTGAGAAGTGGCCCGGTTTGGCGGAAAACCAAGACCACTGAGGGTGTAATGGAGCAGCTGGTGCTGGAGACTGATCGGTTGGTGAGAAAGCCGAGTGCGGCACTTGGAGAGGCGGCTCTGAGTGGACTGTTCGAGGTAATATGTGCCGTTGCCAAGGGCAACCGTCGGGAAGACAAAGAGGTGGAGAGCAGTGCGTTTCTCAGGAGTGCCTATTTTCCCTGCGACTGTGCACAGAATCCTAAAGGGTGCGGCTGGAATGTCCGTCCAGAAAAAGACAGGAGACAAGTCCAAGGCGTCTCCCGTGGCAACTACTGCATTGAGGAGAAGGGTGATGACCGTGCTGGAGATATTTCTGGACTACCCTTATCTTCCGGGAGTGCCGAGTCAGTGACGACAATCGGTAAGACTGTTCCTGTTGATAATTTTGTGGCAGACCCTGTGACAATGAGCCGGCGGCAGTTGCTACCTGCCGGGCTGGTGAGTGATAAAGCGCTGCGGCGTGAAGATGTCTCAAAAATGAGTGACTATGGGAAAAATGTTGTGTCTGAACAGGCTGGTAAGCCTGTTGCGGTTGCTCTCTCGCAGGAATCTGCAGGGGAGAAGCTCAAGATGTTGTTTAAAGTGCCCGTGACCAAGGCTAGATTTGGGATGGCGAAAATCAGAGATCCCATGCTAGCCTGGGTAAGAGGTAGAATGATGTCTGTCCGGGACAATTATGTGAATCCTGTGGACTATCCAGGGGTCCTCACGGAGGGTGAGACCATGGTTGGAACAGAGACTGATGGACTTGATGTTGGAAATAGGCTCATGCGTGATGTAATGTGGGGCAATGGAGACACTTCTGTGGGAAGTAATGAAGCTCCTACAGAACCTGTACCTGTCCCTTTAAATGAAGGTGTAAGGGAAATGCAGATAGGAAGCAATGGTTTAAGTGAAATGACCATTGGAAACAATGGTGCCGACACGGTGCCAAGTGAAGGTGCAGAGTTTGATGAAATGTATAATGATAATGTGGATCTATGTGCAAGAAGGGATGAGGATGATGACAGTCCTTTTCCTTTGCAGGCTGTGATTGGGGAAAAAGCTCCCCTGTTGGTAAAAATGTGGATGGTATAAAAATGCTAATTGATGTTGAGAGCTCACAACTGAGGGAAACCACTGTGAAAAATGTGCAAGTACATGGGGCAGTCCTAGAGGGTGTACCACACGTACTAGAAGTGGATATGCAGTCTCCACAGGTTTCTATGGTTAATAAAATGTCCCAGGTGGGGATTAGCTCATCGGTGCCCCTAGAGGACGGAAATGAGAATGACATGAGCAGTATATATGAAGCAGGTGCTATGACCGACAGCAACTCTGAGAGAGAGGCTGCCATGTTGAGGTCTTGCCAAACTGACGTGGTTACTGGTAGCAACCAGACGACAGTTATATCTGACGAGACAAGAGTTCAGTCGGGTGACGTAAGCCTAGTGTCTGAAGCTCATATCCAGACAGTCTTAGATGACCTGACAGAACAGTACAGCTGCAAACCGGAGGCTGATCTCACTCTCGCCACACGGTCCCTAGATACGATAGAGAAGGGACAAGCTGTCGTCACAGGGTCACCGAAGAAGGCTGCAGAAGGGTCAAAAGAGGAGACCCCAGAAAAGATGAGTGAACTGAAGGGTCTACCTCCTGGTGTCCTGGGGAGGGGAAAAGACTCCAGAAAGACACAAAAGTCTATAGTAGACCTCAACAGTGGGTTTGAAGAGTCCCTGGGTGGAAATCCCACAGAGTGTCTAAGAAAGAATGGTGGGACTCCTACAACTGCTGTTACACCGAAACAGAGTGAAGAGCAGCTGGACCAGAAGGCCCAAGAGCGGGCGCTGCTAACAAGCTGGTCCGAAAAACTAAGAAGACGACCATGGCCCTCTCCTTGGCTAGAGCCCTTGAAAAGCGCTTAAGGAGCGAGATGAATTGGAGAGGCTGAACAAGCAACTCAGAGCAGAGATGGAAGGTCTCAGGAGCTCAAAAGATGAAGTCTATGAGTTGGAGAAGCCTAAGCGTGCTCCTGCGCAGCCGGTGGAAGACAATGAGATGCCTGAAGAGGAAGATCCTCTGAAAGATGCCAAGAAGTCAGAACCCGTTAAGAATGGGTCTGGAGGTGGTGGCGCTGTGGTGCCAGCCGAGGCAGAGAGGAAGATGGAAGATGTATCTGCTGAACCAGATGGTGGTGCTGAGGTGGATGCAGAAACCCAGAGACTCGTGACAGTGTGTGGCCAGGACCTGGTCATGAAAGACATTCCCTCTGCTGTCAATGCCTTCCAGAAAGCTAGCAGTCTGCTGGGGAAGAAATACGAGGGGACCGACAACCAGTATGAGGGTCCTGTCTACTCCGATGGGCTGGCTCCCTGAATCCTGCCCGAAAGGAGAACCATGTCCCGGGTGAACCTCTGCAGGGATTGCCAGAAGACGACGAGTCTGGCGAAGGTCCTGATATCCCCGGTGCCTCCAACCTTGATGAGAAAGAGGAGGAGGAGTTAAGAAGGAAAGGATATGATGCCATGTCCGTGAAGGATAAGACGGCTAATAAAGTGAATGGAGACTCCAAAGAAAAGACTGGAAAAGAGTCTGCTGAAGTGGGGAGTACCACTGAAGAAGCAGAAGATTCTGAAACTGAAGCCAAACCTGACATAACCCCTGGGGGAGTAAAGGAAAAAGAAAGATGCTATCTGTTGATAAAACAAAGAGACAAAAAGAGGCTGACAGGTCAAGGTCCGCTAAAACTGTGGTAGTTGCTAGTAGCGACCAGGTGTCTCTAGTATGGGACAAGATGACTGGTAGGTTAGTAAGCTTCGTGTTTATGACGAACTGGGTTCTGCTGGCGTGGTTGTGGCAGAATAAGGGGAAGCCTGTGGTGCTGGCCACATCTTCCAGGGGACCCTTGAGCTTAAAGATGGCAAGATAATGCGGGTGCCCTATCACGAGCGACCAGGCGGTACATGTGTTCACCCCACAGGTGTGAACAGAGGGGGGATATGTGGCAATGTGAACACTGGGGTGTGCAGTGAAACCCCAGGGAGGCCGTCAGAGAGAGCGTGTCACCAAGGTGCCTGGCCTTGGGGGAGTGAAAGCCCAAGTACTAGTGTTAGTATAGCTGGCTCAGCCAGTTCCAGGGCGGGCTTTTACTGGGAACAGGTAATGTGCTGGGTGGGTGCCTGTTCCCCATGCTCCAGTCCAGGATTTTGGACAATGCCCATGTCCAGGGAGGATATTTAATCCTCTTGTTGGACATGGGTGGGGCCCCACTCTGGAGAGAGCTTTGGAGACAGAGGCTCTGTGTGAGTGGTCTCGGCTGAGTTGGCTGAGGGGCCACGGGGCTAAGCGACAGCCCGGAATTGGGGACACAGCGACGCCTGGAAGGGTCGCAGGGCCACAGTCAGGAGGTCTGGTGAGCCTGAATTCCCCAACGGACACTGATCTGAGGCTGTGTGTGAACAGTGCTCTGAACAGCCAGGAGGCTGTGGGACATTGGGCTGGAGAAAGCCGCAGCAGTTCACAGGGTGTGAACTGTACCCACTAGGTGAGTGAGGGACCCAACTAATATGTTTAGTTAGAGCCTAGCCGGGCCAGTGTTTATTGTTTTGCACCTGTTGTGTTGTTTCTGCTATAATAAACGCACTGTTTGGACGTGAAATCCGTTGTCCGGAAGGAAGTTTTTGTGAACGATCCTCGAGACCAGAGCTAACTCCCCACAATGCGCAAATATTAATTGTCAGCAGCCTCAGCCTTACTGTATGGAGCATGATGATAGGCAAGCCAACAGCAGTAGTGGCAGGATGGCGCCAGCACCAGCCATACAGTATAGAAAATAATGGTAGGCAGGCAGATAGTGGCAGTGGCATGATGGCAGCAGCAGCCATACTGTATGGAACATGATCCTAGGCAGGCAGACAGCGCCATGATGGGGCACTATCAGCAAAGGCAGATCTATTCATCAGACTCAGCCGGAGGGGTATGAAAATCCTCATGGATATATGCCTTGTCCATTTTTGCAAATTGATATTTTGTACACTGGCGGAGGACACCTTTGTCAGTTTGGATATTATGATGCCCCCTGTTGCACTGAAAACCCTCTCTGAGATGACACTGGAGGCTGGACAAGACAGAATAGAGCATACATACTGGGCCAGTTCAGGCAACTTTTCCAATCTGCCTGCCCAGAAGTACACTGTATGCGCCAGAGAAAGGCCAGAGTCCAGGTATCGCTGAACCCGGATGTTGAGGCAGTATGTCTCTATTTCCTGATTTGCATCAGTTTAGCGGGGCAAAAAATAGCTCCATCATGTTGAAGATACTGAACTGACTGCTGGTATGGCTTTTGCTGCTTGTGGTAGCGAAGATGTCGGGAGGTGGTTGAGTCTGAAGGGGATGGCGGAAAGGGGCATCCTGGTCAGATATGTGGATGGCAGGCACCTGCTCACCGAAAGTTGTGGCAAGCTGTGTGCACAGTGTATCCTGGTAGTAAAGTAATTTGGCCTCTCTTTTGGCAACAGGAAAAAAATCCCCCATTTTGCTTTGATAGTGACAGTCTAAAAGGATGGCTTTCCAGTAGTCATCAGATTGCTTGATTGTAAGGATATTCATGTCATTATGTAAGCAAGTGAGCATACAGCTTGCCATCCTTGCAAGTGTGCCCGAGGACCCAGTTCTTTCTGGATCCGCCCCCAGCTGAAGTGATCATCATGGCTGGTGTCATCATCATCCTCAACCTCCTGCTCTTCCTCCACCATGACTCCTCCTACTTCTCCTCCTCCTCTCGTGGTAACTCGTCATCGCCATGGTCATACTCCTCCTTCATGAAACTTTCTCTGTGTGGGTCCCCAACAGCTACAGGGTGGCCACCAAAATTTGTAAGCTGTTCTTCTTTTGCTGTCACTTGTTGCATCAGTGTGAGTGTCTGGTCTAAGATAAATATCAGGGGATGACATTGTTGATACCATAGGACCTGAGTACACAGGGCCTGATGAGCCTCAAAACAAAACATGCTCCCTGCACCGTGGTCTTTTACATGACAAAATCATTCATTGCTTTATTCTGTTCAAATAAACTCTCTAGCATATGTAAGGTGGAATTCCAGCTAGTTGGAATAATGTACATCAAGTTGAAAAATTGCAGCAAGCCCCTAAGGAATCGGTGCAGACGAGGGGAGTGGTAGTGGCTATGATGAGATGTTGCGTCATAGTGTACTCCCCCAGGCTGTTGCTCCCTGAGGATTGGGGCTGTGGAAAGGTGGTTTGAAGAATCAGGCCAGAAGTAAAAGTATGTCTCGCTTTACTTAGTGCAGAGCATCAACTTGGTACATCAACTTGTGGTAAATACAAAGTGCAATTTCTGTCACCAGATGAGATATGGTGGCTGGATATGTGGCAATTAAATGGCACTTCAGATGTGCTGTCTTTCTCTTGTAATTCTGTAATTCAGCAGTATGTTGTGTTATACCTGCTTGGATGTTGTTTAGGTTATACATACAGTAGGTGATCGATCTGTATTCTCTCACCTGCAGCATAGTCTGTATAGCTATGGTTTGCTGGTCACTCTGCTGACTAAGCACGCTGGCTGTTGTCTGGCTGTGATAGATGCTTGCGGCACCCCACTACAGGCATTTATAACACTGTAAAATTTAAAAGCTGGAAGGGAGCGCTTTTTCTTATGTAAGAACGCCACCTGCTGGATGTAAAATTAATCTCTTCCTGTGTTAACTGTTGCAGGAAGGGGTTTATGCACTTAAAAAAAAATAAAGAGTAAAAAATAATCAAATAATTAATAACATTTTTACAATTTTTTATAAAAAGAGCAATACAGAAAAAAAAAAAGTCAGAGCAATAGTATTAGCAATAGTATAGCAGACTATGTTCACACCCAAACAAACATCCCACCCCTTTTTCGTTCATAAAATTATTATTATTATTATTATTCATTTTAGCTATATTTTGTATAGCAGAGTTTTTTTTCTCCATAAAATATACAAACACACGTATTTTTAACATTTATAAAAAAAAATGTTTAAAAAAAAACCTTAAAATGTACAAATTTCCCCAAGATAAATAACTTAGGAGAACAACATAAAAAAGTCACTTTGAAGGGGCTTCTAACCATTTGGCGATATACAAGATTTTTCTGGAAGTACGGTGCCATAGAACCAGCAATAGAAAAATAGGCCTCTAAAATCCAAAATGTGCACCAGTCTTTTGAAGTCTTATCGTGAGCCCAGCCAGTAGATAAATTACATAGGTAGCGTCCATTTTCAGGGTACAAGTGTAAGGGAATGATTTTAGAAATATTTTGTCTTAAAAATTTTGTAATAGTTAGAAAAAAAAATTATAAGAAAGGAAAAATAAATTTTTTTTCATAATTTTCACAGTTTTTCCTTAGATATATTTTTAAATATTATACCCATCATCTAATGGCACAAAAGAAAGGTCTAAGGTGTGCCGTGAAAAATAATGTCAAATACATGTAGGCTGGCTACAACTGAAATTGCTACAACTGAAAAATTGTCTGGGAAATGGAAGGGGGATCAACACTCCAGTCACGAAGCGGTTAATTGGATGTTGGATTCTCTTGCATAATGAAAACTAGACGGATCCGTTATGCTGGCTATAGACTTCTATTATGATGGAATTACATTCCGTCATGGAATTGCATTATGGTCCGTGGTAACGGAATCCATAACGCAATTCATGCAAGTATGCATGGGATAGGCATAAGGCCATCCTTCCTATAAGATAGGGCCAGGGGCTATTCATAGTATTCAGTATATTGGGCAGACTAGATGGGCCAAATGGTTCTTATCTGCCAACACATTCTATGTTTCTATGTAATTCAGCATATACCACACTGAACACGAACTTGAACGTCAAAATATTAAATTCGCTCATCCCTAATTCCAATGTTCTGACCTGCATATGATTCTTGCTGGAAGAGGAAGAAGGCCTCTTTCATATGAGCAATATGGAATGTGTTGTAGGAGGATCTGTTCAGTGAAAAACTGATGCATTTGGCCTCATGCACACGATCGTTGCCTGCCCCCGCGTCCGCTCCTCCTTGAAATTTTGCGGATGACGGACCATTTTTTGTCGGATCCGATTTTTATGGCAGATCCATTGTAAAAATGCCTATCCTTGTCCGCAAACGTGAAAAAAATAGGACATGCACTATTTTTTTGACGGAATGAAAACGCGGATCACGGATGCGGAACACAAACGGTTGACCATCCGCATTTTTTGACAGACCCATTGAAATGAATGGGGGAGCATCCAATCCGTGAAAAAAAACGGAACTGACGCGGAAACAAACAACGGTCGTGTGCATGGGGCCTTTGCATGCAAGTTCAATCAGTTTTGTATGCGATTGCGTTCAGTGTTTCCATTTTTCCACCTGGATTGCATCCACTTTGCATCCGTTTTATTATACACGTGAAGGAAAACTGAGGAATAACATTAAAAATCTACTAGCAACCATTAGTGAAAAATGCATTGCTTCCAGATGCCTCCTATTTTTCATGCAGCAATATTCATTTATTTCTATGAGGCAAGGGCTGCATAAACAGACAATAAAATAAGCTGATGATTAGTGCTGTACCTCCATGTTGTAGACTATTATGCAAGTATATACTTTATTTAAACAATCCAGTGAAAAACCTTTAGGGTGGCTGCACACAGAGAAGATTTGTGCTGAAAATCAGCAATCCATACCAAAACTGCACAAAATAGCGATGTGGATCTGATGTGGATTTTCCGCAGATCTCACCCTTTCATAGAAAAGGGTGAAATCTGCACAAGAAAAATGTGACAACAATTGACATGTTGCCGATTTCACTTTGCAGGTACCGTACTTTATTACTCTGCAATTTTTCTGCACAAAATTCACAAGGAAAAACCACGCATAATCCTCACTGTGTGCGGCCCCACTCATTTCTATGGGGCTGTGCACATGAGCGGTGATTTTCCCGCATCACTTTTACATTACGTGAAAATCGCAGCATGCTCTTTATTCAGCATTTTTCACGCAACGCAGGCCCCATAGAAATGAATGGGTCTACGTGAAAATCGCAAGCATCTGCAAGCAAGTGCGGATGTGGTGCAATTTTCACGCAGGGTTGCTAGGAGATAAACGTCTATTCACTGTATTATTTTCCCTTATGACATGGTTATAAGAGAAAATAATAGCATTCTTAATACAGAATGCTTAGTAAAATGTGTTTTGAGGGGGTTAAAAAAATAAAATAAAATTTAAACTCACCTCTTCCACTTCTTTGCGCACCCCGGCTGTTTTTCTGCCTTTGGTTGAGGACCTGGGAGACAAAGGACCTTTGGTGACGTCACTGTGCTCATTACATGGTCCATCACCATGGTGATGGACCATGTGATGGACCTTGTGACGAGCGCAGTGACGTCACCAAAGGTCCTTTTCCTCCCAGGTCCTCAACCAAAGGCAGAAGAACAGCTGGGCTGCGCGAACAAGTGGAAGAGGTAAGTTTAAATTTTTTAGTTTTTTTAACCTCCCCAACCCACACTTTATCAAGCATTCTGTATTAAGAATGCTATTATTTTCCCTTATAACCATGTTATAAGGGAAAATAATACAATCTACACTACAACTAACACAAACCCGAACTTCATTGAAGAAGTTCAGGTCTAGGTACCACATCCAGTTTTTTCTCATTCGCGTGCAAAACTCATTGCACTCGCGCGGAAAAAACTGAACCACGCAATGCAATCGCAGTCAAAACTGACTGAAATTGCGTGCACAGTCGCACGATTTCCCCACCACACACCTGCCGGCCCCAAACCACAACACCCGTGTGAAAGGGGCCTAAGGCTCCTTTCACACAAGCAAGTTTTTCACGCGGGTGCAATGTGTGACGTGTACGCATAGCACCCGCACTGAATCTTGACCCATTCATTTCAATTGGTCTGTGTACATGAGCATTTTTTTTCACGCATCAATTCTGCGTTGTGTGAATAACGCAGCATGTTCTATATTCTGCGTTTTTCACGCAGCCCTGGCCCGGAAGCAAGTGCGGATGCAATGCATTTTTCACTGATGGTTGCTAGGACCCAATGAATGGGTCAGGATTCAGTGCGTGTGCTATGCATTCACGTCACGCATTGCACCCGCGTGGAAAACTCGCTTATGTGAAAGGGACCCCTTTCAGACGAGCGAGTTTTCTGCATGGGTGCAATGCTTGATGCGAACGCATTGTGCCTACACTGAATCCGGACGCATTCATTTCAGTGGGGGTCTGAGTACATGAGCGTTGTTTTTCACTCATCACGTTCAATATTCTGCATTTTTCACGCAACAATGGCCCCATAGAAGTGAATGGGGCTGCGTGAAAATCGCATCGCATCCGCAAGCAAGTGCGGATGCGATGCATTTTTCACTGATGGTTTCTAAGAGATGCTGTTTGTAAACCTATTATTTATTATTATGTGCGTGAAAAACGCATCAATGCGCATTGCACCCGTGCAAAAAAAACTGAACAACTGAATGCAATCACAGACAAAACTGACTGAACTTGCTTGCAAAGTGATGCGAGTTTAACTTAACGCACCTTGAACGCATACGGAGCCATTCCGTCACGCTAGTGTGAAAGAGGCCTCAGGCCTCTTTTACATGGACGTTGTGTGTGAGGGCCGGATAGGATGCGGGTGCGTGGCAAGAAAATCGTGCGAGTGCGCATGTAATTTCAGTCAGTTTTGAATGCGTTTGCGTCGCGTTGTTCATTTTTTTTTCGTGCAAGTGCAATGCATTTTGCAAGTGCATGAGAAAAAACTGAATGTGGTACCCAGATCCGAACCTGGACTTCTTCACTGAAGTTCGGGTTTGGGATCGGTGTTCTGTATATTCTTTAATTCAGAATGCTAAGTAAAATTTCCATTGTGGGGTTAAAAAATAAATAAATCTAACTCACCTCATCCACTTGATCGCGCATCAGAGCTCGTCTTCTTTCTTCTTGCAGGACCTGGCTGGAAAAGGACCTTCGGTGACGTCATCACGCTCACCACTTGGTGAGCGCAGTGACTTCAGGGCAGGTCCTGCTGAATGAAGATAGAAGGTTCTTCACCGAAGGTCCTTTTCCAGCCAGGTCCTACAAGAAGAAGAAGAAAGAAGATGAGCCCGGCTGCACGATCAAGTGGATGAGGTGAGTTAAATTAATATTATTTTTTTTAACCCCACAAAGGATCTTTTACTTAGCATTCTGAATTAAAGAATGCTATCATTTTCCATTATTACCATGTTATAATGGAAAATAATAAAGTAAATGGGGTCCCGGGTAACTCATCCCTCGTCTCCTTAGCAACCATATATGAAAATCGCACCGCATCCGCACTTGCTTGCAGATGGTTGCAATTTTCACGCAGCACCATTCATTTCTATGGGGCCTGCGTTGCGTGAAAAACACAGAATATAGAACATGCTGCGAACAGGCCCATTGAAGTGAATAGGTCCGGATTCTATGCGGGTGCATGCGTTCACCTAACGCATTGCACCTGAGCGGAATTCTCGCCCGTGTGAAAGGGGCCTAAGGCTACTTTGACACTAACTTTTTTTCTGGATCTGGCAGGGATCAGCAAAAATGCTTCCGTTACTGATAATACAACCGCATGCATCCGTTATAAAGGGATCCGGTTGTATTATCTTTAACATAGCCAAGACAGATCTATCATGAACGTCAATATCATTGAAAGTCAATGGATGACAGATCCGTTTTCTATTGTGTCACAGAAAACGGATCCTTCCCCATTGACTTGCATTGTGGGTCTTGCTCCGCATCCCATGACGGAAAGCAAACTGCAGCATGCTGCGGTTTTCTCTCCGTTGTGAGAACGCAACCAAGCAAAACGGAATGCATTTTGGAGCATTTAGTTCTGTTCAGTTATGTTTGGTCCCCGTTGATGATGAATGGGAACAAAACTGAAGCGTTTTTTTTCCGGTATTGAGACCCTATGACGGATCTCAATACCAGACTTATATTAACACTAGTGTGAAAGTAGCCTTAAAGGGGTTGTCTTGCTCTTCTGCTCAATAGTAACCCAAGGGTTTTACGTGCATGGAAGAAAATAACAGACACACACAAAGCAAATTCTCATTTATTCCACGAAGTACAGCAGGTTATAAAGATATTAGAGGGGCATTCCCCCTGAGGCATGTGGCATTGTTACATTGGCTAGAGTATGAAAACCTGAAAAGAGATAACACTTGGCATCTGCGCATTGTGCATTGTTTTACTAACTCTGATATGTGAACTATGTAAATATCTAGCTGTAGCCGCAATGTTGTAATGGAGTCTTCCCTAACAGCAGAAAAGTATGCAAAAGTGCAGCAAAAATGCGTGTTCTCTTCGGTACAATGAAACCTTTTTTCCTTTGGAGAAGATAAGGTATTATCTGAGAGCTAGAGTATATGGGAGCTTTCTTAGCTGAATCAAAGAATGATGTCCACATCTCTATCAGTCCCCCCTTGGACCTCATTCTTTCCCTAATACAACCTAGCACATCTGTCCCAATGCTCCAAATCCTCTTCACCAGCTACCATGACAACCTAGCCTAGTGCATAGACTCCCATTACACTGGACTTAGCATGGGGAAGTCAGATGTCTGTCCCTACGGTCGGTGATCTCCAGGTCGCGTTGTAAGCAGGGGGGGACCAACAGAGCTAGGTGGACTTTGTCTCCCATCCTCATGATATTCTCCCATGATCATCTCCGAGGTAGCCTCAGCTATGGCTTTGAGCAGAAGCCTCCTAATGCAGGGAATGATACAACAGTCAATTACTGTAAGGATCAATAATACAATTACTTTAACCATTCCACTTTGTAACAAGGTCTGTTTCCAATTTTTAATCCAGTTTTCAAACCAATTTTCCCATGAACTATCCACCCCTTATATTTTCAATGGTTTTCTCCCAGTCAAGAGTATTAAATACATGGAAAGGCATCAACACTAGGGCTAAGGCACATTGCCCATGCCAGGCAATTGTCAACTTTGTCCGCAGTTTCTTTGTCCTCTGCACAAAACCAGATTACACCCCCTAATGATTGAGTCTGGTTCATCAAATGACTTTGATAGGCTTAACCAGTGGTATTCACCACAGTTCCACAATATCCTTTTAGAAACCTGCCCATCTTATTCCCTTTTTTTTTTCAAAACAGGTGTAATTCCCCTTATAAGGTTATCCCACCACCAGGTTCAAGGGTTTCTCTTAAGATTGGGAACTTCTTTGCCCAAACTATGCATTCAGTCATGTCGGCAGTCTTATTCACATATATGCTTGTAAAACATGAATATTGACTAGAACTTAAGTGAAGGGGCACAGTTCCCAAGTGTGGTCTGGCTGTGGCACAGGTGATACACCCAGATCTGTTTACCTGTGATGCCGTGTACTTCATCCATTCCAACCAAAAATTCCGGTCAGAAAATCCTGTTTCCACTGCCAGTGTCTCCTCTACAGTAAAGAGGGGTTGAGCTACTTTCCCTGGTAACAAGGGGTTGGGCTTTTGTATTGGCAGTGAACTTGGGGTAGGATTTGGGACAGGCCTGTCTGTGATGTCCTTAAGGTGGAACTGTCCCCATAGCCCGAATTTATCAGATGGATAGTTCCTCAAAACTTACATTCCCAAGTCTGTTGGTTAGGGGGATTCTATTGTCAGTATTAATGCATGACAACCCAGGAGGTCCCCTTGATCAGCTGGATATTTATGACATGTTTTGAGCTGAGTTTTTCCCATATTCTTTGAGTCAGAGTCAGCAGTCACACATGGGGAACAAAAAACATCCTTTCAAGTCTCCAGACTCAGCACTTTCTTGAAATGACTCAAATTAGGCTTTCCTTCGAGCTTCACTGGTGTGATTGTGGTCAATAACATTTCCAAAGGACCATCAAAAGGTATTAGGACTTTCCAAATGTGTCCTTTTACCACCACCCAATCTCCAGACACAAGTGTTTGGGTTCCTGGTACTTTATCAAGATCTGGAAGTGAAGCGAAAACTAGAGAACGTATTTTAATCAAATACTTGTGCAAAACTGATCACATAATCTGTCAGACAACTGTTGAGGAAGGGTTTAAATATTTGCATATATATATATATATATATATATATATATATATATATGTTGTGGGGAGTCGCTCTGGTAGATAGCGGTGCGGGTGCAGTACAGAGGCAAAACAGGGAGTCCAGAAGGTGCAATGAACAGTGTTTTATTCACACTTGCGCAAAAACAAACGATAAAAACAGTCTCTTTGTGTTTGTTCACACATACCAGAAATCATGAGGCAAAACAAAACAGTCCAAATCAGGTTCTAGTCACCTGGGAGGTTTTAGGTGCAGGTTCGCACCTGGCTGTCAGTCCAGCCGCAAGACAGTCGCCGTCAGGCTTCCAGGTCGTCTGCACTCCTCCTTGCTGGGCTCTTGCGTCCAGCCCAGAGAACTTCCAAACACAAGTGACTCCACAGCCTAACAGCAGCTCCAGGACAATCACACCCACCTGCTGGTGCTGGCTGTGTTTTAAAGCCCAGCAAAGTCCAGCCTGGACCGTGGGGAGTAGGCACCCACCCAACTCTTTGCCTACTCCCAGTAAGAGCCGGCCCGGATTGGCTTTGCAGCCAAACTAACAATAAATGTCAAGCAGCACTAGCTGCTGCTGACACATAAAACCCGGCTCTCACCTCACCGAGGCCAGGAACCTCGGTGACACGTACCTCCCATCGATAACGGTACCTTGCACCTTACCACAATATATACATGCCAACACGTGCATGCATATATAATATATATGCATATATAAATAGACAAATTGCACACATCTGCCCTTAGTATTCCCCAGGGGCTCATTGCTGCCCCTGTGGGAATGTGCCCCCTTATGTGCCCCTTGTTGGACCCTTTAAAGTAATGGCCCCTTTTAATGTCTTCAAAGTTGAGAAGAATAATAGGCAGCACTCACCACGGCGTTTTCTTTCTTCCTTTATTTCATGTACATGTTATACATACGGTTAAAGCGGTTAGGCGGCAGTTACAGCCCAATTTCACCCACAGCGGCGACGGCCGTTTTGCGCAAACTCACTGCGCTTCTTCTGGCCACTACGTCAGCACGTACTATCGTGCTGATTACTTATACCCAGTACCTGGTTGCCCTAGTAACATACAAACAACCAAGAACCTGGGTACATTTCTTAAAGGAACAGCGTGTAAGCAAAGAGCAGCATTTCTATAAAAATGCACTAAGATCATTGCGGTCATTCAGACCTAGCTGACCTAGTGCGTCTGTGCGCATTATCCACTTCGCCTCTTGTTGCAGGAGTTGTCGGTGTCTGTCCCCTCCATGAGGTAGGGGAGGGACAACTTCGAGTCCCGCAAACCGAAGCGAATCAATCTTGCCATCATGTGCATCTTTCATGGTAGAGCACGTCTGATAGAGGCACTCAGGACTGTTGATCCAAGTATATGTGTTTTAAATGGCTTCAGAAGAATCGGTACTTACCCTTAATGACGGTAGAGAAGGGGCAGATGCCTATTTCACCCAGTGTAACAGCAAAGATGCGCTGCAAAATCTCAGCACTAAGACACTTGAAATAAAAATCATGCAACTAGCAGACCGTGAAGTGCGACTTTTTTGGACGGTCAACTCATTCAAATCCTACAAGGAGAGTAATCGAGTCCCGAGGGGGTTAAGAGTATATAAAGACCCCATGCTCTATAATGATGATGAAAACTTTGTGAAGGAATGGCAAGATCTCCACGCTCATTTTTCTTTACAAATAATGGAACTGGTTTTGAAAAGAGATACGGCAGAATATGAAAAAGTAAAAAATGAATTGCTTAAAGCTAACTTGGAATTAAAAACCAGATTAACAGAGTCTCAATTGCAAACCTTTGAAAGACGCTTAAATAAAAAATTAATCATAACCCAAGCAGAGGTAAAAGAGCGAAAGAAAGACAAATTCCTACGTGACAAACAGGATTATGAGACCGGGAAAGTGTTTGACTGGGGAAAGAAACAAAAGGAATTCAACAGGAGAAGATTTAATCGACAGCAAAAAAGGAGTGGGGGATGGACAACTGACTCTGACTCAAGCGTATCGGATGACTTCAATCAAGCTGCATCAAATAAATCATCAGCTGGATACCCTTTAGACGACCCACTCGTAGGAGCCGCAGAAAAGGGAAAAGAAATCAGAAAGTCTTCTCGTCAAAGAAGACAGGTCTCATGGAGACAATAAATGAGACAGAAACTGACCCCCGCCCTAATGTTAATGATGACAATATGGTTATTAACTTAACGGAGTATGAATTGACACCGGACTGTATCTCAGTCCTAAAAAAAGGACTGGGATACAGCCTCGTTGAGCAATTTGACTCCGCGACATTTGAAGTTGATATGTATAAAGGTATTAGGAAACTATACCTGTACAAAGCGTTTCATGATAAACCCCAGTCAGAGGTTGTAAGAAAAGAGGGAAAAATACCGTTACAACCTGACCCTATGGTATTTAATATAGACACTAGGTTTACAGAAGATGAATTGTCCTGCATTGAATTCCTCTCAGGGTTAGATCTTGAAAATCCCACAGTAATGGAAATAGGTTTTTTTGAAGGAGGTGTGAGTTCCACGTTTTGCCCTCCCATGTCGACCGGCAGCAATATAGATATCTTTTGTCAGCAAGTTACCAGGGAAATTAAAGCATTGATATATCCCCAGGCACCAAGTAACATCAGCAAAGGTGAAAGGGTTGCCTTAGAATGGATCAAAGCACATGATGATGTAGTTGTGAAGCCGGCCGACAAGGGGGGGAATGTGGTCCTCATGACCAGGGAATATTACATGTCTGAGGCACTTAGACAATTGCAAGATAGGGAGACGTATATATCCTTAAAACAGGACCCGATTGAAAGTATTCAAAATTCATTGAAAGTCTTTGTGTCCAGATTTGTATCACTTGGTTTTCTGCCCAGTAAATTATTGGAGAAATTAATACCAATGTATCCCCTCAAACCGTCGTGGTACTTTATCCCTAAGGTTCACAAATCACTGAGCCAACCCCCTGGCTGCCCTATCGTGGCGGGGATTGGCTCAGTGACTGAGCCTCTATCTAAATATGTGGACTGGCTCTTAAGACCAGTGCTCAGCAGCGCCCCGGCTTACATCAGAGACACCAATGACTTCCTCCTGGCTTTGAAAGATTTTCATTGGCAGGAGGGTTATCATTTGGTGTCTCTGGATGTAGAAAGTTTATACACACGTATACCCCATACAGAGGGAGTGTTAGCCATTGGGGAAATTCTTAAACATTCAGGAAAGAGCACATTATTTTGTGATTTCATACAAGAAGCCTTGTTGTTCATATTGGAAAATAATGTTTTCAGATTCGGTGCAGATTGGTATAAACAAAAGGTCGGTACAGCAATGGGGACTCCGGTCTCTTGCACGTTTGCCAATTTATATCTGGCAAGACTTGAAGATAAGTGTGTATTTAACATCAAAAATCTGTATCTGAAATACATTAAAATGTTCCTTCGTTTTGTGGATGACATTTTTATAATTTGGTCCGGAACTGTATTACAGTGTGACGAATTTGTGCATTTCATTAATAAGACCAATGGTATGGCAATGAAATTCACCATGAATTATGGTGGTGAACGCATAGAATTTTTGGATGTTTTAGTCATGGTGCAGGGGGATAGATTGATCACGGAGGGTTTTCGTAAGCCCACGGCGACCAACACCCTCCTGCACCATGACAGTTTTCATCCACATGCGGTCAAAAAATCAGTACCATATGGCCAGTTTATCAGACTAAGACGTATCAATAGTGAAGACGAAGGGTATAGAAGACAGGCTTTAGAATTGAAAGAACGTCTATTACAAAGAGGCTATCCAGAAAGATTGTTAGAGGAAACTTTAGAAAAGGCAGGTAACTTCTCTCAAAGGGATCTACTAGTGGGAAAGAAAAAGAATAAAAGAGGTAATCAATCACAGGACAGACAAGGGAAAAATAAACGCTGCGTTTTCTCATTTAAGTACAGTCCAATGGCTGAACCTATAAGAACAGCTATTTTTAAACATTGGGATATTCTTAGAAAGGATGCAAGCCTGAAGGGGTTAGTGGAGGAAAAACCTCTAGTTACATTTAGGAGAAGTCACACAATAAAAGATAAAATTGTTAGAAGCAGGTTTGTAGCTGAGAAAAAAAGTAACTGGTTGCAAGACAGAGTACCAAGGGGCAATTACAAGTGTGGAAACTGCTCATTTTGCAGGTATAATTCTCAAGACAAAGCTGTAAGAGTCGGTTCTGTTTTTCAGAAAGTTTATTCTTTCATTAATTGTAAGACAACATATGTTGTATATGTCATAATGTGTGGATGCGGACGTTTCTACATAGGGAAAACCATCAGATGTCTTTTCGAAAGAGTAAGGGAACACTTTAACTCAGTAAGAACAGGAAAAGGTTGCCGGCGCTTCATTGAGCATATGAAAGATGCACATGATGGCAAGATTGATTCGCTTCGGTTTGCGGGACTCGAAGTTGTCCCTCCCCTACCTCATGGAGGGGACAGACACCGACGACTCCTGCAACAAGAGGCGAAGTGGATAATGCGCACAGACGCACTAGGTCAGCTAGGTCTGAATGACCGCAATGATCTTAGTGCATTTTTATAGAAATGCTGCTCTTTGCTTACACGCTGTTCCTTTAAGAAATGTACCCAGGTTCTTGGTTGTTTGTATGTTACTAGGGCAACCAGGTACTGGGTATAAGTAATCAGCACGATAGTACGTGCTGACGTAGTGGCCAGAAGAAGCGCAGTGAGTTTGCGCGAAACGGCCGTCGCCGCTGTGGGTGAAATTGGGCTGTAACTGCCGCCTAACCGCTTTAACCGTATGTATAACATGTACATGAAATAAAGGAAGAAGGAAAACGCTGTGGTGAGTGCTGCCTATTATTCTTCTCAACTTTGAAGATTCGTTTGACACTTTTTACTGTGTAGGATAGTGCACCTGTGGACACGGCAAAAGGGAGTGCTGTGGAAGCCTGAAATGAACATTGTATTGGAGTAGCCTAGGACAGTGCCACCAACCTACATTTGTGATTATCCCTTTTAATGTCTCCTTTATAGATATATCTTATATAAATTATCCCCCCTCTAATCCATAGGCCCCTTTAAAATGTCCCCTTGGTGACCTGAAACCAGGTGCATCAGTGTGAATGTGCCCCAAGCATTCACACTGATGCAATCTGGTAATGGCACCAGAATGACCAGACAAGGGTCCGGTCATCCTGGTGACTACAAAGCACTGAGATTTAATAGAATCTGAGTCCTTTGTTTTAATTATCTCCAGCACTGCTGGAGATAATTATGTATAATAAAGAGAAGGGAGAAACCTCCCCTCCTTCTATTATGTGCATTCTGGCAGCGTGATTGCTATCGCGCTGCCTGGAATGTAAATTGCTACAGGCGGGAAACCAGAGGCTTCTCCCGCCTGGCAGCTAGAGGCGCTGCCTTCTGGGCGCGTGCAGGGATGCGCAGGCTGGCGCGATGACGTCATATCACCGCGCCGGCCCACGTGCGTCCTGGAGTGCAGGTCGCCGGATATAAATATCTGGTGGCTCCTGCACTGGGGGAGAAAAAGAGCCGGGCCGCCCCCTGCAGGAACAATCACCCCTGGACGATGAGCAACCCCTAAGGCAATGAGCACACTCCTGGACTGGCTAAGTACCCCACTACCCCACCAACACTTTTAACCCCTTACCACACTACCACTGTACCACCAAAGTTGTACCCCATCCCGTTCCCTATCATCTGACCCACTGTCCCACCTATGTTAACCCCTTACAGCCTAGCCTGTCATATTAACCCCCCCCCCCCCCCACCTGCCAATACTCTCCCAACAATCCCTGCCATACCCCTTATCATTCATTGCCATCCCTGTAAGACTGCTGCTGCACGGTACATTACTGCAGCACAGTCGATTAACCCCTTACTGCCCAGTCCTTACACTGCCCCCACAAGCAGTGTGTTGAATTTAATCCTTTTTTTTTCCCCCTAGAGACAGTCTAGCGTCAGGCGGGGTGGGCAGCTAAAGTGTATGTGTGTGTGTAATTTGTATTAGTTAGCTTGTGGGTGGAATGTGGGATTGTGCGTAGTGTAGTTAGAATTCTATTTTCAGTGCTGTGTTGTCATTGTATTGTGTGCGTCGTGTTTTGTAGGTATTAATAAATATTTGTGTTATTTGTACCTACTGTGTAGCATGTGTTTATTAGCGGTAGTTAGTACAGTAAGGCGCATGCAGCTAGTTTGGCGATTAGTGTAGGCAAAAGGAAGTATTAGTCTTTATTTAAGGTATAAATAGGCGCAGTTATCAATAGACGATTCCGTCTATTTATGAATATTAATTATCGATATTTGCATAAATATTGATAATTAATATTCCCCCTTAACATTGGCGAGCCAGGCCCACTGTGCACATTTTATATCTGTATTTGGTCTTGAGGCTAAGGATCACTTATACTGTGAATTATCAGGCAAGAGAGACGCGGTCAGTGGTTTCTGAGTGACCTGATAACTCGGACAGGTAACGCGATTCTTCCTTATAGTACCAAACGCAGATCTAAAAAAAGGACTTCTTCCAAGCAGCTGCGTAGGATAGAGATGTACAGCACCAATGAGAAGATGGATGCTCAGCAAAAAGTGAGTATGAACTTCTCCACACTTCAACACTTGAGCAAACACAGCACTTTTAATCCCATTGTTCCTACTACATACAAATCCGCTGAGCTGCTGTGGTCCGCTTTGCTGGACGAGGCATACGCTCATGACAGGATTTGTATTAGTAGGAGTGTCTTCAACAAGACCAACAAACGCCTCCAAATGTTAGCCAAATTGGTTCTCACCTTTGAGGATACCATTTGGAAGGCAGAACACACAGAGACACTCGCCAGCACAAGAAGGGCAGAGGAGGCAAACTTCCACTGTAATAGTTGTGTTGACAACATTAGGAGAATACACAAACTAGAGGCTCAGTTACAAGAAGAAGCCCAGTGTACAGTTGAGAGGGGCAGAGAGATCTGCTTGTTAGAGTCGAGACTCTCGGACAAGGAGGGTTTCTGCTCTGACATGGACAGAGAGCTACTCCGGCTGTACACTGAGATTAATCAGTACAGGAACAATGTGGCATCTACAGATGTATAGAATCAAAGGTGGGGCACTCATATATATTAGGAATCACTGGGTACTATTTAATAAATCCAAAACAATTCACAATAATATTTAACACAAAAAAAAGGTATAATGTAAAATCTCCCATTCACATCACATCGAATACGTGTCCAATTAATACTTATGAATACATGTGGTAAAAAATCGGTATATTCAGACGTGAGACAATGTCCTTAATCTGGTGTGGCACTACTACAAAACGTCTCCTCTAATCACAAGGAGATATAATTAAGACTTCGATATAAGTGTATACTTGTATCCTTTATAAAAAAAAAAAAAGGAGAGTTCATACAGTCTTTATCTCCAATAATTTATATCTACTGGCAGAAAAATTAAAGATGGTAGCAGTCAGAGCTCTTAAACATTTATAATAGCGCTTCCCTTAAAAGATCCAGTGTGCGATTCTTGCATAAAATATATGCGAACCCAAGTTTTTATACAAAGTCCCAAATGAAAGACATTACATTATTCGTACTCACGTATCAAGCTGCTTGTGGTTCCCGGTTATACGGAGCCTAGAGAGCCAGGCGGCGTCCCGCGTGTGCTCCCTTGTTGGCAACTTACGTGAAGTTAGCGAGTCGGGACTGGTGTACACTCCTTTCTGGAGTTGGACATAGACGTTATGGTGCTGCCGATATGTTCTCGGCGTTCTTGTTGTCCACGTGTCTTCCTTGTCTCCCGAGGTGGTTGTGCACGCCTTCTGATGGATATATTGCGCTTCTTTCTTTCATAAATTTTGATTATTATCTCGGTCTTGGTCCACATGTGGTTTTACTTTTAATGAGGATCATCTACCAAACGCGTTTTGGGATTTACATATCCCTTCCTCAGTGGTTTTTCTGGGATAAGTATAACCGGGTACCACAAGCAGCTTGATACGTGAGTACGAAAATCACAACAGTGTGAATGTAATAAATAATATAACAATATAGTAATAACAAATGACAAAACAGGTGCACACTGTGGTCTTACTAAGCCCTCAAACTGATGTTAAAATTGAGAGGTTAGTCAACATGTCCTACAGTGGAGGACATTTCTTAAGCCCGAGCACCGCGCCAAGGTCTCTCAAGTAGCTCGGGACCTAACACTCACCTACCTGTGCCATATGGGCAATACCAGGGATCAGTGGGCAAAATTACAGGAATGTATTAGGCCGACTCACAGTAGACTCCTCAGTTACCTCCAGCATCAGACCATGCCTGCAATGGGAGGTAACTGAAGAGTCTGTTGTGAGTTGGCCTAATACATTCCTGTAATTTTGCCCACTCGTCCCTGGTATTGCCCATTTGTCATTTGTTATTGCTATATTGTTATATTATTTATTACATCCACACTGTTGCCATCTTGTGTAGGATGTCTATTGAAGTACTTGTGGTCCGCTGCGGGCATCCTCCACCGTATGCATGTTTGCCATTAGCAACGGGACAGAAGTGCAGGATCTGCTCTCCTGTATATATATGCACAACTGCATTTTTGGGTTGAGCATATCCTGCTCCATGCCACCCTTCACCCTTGGTTTGTGTATATATAATTTTTTGGAGGTGTATAAACTCCCATGTAAATGTAGCCTGTTTTCCATCCACAGGCTACATTCAGGTGCACCTGTGAGGCCTGGGCCATATCAGCCAGTCTTGGGTGGGGCTCACAGCCCTCTCCCCCCTCCTATTGCAGGCATGGTCACATGCTGGAGGTAACTGAGGAGTCTGCTGTGAGTCTGCCTAATACATTTCTGTAATTTTGCCCACTGGTCCCTGGTATTGCCCATATGGCACAGGTAGGTGAGTGTTAGGTCCCGAGCTACTTGAGAGACCTTGGCGCGGTGTTCGGGCTTAAGACATGTCCTCCACTGTTGGACATGTTGACTAACCTCTGAATTCTAACATCAGTTTGAGGGCTTAGTAAGACCGCCGTGTGCACCTGTTTTGTCATTTCTTATTGCTATATTGTGATATTATTTATTACATCCACACTGTTGCCATCTTGTGTAGGATGTCTATTGTGGTACTTGTGGTCCGCTGCGGGCATCCTCCACCTTATGCATTTTTGCTGGGGATCGCCATTAGCAACGGGCCACAAGTGCAGGATCTGCTCCCCTGTATATATATGCACAACTGCATTTTTGGGTTGCACACATCCTGCTTCATGCCACCCTTCAGTTGGTTTGTGTATATATAATTTTTTGGAGGTGTATAAACTCCCATGTAAATGTAGCCTGTTTTCCATCCACAGGCTACATTTAGGTCCAACTGTGAGGCCTGGGCCATATCAGCCAGTCTTGAGTAGGGCTCAAAGCCCTCTTTCCCCTCCTATTGCAGGCATAGTTACATGCTGGAGGTAACTGAGGAGTCTGCTGTGAGTCTGCCTAATACATTCCTGTAATTTTGCCCACTAGTCCCTGGTATTGCCCATATGGCACAGGTAGGTGAGTGTTAGGTCCCGAGCTACTTGAGAGATCTTGGCGCGGTGCTCGGGCTTAAGACATGTCCTCCACCATAGGACATGGTGACTAACCTCTCAATTTTAACATCAGTTTGAGGGCTTAGTAAGACCACAGTGTGCACCTGTTTTGTCTTTTGTTATTGCTAAATTTCCATGGTTACAACCACCCTGCAATCCAAGCAGCAGTGGCCATGCTTGGACACTATAGAAAAAAGCGCCAGTTTCTCTGGCAGCCGGGACTGCTGGAGCACACATGAGCTTGCACTCTTTTCTATAGTGTGCAAGCACGACCACTGCTGCTGGATTGCAGGGTGGTCGTAACCATGGAAATGAGCAGTGTATAATGCGATGGAAAAAATGTAATCCTGCCAGCAAAGGAAGCAATATGGACAATACATTAGTAAGTGCCTTGCATTAAATTTCTATGCATAATAAATGCTATTTGCTGAATTAAGACAACTCTTTTACGATGTGGAAGAATGTAGATCTGTAGTATTATAAAGGGAATATCAGCTGGGAAAGGAGTGATCTGGCAAAATTAGAGAAGGAGTGGATTTCTGCATGCAGGAGACCAAAGTATATAAAACTGTGGAATGTGCAGCGAGCCCCCGAGGAGCCGATGCAGAGGATGGGAGTGGCAGTGGCCCTGATGAGGTGTTGTATCACTGTGTTCTCCGTCAGGCCCTTGTTCCCTGGGGATTGGTGGAAATGTAGTTTGAAGAATTAGACCAGAAGTAAATGTATAATATAACATCTCTCTTTACTCAGTGCAAAATATAACGTGTGGCACATTCAGCAGCAACAAGTACAAAGTGCAGTTTCTGGAACCAGTTGAGGAAGTATGGTGGCAGGTTGGATGACTATACAATATATTCACAGGCACTTGTGGGTATAGGTGTTTACTGTAAGATTCCGACTTGAACTTTGTCTGGCTTAGTGGTGATTTAGGTGAAGGGTCTCTGCCTCCTGTAGCCTCCTCCTCCTACTCGGCTTCCTCCTCCTCTGCTTCCACCAGCTCATCCAGTGAGCCACACACCTTCACCACCAACTTCAGCACAGCCCGGTGTAAAAGTCAGCAGGCCATTCTGAAACTCATATGTTTGGGGGACAGGCCCCACACCGTGCAGGAGTTGTGGCGGGGTATTGAACAACAGACCGACGAGTGGTTTCTGCCGGTGGGCCTCAAGCCTGGCCTGGTGGTGTGCGAAATAATGGGCGAAATCTCGTCGTAGCTCTGGGACTAGCCGGTTTGACGCACATCCCTTGCCTGGCGCATGTGCTGAATTTGGTGGTGCAGAAGTTCATTCACAACTACCCCGACATGTCAGAACTGCTGCATAAAGTGAGGGCCGTCTGTGCGCGCTTCCGGCGTTCACATCCTGCCGCTGCTCGCCTGTCTGCGCTACAGCGGAACTTCGGCCTTCCTGCTCACCGCCTCATATGCGACGTGCCCACCAAGTGGAACTCCACCTTGCACATGCTGGAGAGACTGTGCGAGCAGCAGCAGGCCATAGTGGAGTTTCAGCTGCAGCACGCACGCGTCAGTCGCACTGCGGAACAGCACCACTTCACCACCAATGATTGGGCCTCCATGCGAGACCTGTGTGCCCTGTTGCGCTGTTTCGAGTACTCCACCAACATGGCCAGTGGAGATGACACCGTTATCAGCGTTACAATACCACTTCTATGTCTCCTTGAGAAAACGCTTAGGGCGATGATGGAAGAGGAGGTGGCCCAGGAGGAGGAGGAGGATGAGGGGTCATTTTTAGCACTTTCAGGCCAGTCTGTTAGAAGTGGCTCAGAGGGAGGTTTTTTGCAACAGCAGAGGCCAGGTACAAATGTGTCCAGCCAGGGCCCACTACTGGAGGACGAGGAGGATGAGGAGGAGGTGGAGGAGGATGAGGAGGAGGTGGAGGAGGATGAGGATGAAGCAGGTTCACAGCGGGGTGGCACCCGACACAGCTCAGGCCCATCACTGGTGCGTGGCTGGGGGATACGGAGGACGATGACGATACGCCTCCCACAGAGGACAGCTTGTCCTTACCTCTGGGGAGCCTGGCACACATGAGCGACTACATGCTGCAGTGCCTGCGCAACGACAACAGAGTTGCCCACATTTTAACGTGTGCGGACTACTGGGTTGCCACCCTGCTGGATCCCCGGTACAAAGACAATGTGCCCACCTTACTTCCTGCAATGGAGCGTGATAGGAAGATGCGCGAGTACAAGCGCACGCTGGTAGACACGCTCCTGAGAGCATTCCCAAATGTCACAGGGAACAGGTGGAAGCCCAAGGCGAAGGCAGAGGAGGAGCAAGAGGTCGCCAACACAGCTGTGTCACGGCCAGCTCCTCTGAGGGCAGGGTTAGCATGGCAGAAATGTGGAAAAGTTTTGTCTCCACGCCACAGCTAACTGCACCACCACCTGATACGGAACGTGTTAGCAGGAGGCAGCATTTCACTAACATGGTTGAACAGTACGTCTGCACACCCTCCACGTACTGACTGATGGTTCGGCCCCATTCAACTTCTGGGTCTCCAAATTGTCCACGTGGCCAGAGTTAGCATTTTATGCCTTGGAGGTGCTGGCCTGCCCGGCGGCCAGCGTTTTGTCTGAACGTGTATTCAGCACGGCAGGGGGCGTCATTACTGAAAAACGCAGCCGCCTTTCCACAGCCAACGTGAACAAGCTGACGTTCATAAAAATGAACCAGGCATGGATCCCACAGGACCTGTGCCTCCCTAGTGCAGAATAGACATTTATAACTGCCTCCCCCTCAACCATGTATTCTTGTACTCCGGGGCACTTCTTTATTGAATCCTCATTTTTTTAACTTTACCATGATCATGCGGTGCAACCCAAAGTTGAATGAACCTCTCCTCTGTCTGGGTGGTGGGGCCGAAATAACAGAAAGTGGCCTTCTCCGGTGGTGGGTGATATGACGCATGATTCCTTGCTGTGGGACCTCTCTCCTCTGTCTGGGTGCTGGGTCCGAAATAACTGAAAGTGGCCTTCTCCAGTGGTGGGTGATATGACGCATGATTCCTTGCTGTGGGACCTCTCTCCTCTGTCTGGGTGCTGGGGCCGAAATAACTGAAAGTGGCCTTCTCCGGTGGTGGGTGATATGACGCATGATTCCTTGCTGTGGGACCTGTATCCTCGGTCTGGGTGGTGGGGCATAAATAACTGAAAGTGGCCTTCTCCAGTGGTGGGTGAAATGACGCATAATTCCTTGCTGTGGGACCGCTGTCCTCTGTCTGGGTGCTGGGTCCGAAATAACTGAAAGTGGCCTTCTCCAGTGTTGGGTGATATGACGCATGATTCCTTGCAGTGGGACCTCTCTTCAATTGATATTGGTTAAATTGTATTTATTTTATTTTAATTAATTTCCCTAGCCACATTTGTTTGCAGGGGATTTACCTACATTTTGCTGCCTTTGGCAGCCCTCTAGCCTGTTCCTGGACTATTTTACAGCCTTTTTAGTGCCTAAAAGTTCGGGTCCCTATTGACTTCAATGAGGTTCGGGTTCGGGATAAAGTTCGGGTCGAGTTCGGATCCCGAACCCGAACATTTTCGGGAAGTTCGGCCGAACTTCCCGAACCCGAACTTCCAGGTGTTCGCTCATCTCTAGTTGCAGCAGCATGAGGAGACCACAGAGTGGTGAGGTGGCAGCAGAATGAGGAGACCATAGAGTGACCCAGTGACATAGTGGTGAGGTGGCAGCAGCATGAGGAGGCTACCGAGTGGCCCAGTTACATAGTGAAGAACATAAGCAAAGGGACAGCACAACCTTCTCTTAAGTCAATCCCTTGTAATGATGTGGCGGTGCAAGTGGTGTTGGATCCCGGTCTCTGATCCCTTGTAGATATAGTTGAAAAAACAATACCACAGCACTCCTGTAATTCGTCTTTAACTCCTCTTTATTGCCCCAGTGTGTGACGTTTCGACTCCTCAGAGCCTTTTTCAAGCTTGAAAAAGGCTCTGAGGAGTCGAAACGTCGCACATTGGGGCAATAAAGAGGAGTTAAAGACCAACTACAGGAGTGCTGTGGTACTATTTTTTCGACCAGTTACATAGTGGCGAGGTGGCAGCAGCATGTGGAGACCACAGAGTGGTGAGGTGGCAGCAACATAAGAAAACCACAGCGTGGTGAGAAGGCAGCAGCATGAGGAGACCACAGAATGGCCTAGTGACATAGTGGTGAGGTGGCAGCAGCATGAGGAGACCACAGAGTGGCCCACTGATATAGTAGTGATGTGGCAGCAGCATGAGGAGACTACAGAGTGGCCCAGTGACATAGTGGTGAGGTGGCAGCACCATGAGGACACCACAGAGTGGTGAGGTGACAGCAGCATGATGAGACAACAGAGTGCTGAGTTGGCAGCAGCATGAGGAGACAACAGAGTGGTGAGGTGGCAGCAGCATGAGGAGACCACAGAGTGGCCCATTGACACAGTGGTGAGCTGGTGGCAGCATGAGGAGACCACAAAGTGGTGAGCTGGCAGCAGCATGAGGAGACCACAGAGTGGCCCATGTGGCAGCAGCATGATGAGACTACAGAGTGGTGAGGTGGCAGCAGCATGAGGAGAATACAGAGTGGTGAGGTGGCAGCAGTATGAGGAGACCACAAAGTGGCCCATGGCATGTTGAGGTGGCAGCAGCATGAGGAGACCACAGAGTTTCCCAGTGACATAGTGGTGAGGTGACGGCAGCATGAGGAGGCCACAGAGTGGCCCAGTGACATAGTGGGGAAGTGGGTGGCAATACCAGTACCAGTTGAAGATGGTGTAGGAGCACTTGGCAGCAGGTGTGGTATCAGGCACGTGGCAGCATTAGTATAGTAGCTGAAGCAGGTAGCCAGAAGAAACAGGTCTCTTTTGTCAAAGTGTAGGTGTGGCACCATGGATGATCCAGTCAAATGCATCAGGCGCTGATTTTTAAAAATCCTTGCTGATCCACGCCTGATTCATTTTCACAAAGGTCAGTTTCTCCACATTTTGGGTGGACAGGTGAGTTCTTCTTGGAGTAACTATGGCCCCCCGCAGCACTAAACACCAGCACTGATGCTACACTGCTGGCCAGGCAGGAAAGCTTGTCCAAGGCAAACTCAGACAGTTGCGGCCACAAATCGAGTTTGGCTGCCCAGTAGTCCAGGGGATCTTCGAAGTGGGGTGGCAGGATGTACTCCACGTATGCCACAACCTGCTGGTTCAAGTTCTGCTCCATGTCTAGCTGCTGCTGCTGGTGAGTAGTTTCTTAAGTAGGCGGGGGAAGAAAATTCCTCCTCAGCGACTCTAGATTTAAGTTGCTGCTGATGGAGCTGGTACTGCTCCTGTCCTCCCAACCCCCCAGCAGCCATGGCAGTGGAACGTGAGCGCAGAGGGCCCCCCCCGGTCAGACCTGCGTAAGGATGGCCGATAGCGCACATAGGCAGCGGCCAACTGACTACATAGGATGTCTCGATAGTAGTTCATTTTGTCCTACCTCTCAGCGAGTGTAAAAAAGTCCTCCATTTTTGACTGGTAGCGAGGGTCTAACATATTGGAGAGACAGTAGTCAACCCTCTGCTGAATTGGGACAATTTGGCTGTCACTATGCAAGCAACTGAGCATGCATCGGGCCATTTGCTCAAGTGATTCGGAGGGACTCCCTGCCTCCATCTCCACTGCATACTGCCACCGTGTGTCTGGGTCATCTGTCTCATCTTACTTATTGCCTTGTAGCTTCTCCAGCTGCTCCTGCTCCTCCTCTCCTGTCATCTATGTAGAAAGACCAGTCATTTCTCTACACATTTCTTGTGCTCGAATGTCCTTCTCCTCTAGTTCAGCCCCCACAGGGCTCATTTGGCCATAAGATATAGTTGCCACATATCCTGTCCCCTGGCCGCCAGATTTAGCAGCATCAGTTCTAGGACATGAATCAGTAGAATGACGTTGTTCATCCCATAGTCCTGGCGACTGACAAATAAAGTGGACTCCTCAAAGGGCCCGAGCAAACGGCAGGTGTCACACATGAGCTGCCACTGGCTAACATTGAAGTTACACAGAGGAGTACCTCTGTCCGCCTGTATCATCAATAAATCGTTTATGGCCTTTCTCTGTTCATATAATCATTCCAACATATGGATGTTAGAATTCCAGTGGGTGGAAACGTCGCATATAAGCCTATGTTGGGGGGCGCTGTTCTGCCGCTGCAGCTCAAGGAGGGTGTGCTTGGCAGTGCACGAGTGGCTGAAGTGCATGCAAAGTTTCCTGGCCATTTTCAGGATGTCTTGCAGATGGGGTGAAGACTTCAGGAACCGCTTTACAACCAGATTGAACACGTGTGCCATGCAGGGTGCATGGCTCAGCCCTTTTTGACGCAGCACTGACATCATGTTCTTCCCGTTGTCGGTAACCATGGTTCCGAGTTTGAGTTGTCGAGGAGAAAGCCAGGATTCGATTTCTTGATGAAGGATGTGGAGCAGTTCCTCCCCTGTGTGACTCTGTTCGCCCAGGCAAACGAGGTGCAGAACAGCACGACACCGCCATGCCCTGCACATGTAATATGCTGGAGGAGCACTGTGAATTGTCCTTGCAATGGAGGCTGAGGATGCAATGGAGGATCAGGAGGCAAAGGCGGACATTGTCGCAGGACCAACGGTGTGAGAACATGGAGGCGGAATCGGTGTCATCTGGCCAAGATGCTGCTGTGGTTGGGCAGGAACCACATCTACCCAGTGGGCCGTAAAGGACATATATTGATCTTGACCGTAGTTGCAGCTCCACATGTCGGCGCTGCCGTGTACTTTGGCAGACACTGACAGGCTCAAGGACTGGCCCACCTTCTGTTCTACATATGGGTGCAGGGCTGGTACTGACTTTTTTGCAAAGAAATGATGGCTTGGGACTCTCCACTAGTGATAATTCGATGGAATATTCGTTTCATATTAGTCTAAATCAAATATTCGTTATTATTTTAGTTATCGCGATTAATATGCGATTTAAATAATCGCGCATTGCGATTGTAACTTAAGGCTACTTTCCTATTGAAAAAAAAAGCTAAGTAATATAATCGCATAGCGAATTAAACACAGCTGTCTCTATAGTCAACCTTACTATTTGATTGCTAGAATTATCGAAGTTGACGGATATGGAGCAAAAACGAAGATGGAGAATACTTCGTTATCTTCGTTTTGAGGAATATGACGAATACATTCGTCATATTCGCTAATTCTACCAAGCCAACCAAAGTAAACCAGGTCTAAGTTGAAATCGCAATGCGATTAATTCAAGTTATATTAATCGCATTGCGATTTCAACTTAGAGCTGGGTTTCTAATGGGTCAGCTTGCTAACGAATATGGAATATAGCAGTGCTAAGTTGAAATCGCAATGCGATTAATATAACTTGAATTAATTGCATTGCGATTTCAACTTAGCAATGCTATATTCCATATTCGTTAATTCTAGCCTAATATGTAATATAGCAGTGCTAAATTGTAATCGCAATGCGATTAATATAACTTGAATTAATCGCATTGCGATTTCAACTTAATTCTCACATCCGACAGTACATTCTAGTATGGAGGCGTTCCCATGGTGATAGGGACACTCCATCAGTAGAGATGACACGGACATAAAATTTTCCATTCGCCAGTGGCAAACGCAAATTTACGCAAATGTTCACGAACGGGTTAACAGGGCGAACCGCCATAGACTTCAATAGACAGGCAAATCTTAAAACCCACAGGGACTCTTTCTGGCCACAATAGTGATGGAAAAGTTGTTTCAAGGGGACTAACACCTGGACTGTGGCATGCCGGAGGGGGATCCATGGCAAAACTCCCATGGAAAATTACGTAGTTTACAATGTAATGTTATAATGTTAACCTAAAATCAAATATTTTCCATTTATAGCCATAATTTTTTTTTTCATTTTAGTGACATGATCACATTAATTACTAAAACGTGAATTTTAAAAGTTTTGGATTACATGTATGCATGTTGGACAAGGTCTATGATCTGAGCTGGTCCCGTCACGCGTGCTGCTAAGAGCGCCACAGTCCGCAGTATTCGGTTTAAATTGTCACACACACATGACCACCGGCACAAGAAAATAGTCATAGTGAGTAAGTGGTCCGACCATAAGGGGCGCTATGTTTATTACTCTGTTTCCATGTAACAGCGGCTGCTGTATGTATTGATAATGAATTATTACTTTGGCCCAGACTAAATTGTCCGTACTGTAATCCCATTGGTTATAATAAAACAAAACACAATAAATTTGATATATACAAATAAATAACATATACATAAATAACATATATACATAAATAACATAAAATAAAATAAAAAGCAAAAAAAAATTTTGGTAGGCTCTTCATTTTTTTCTGCTCTTGGAGCAGTTCATCAAGGGCCTTTTAGTTGGCTTCCTCCATCAGGCTGAGCTGGTGGGATAGACTGAGCTTCTGCTCCCTTATCTTCCGCATCTGTAGCGCCCTGAAGTGCCTCATCCGTTCGCGCTGCTCCCGCTGCACTTTTAAAAAAAATTTTTTATCATGCTGTGAGCTGTAAAAGTAAAGGAAATAAAAATGTTAATGTACTTTAAAAGACAATCATTGATTGGTGTATAAAGCAGATGATATTTTTTTTATCGCAATCCGTTATATATTGGTTTAGTTAGGATTAAGAATAGTTCTTTTGACTTTCGGGTTATGGACTTAGTAGTTACGTTTTTATGTAGATTAATTACTTCATAGTGTTCATGTTTTATATTACTGTTGTGTGTTTGTTGCCTGTTTTATAGTTTTTTCAGCATTTTTTAGATAAATATTAATATTGTTTTGTGCACTTTAGTCTAAAAAATGTTTTATATATTGGATGCTCGTTATATCTTAATTAAATTGTATGCCTCATTGAGATACTTTACGGAAATCAGTACACCAGTAACATCAGCTTGCTGTAAAAAAAAATTCTTTACATACTGTAGATTTAATTAGGGTCCGAGTTTTTTGGACTGAGTGTCCAGACAGATATAGTCGCACAGGTCACTCCCATACTCCATCAAGGGTTTTTATAAAGTGGGGATTAAAAATGCTGTTCTTTTCAAGTGTGGACAGGAGATGTGAAATGAACCTGCAGAGAAATGAGCATAGTCTCTGACAGACCCTAAAGAGTGGTGATATACTAATCTTTTTGTTACACTGCTTTGAGTGAACGCAAAGTGTGTGACTTTAGGTTGTGCAATATCTGAAGTCTGAATAAAAATTACAAGTTGAACTTGAGCTTGTTTATAATCGTTTGCTTTAGTAAAATCTCCCTGCGGTCAAGACTAAACTGACACCTGTGTGTGTGTGGGGACAATGAATAAATTAAAACATCAACAGCATATATTTAACCTCCTGGCGGGGGTGTTCACCACCTCGTCTTCTTCCTCCTCATCATCCTCCTCGACCTCATCTGCATCAGGTGGGATATGGGCCTAATGCCCTGATGGTCCTGTCTGTTCCTGCTCCTCAATGTCCTCATCCTCTGGCATCTCCTCCTATTCCACCACCACCCTCTTTTTTGAACGCTTAGCGCGTATTTTCGGAAGAGGAGCATCTGTAATGACCAAATTTTCCAAAAATATAACTAAACACATACATAACAATAGGTGTGTGATAGAAAATTAATGTAAGCATCGTACCTGGATAAAATTTGTCTCTGACCTCAGTGATCCGAATCATATTATAGCGTTTCAGGTCGGATCACTTCTTTAAAATGGCATCCTTGGCATGTTTGCTGCCATGTCGATGCCACAGATAGTACCCTAGTCGCTGCACTATGGCCTGCTTCTCTGCCCGGGAGCGGGTCAGGTCATATCCCTTCTGCAACATATGCTGCAAGATAACAATTATAGGATGTAATCCCAAAGTTGCAAAATACAATTATTAGTAATTACAGTCATCTCAACAATCCAAAATAAAATTTTATATCGAAACGCTAAAAGAGTAGATATTTATATAGTTCCCTATAGGACTATATGAAAGTAAAATTTAATTTTTTTTATATTCAAAGCAAATATAAGAACTAAACTCCACAGTGTCCGCCCCTGTGTCCGCCACAGTGACTTTCCACAATGGCCGCCCCTTAAACAGTGACTTTGAGAGTGGCTGCCCCTTAAACAGTGACTTGAACAGTGGCCGCCCCTTCAACAGTGACTTGAACAGGGGCCGCCTCCTAACAGTGATTTAAACAGTGGCCGCCCCCTTAATAGTGCATTTGACAGTGGCCGCCCCTTTATCAGTGACTTTGACAGTGGCCGCCCCTTTAACAGTGACTTTGACAGTGGCCGCCCCTTAACAGAGACCTTGACAGTGGCCACCCCCTTAACAGTGACTTTGACAGTGGCCGCCCCTTTAACAGTGACTTTGACAGTGGCTGCCCCTTTAACAGTGACTTTGACAGTGGCCGCCCCCTTAACAGTGACTTTGATAGTGCCCGCCCCTTAACAGTGACTTTGACAGTGTCTGCCCCTTAACAGTGACTTTGACAGTGGCCGCCCCTTAATAGTGACTTTGACAGTGGCCGCCCCTTTAACAGTCACTTTGACCTGTATGGCAGTTAGGAGTTCAGTGAAGGCCGTAGCCTTGTGGCTATTATGGTTAATATAAATGATAAATAATTAGAAATGACATCCCTGTATGACATACTTGTTAGTTATAATTACTTACTGTGATCAAGAATTCCAGCTCTTCTGGCTTGAAATTACTTTTTGCCATTTCTGAAGTTATTTGAAAAATTTCTCTCGAATGTGTCTCTTCCAGTCTCCACTCTCTTTGCGAATTGCGATCCAAAGGCATGCACGTACAGACGCACGCACACGATTATTTAACTGACGTATTATCGCGATAGCAAATATAACAGTAAAGTGGACTGTACTGGCAGGCAAAGTTCTAAGTTGTATTCGCGTACAAATTAAATTTAATTCTATTACAACCGATAGGGTGAGTTAACTAAAAGTTGTAATCGCAAAGCGATAATACTTACAATTATTAATCGCATTGCGAATCCAATTTCTATGATGCACTCTTCAGAGATATAGCACTGTATTCGTTACGTGACCATCAGCATGGAAGTTGGCAGAAGCGGCAACGGGCACTGACTGGAGCAGCCAGGAAGCCAGGAATCCTCAGGACAGGTAAGAACTACTTTTGGGAAGTGGGAAAGAAAAAAATATAACAATATAAAAAAAAAAAATATGAATATTCGAAATAGCGAATTTATAGCGCTATATTCGAAATATTCGCGAATTAGCGAAGTGCCGATATTCGCTAAAAAAATTCGCTATTCGAATATTCGCGCTCAAGTCAACACAACTCTCCACCTCGGCTCGGCACATCAGTTCTATGAAAGATGCAGAGTCCACCACTTGGAAAGGGAGGGACTGCAGCATCAGCAACTTGGCCAGGAGCACATTAAGCTTCTGTGCCGTTAGATGAGTGCACGCATACTGTTGTCTGTTGGCAAACGCTTCGGTGATCGATTGCTGACGGAATGACTGAACAGGAGTAGGAGGACGAGGAGCAGGAGCATCAGGACTAGCAGATGATGGGAAGGACAGACAGTTCCCTTTGGCTGAGGTGGTGGAGCCTTGACTACATGAAATTGGGTGCGTGCCACTGGGTGATGCAGAGGTTGCTGCGGCAGGCTGGACAACCACGGTTCTCCAAGGACTCTTTATGATGACGATGCATGTGTTGACACAGGACTGTTGTGCCAACACTGGCACCCTGGCCATGCTTCATCTTCTGCCCACAAATTCTGCAAATGGCCATGTTCACCTCCTCCAGCAGCCTAACAAAAAATTGGCACACCGCCGAGTATGACATTTTCCCCCCAAAACTCCCCGCTGACTGCCTGCTACCGCTGCCTCCGTGAACCCCTGCACTGCTACTTTCTGGGCCTGTAGGCTCCTGAAACACAGGTGGTCTACCCCAGGCATGTTTGTATCCCGACCTCCCACTGCTGCCACCCTGCTGACTCAGACGCTGCCTCACACGCAAGCTGCCACCCTCTTTTCCTGATTATGAAAATGAAGCCCCATTTTCACCAGGCTCCCAAGTGCTATCAGCTACACCATCATCCGCTACTGTCTGACGTCACTGATGTCCCCCTCAGCAGTCTCAGGGCCAGAATCCTGACCGCTCACAACACCTGCTCCCACGCGACTCTCTTCATCACTACTTACCCGCCTACTGGAGGAAGCGGCGGATGTCTCCTCCAGATCTTGGCTGAGTAGTAGCTGCTGACTGTCGTCTAGTAGCTCATCTTCGCTGCAAAGTGGAGTCGAGCCTACGGTATAGAATACTTCTTGTGCTGAGGGAACTGAAAATGTCAGATGAAGGTTCAGGACAGGTGGGGGCACAGGAACTGCTTCTGAGCCATGCCAGCTAAGTGTCGTGTCAGAGGAACCCAACGACTCTTGGCTGGGGGTGTCTGATGTCACTTGCGACGAAGTCGAAGACCGAGTCAACCATTCAAGCACCGCTGGGTTTCTGGTCAAGACACGACCGCTAGATGACACCGGGAGTTAAGGCCTTCCGCTGTCACTCCTGCTCTCCCCCCACCCCACCCCTTCTTCTGCTGCATGCGACAGAAACATTTTGGCCACTGCACGTTCCCTTTAAAGGGCCTGTCACCCGTCTGTCTGACATACTGTATAATAAAAGAATTAAATTCAAATTCAAATAATACCACCCAAAAAAGGCTGTACTACAATGTAACTTCACCGCTGAACTGCAATTAAGACATATAAATTAGTGTTGAGCGCGAATATTCGAATAGCGAATTTTTATTGCGAATATCGACACTTTGCTAATTCGAGAATATTTCGAATATAGCACTATAAATTCGCTATTTCGAATATTCTTTTTTTTTTTTTTTGTTATATTTTTTTCTTTCCCACTTCCCAAAAGTAGTTCTTACCTGTCCTGAGGATTCCTGGCTTCCTGGCTGCTCCAGTCAGTGCCCGTTGCCGCTTCTGCCGACTTCCGTGCTCATGGAGCGTCCCCATCACCATGGGAACGTCTCCATATACTAAAATGTACTGTCAGATTTGAGAATTACGTTGAAATCGCAATGTGATTAATTCAAGTTATATTAGTCGCATTGCGATTACAACTTAGCAGTGCACTGCTATCTTACATATTAGGCTAGAATTAACGAATATGCAATATAGCAGCAGTGCTAAGTAGAAATCGCAATGCGATTACTCCAAGTTACATTAATCGCATTGCGATTTCAATTAGCACTGCTATAATATATTCCATATTCGTTAATTTCGTTAATTCTAGCAAGCTGACCCATTATAAACCCAGCTCGAAGTTGAAATCGCAATGCGATTAATATACCTTGAAGTAATCACATTGCGATTTCTACTTAGCACTGCTGCTATATTCCATATTCGTTAATTCTAGCCTAATATGTAAGATAGCAGTGCTAAGTTGTAATCGCAATGCGATTAATATAACTTGAATTAATCACATTGTGATTTCAACAGACATGGTTTACTATGGTTGCTAAAACGAAGATGGAGAATACTTCGTTATCTTCGTTTTGAGGAATATATGACGAATACATTCGTCATATGCGCTAATTCTACCAAGCCAACCATAGTAAACCAGGTCTAAGTAGAAATCGCAATCAATTCAAGTTATATTAATCGCATTGCGATTTCAACGTAATTCTCAAATCTCAAGTACATTTTAGTATGGAGACGTTCTTGGCTTGGTAGAATTAGCGAATATGACGAATGTATTCGTCATATTCCTCAAAACGAAGATAACGAAGTATTCTCCATCTTCGTTTTAGCAACCTATTCGTCAACTTCGCTAATTCTAGCAATCAAATAGGAGGGTTGACTATGCGATTATATAAAAAAAAATTTTTAATAACTAGAAAAATTATAATAATTCTCAAGTAATATAATTATTCTATTAAAAAAAGCTAAGTAATATAATCGCATAGCGAATTAAACACAGCTGTCTCTATAGTCAACCCTCCTATTTGATTGCTAGAATTAGCGAAGTTGACGAATAGGTTGCTAAAACGAAGATGGAGAATACTTCGTTATCTTCGTTTTGAGGAATATGACGAATACATTCGTCATCTTCTCTACAATTCTAGATATGAAACCAATAGGAAAGTAGCCTAAGTTAAAATCGCAATAAGCGATTATTTAAATCACATATTAATCGCGATAACTAGAATAATGACGAATATTCGATGAATATGAAACGAATATTCTTTCGAATATTCGCGAATTTCGTCGAAATCGAATATGGCACCTGCCGCTTATCACTAATATAAAGATATATATATATATATATATATATATATATATATATATATCCGACAACGAGGCAGCACTCCGTAGTCAGTGGGGATGCTGACCCAATTTATTCCCAGGCAACGTTTCAGCCTTCTCAATGAGGCCTTTACCAAGGTCTTTTGTGGTGTGTCTCTCTCTCTCTCTCTCTCTCTCTCTCTCTCTCTCTCTCTCTCTCTCTCTCTCCTCTATATATATATATATATATATATATATATATATATATATATATATATATATATATTGTGGGGGGTTAGCTCTGGTCTCGAGGATCGTTCACATACAGATAGTCGTCCACCGCAGCTTTAGGGGCCAAAACATCGCTTTATTGTCCCAGCATCAACATAAATAAATGAAATTCAAAACAAACACCTGCCCGGCTGGGCTCTAACTTAAACACAGTGTGTCCCTGACTCACCTAAGACACTGTTCACACACACGGCACCCATGCGGCTTTCCCAGCCCAATGTCCATCAGCCTCCTGGCTGTTACCTCACCGGTGTCTTTTGGGGATTGTGGTCCAGTCGTCCGCCCGACGCTGACCATGCGACCCTTATCCCTAGGCGTCGCGGGACCCCCCAAACTTCAGGCTACTCCCAGCCTTGTGGTCTCTCAGCGCTGCCAGATCAAACCACACACAGAACCACTCCAGGCTTCTGTACCTCACAGGACACACCCATCTCACTGTGAGGACAGCTTTATGCTCTCTTGATTGTGGCACCTGTTGCTGCCTCAGACCTGCCCACTGATGGGAAAGAGATGGATAATCCTGCCATTCCTCTCTTCTATCAGCCATGAGGCCTGTCACTGCCTCACATATCCCCCCTTTGTTCAACCCCGTGAGAGTGAACACTAGCATCCAACCACGATGCTCGTGAGAGGGCATCGACCTGGCCTACAGTCTTCCCCTTATTCTGCCAGACCCAGGCCAATAGTGCTTGGTTTCTCACCCACATGAGTTTAGTATGGGGCAAATAAGACCTACGGGATTTTCTTGCCCATCTCATGACCCGGTACTCTCTTTCACGAGTGAGGATGATGCGCTTTCGCACCAGTGGCCTCTCTCTTTTCGTTTTTCTCTCTCCACATTTCGCATCAGCACATGTTCCTCATGTCCTTTCTTGGACTGCTGCAACTCTCGACTAAACTGTTCCCTCACTTGGCCGACTCTTCTTCAGCCTTATCTTTGGTCTTGGGAACATCCGAGGATTTCTCCACTCCAACTCATCAGCCTCAGCCTTTGAGTCTCTTTTGGAGTCTTCAGTCACTTTGATAGGCTTTTCATCCTTCACGGACACAGCATTACATACTTGCATTCTTAGCTCCTCCTCCTCTTTCTCATTAAGGATGGAGGTACTTGGGACATCAGAGTCCGTTTCAGACTCAGCATCTTCTGGCAATCCCTGAAGAGGTTCACCCAGGATATGGTTCTCCTTTCGGGCAGGATTCAGGAGAGCCAGCCCATCGGAGTAGACAGCACCCTCATACTGGTCGTCGGTCCCCCGTATTTCTTCCCCAGCAGACTGCTGGCTTTCTGGAAGGCATTGACAGCAGAGGGAATGTCTTTCATGACCAGGTCCTGGCCACACACTGCCACGAGTCTCTGGGCTTCTGCATCCACCTCAGCACCATCATCTGGTTCAGCAGATACCTCTTCCATCTTCCTCTCTGCCTCGGCTGGCACCACAGCGCCACCACCTCCAGACCCATTCTTAACGGGCTCTGACTTCTTGGCATCTTTTAGAGAATCTTCCTCTTCAGGTATCTCATTTTCTTCCCCCTGCTGCGCAGGAGCACGCTAGGCCTCTCCAACTCATAGATTTCATCTTTTGAGCTCCTGAGATCTTCCATCTCTACTCTGAGTTGCTTGTTCAGCCTCTCCAATTCATCTCGCTCCTTAAGCGCTTTTTCAAGGAGCTCTAGCCAAGGAGAGGGCCATAGTCGTCTTCTTAGTTTTTCGGACCAGCTTGTTGCAGCGCCCGCTCTTGGGCCTTCTGTTCCAGCGGCTCTTCACTCTGTTCTGGTGTAACAGCAGTTGTAGGAGTACCACCATTCTTCCTTAGACACTCTGTGGGATTTCCACCCAGGGACTCTTCAAATCCATTGTCGAGGTCTACTATAGACTTTTGTGTCTTTCTGGAGTCTTTTCCCTTCCCCAGGACACCAGGCGGTAGACCCTTCAATTCACTCGTCTTTTCGGGGTCTCCTCTTTTGACCCTTCTGCAGCCATCTTTAGCGACTCTGTGGCGACAGCTAGTCCCTTCTCTATCGTATCTAGGGACCGTGTGGCGAGAGTGAGATCAGCCTCCGGTTTGCAGCTGTACTGTTCTGTCAGGTCATCTAAGACTGACTGGATATGAGCTTCAGACACTAGGCTGGCGTCACCCGACTGAACTCTCGTCTCGTCAGATATAACTGTCACCTGGTCGCTACTAGTAACCACTTTAGTTTGGCAAGACCTCGGCATGGCAGCCTTTCTCTCTGAGTTGCTATCGGTCACAGAACATGCGTTATATATACCGCTCGTGTCATTCTCAATCCTGTCCTCTAGGGGCACCGATGAGCTAATCCCCACCTGGGACATTTTATTAACCATAGAAACCTGTGGAGACTGCATATCCACTTCTAGTACGTGTGGTACACCCTCTAGGACGGCCCCATGTACTTGCACATTTTCACAGTGGTTTCCCTCAGTTGTGAGCTCTCAACATCAATTAGCCTTTTTATACCATCCACATTTTTACCAACAGGGAGCTTCTTCCCTGATCACACCCTTTAAAGGAGCAGGTATATCATCATCACACATATCATTAGGCACTTCAAGTAACTTGTTTTCTATGTGCAGAACCTTCACATTAACCACATTATCATTATACATTTCAACAAACTCTGCACCTTCACTTGGCACCGTGTCTGCACCACTGTTTCTAATGGTCATTTCACTTAAACCATTGCTTTCTATCTGCATTTGCCTTACACCTTCACTTAAAGGGACAGGTACAGGTTCTGTAGGAGCTTCATTACTTCCTACAGAAGTGTCTCCATTGCCCCACATTACGTCACGCATGAGCATATTTGCAACATCAAGTCCATCAGTCTCTGTTCCCACCATGGTCTCACCCTCCGTGAGGACCACCGGATAGTCCACAGTATTCACATAATTGTCCCGGACAGACATCATTCTACCTCTTACCCAGGCTAGCATGGGATCTCTGATTTTCGCCATCCCAAATCTAGCCTTGGTCAAGGGCACTTTAAACAACATCTTGAGCTTCTCCCCTGCAGATTCCTGCGAGAGAGCAACCGCAACAGGCTTACCAGCCTGTTCAGACACAACATTTTCCCATAGTCACTCATTTTTGAGACATCTTCACGCCACGGCGCTTTATCACTCACCAGCCCGGCAGGTAGCAGCTGCCGCCGGCTCACTGTCACAGGGTCTGCCACAAAATTATCAACAGGAACAGTCTTACCGATTGTCGTCACTGACTCAGCACTCCCGGAAGATAAGGGTAGTCCAGGTATATCTCCAGCACGGTCACCACCCTTCTCCTCAATGCAGTAGTTGCCACGGGAGACGCCTTGGACTTGTCTCCTGTCTTTTTCCGGACGGACATTCCAGCCGCACCCTTTAGGACTCTGTGCACAGTCGCAGGGAAAATAGGCACTCCTGAGAAACGCACCACTCTCCACCTCTTTGTCTTCCCGGCGGTTGCCCTTGGCAGCGGCACATATTACCTCGAACAGTCCACTACGATTCAGAGCAGCCTCTCTGAGTGCAGCACTTGACTTCCTCAACATGCAATTAGTTTCCCGCACCAGCTGCTCTATTATTTTCTCTGTGGCCTCGGTTTTCCGCCAAACCAGACCATCTTTCACCCAGGTCGCCATTTTGACCAAAAAATTTCCACAGGTCAGTTTCTTTTATTGTGCTTCTGGCCCTTTAAATACAAACACAGCTTGCACCACAGAAAAAAAATAAGTCCAGAGTAACACCAGCAGTTTTCCAGCAGCACCTGCTCCAGCGAACAAGCAGGCTTCTGGCCCTTTAAATCACTGCACAGCAACACAGCAATTTCCTTGGCAACATTCAGCAGCACCTGCTCTTTTCTGTCAGGTCGTTGCCCCTAGCAACACTTTGCCTTTTTCCAGCAGGGATGACTGCGCTCATCCTCCACCAAATGTGGGGGGTTAGCTCTGGTCTCGAGGATCGTTCACATACAGATAGTCGTCCACCGCAGCTTTAGGGGCCAAAACATCGCTTTATTGTCCCAGCATCAACATAAATAAATGAAATTCAAAACAAACACCTGCCCGGCTGGGCTCTAACTTAAACACAGTGTGTCCCTGACTCACCTAAGACACTGTTCACACACACGGCACCCATGCGGCTTTCCCAGCCCAATGTCCATCAGCCTCCTGGCTGTTACCTCACCGGTGTCTTTTGGGGGATTGTGGTCCAGTCGTCCGCCCGGCGCTGACCATGCGACCCTTATCCCTAGGCGTCGCGGGACCCCCCAAACTTCAGGCTACTCCCAGCCTTGTGGTCTCTCAGCGCTGCCAGATCAAACCACACACAGAACCACTCCAGGCTTCTGTACCTCACAGGACACACCCATCTCACTGTGAGGACAGCTTTATGCTCTCTTGATTGTGGCACCTGTTGCTGCCTCAGACCTGCCCACTGATGGGAAAGAGATGGATAATCCTGCCATTCCTCTCTTCTATCAGCCATGAGGCCTGTCACTGCCTCACAATATATATATATATATATATATATATATATATATATATATATAAAAATTCTGATTAATAAAAAAAATACCGATCACAATTCACCACAGAATGGCAATTAGGACATATCCTTTTTCCTATTATTACACCTCAAAAAAAGAAATATAACAATTAAGTATACCACGTAAATGGCTCTGGTAAATTTTTTCCTTTTTTTCCTATTAATACACCCCAAAAAAAGAAATATAACAATCACAATTCACCGCGGTCCATATATATTTGGATAGAGACAACATTTTCTAATTTTTGTTTTGTACATTACCACAATGGATTTTGAACATAACAGTTAAGACTTTCAGCTTTAATTCAGTGGGTTGAATAAAATGATTGCATAAAAATGTGAGTAACTAAAACATTTTTTAAACTCAATCTCTTCATTTCAGGGGCTCAAAAGTAATTGGACAAATTAAATAATTGTAAATAAAATGTTAATTTCTAATACTTGGTTGAAAACCCTTTGTTGGCAATGACTGCCTGAAGTCTTGAAATCATGGACATCACACTATGTTTCCTTCTTTTCAATGCTCTGCCAGGCCTTTGCTGCAGTGGTTTTAAGTTGCTATTTGTGGGCTTTTCTGTCTGAAGTTTAGTCTTTAAATCCCCTTTTACACAGGCGAGTTTTACGCGCGCGTGCACTGCGTGCAAGTCACGCATTGCACCCGCGTGGAAAACTCGCCCGCAATGAATCCTGACCCATTCATTTCAATGGGTCTGTGCATATGAGCGGTGATTTTAAGGCATCACTTGTGCGTTGCGTAAAAATCGCAGCATGTTCTATATTCTGCATTTTTCACGCAACGCATGCCCCATAGAAATGAATTTGGATGCGTGAAAATCGCATAGCATCCGCAAGCAAGTGCGGATGCAATGCGATTTTCAAGCATGGTTGCTAAGGAGATGATGTTAGTGAATTAATTAAAGTCAATTTACTGTATTATTTTCCCTTATACCATGGTTATAAAGGATAATAATAGCATTCTTAATACAGAATGCTTACTAAAATGTGGATTAAGGGGTTAAAAAATAAAAAAAAATGACTCACCTCTGGTGAGCGCGGTGACGTCAGCGCAGGTCCTGCTGAATGAAGACAGAAGATACTTCCTCTCCAGTCGGACTCTTTGTCTCCTAGATATTAGCAAGACAACTCAACATAGTTAAAGTTCTGATAATCCGGCTTTTGGGCAGGTGGAGAAATAGACACACCGCATGATTTTATACATTCACTTGTTTTAAACTTTGTAAGTACAATAAAAAAAAAAGCGGGATTATCAGAAACCCTGCGGTATTTCATTATGTCAAGTTGTCTTGCTAATATCGAGGAGACAAAGAGTCCCACTGGACAGGAAGTTTGGTTTTTAATCCAGTGATCGATTGCATGGAAAACAGGCTGTCTGTTTGCCTTAAATACTGATATTTTCTATTGTGGATTCAGGAGCTGCGCGGTCTTCTGCACAATACTAAGGATTAAATTAAAAAACTAACCTACCTCAATATACCTCAATATGTGGAGTTGCGGTTTAAGAGTCCATTTTTGTTTATTTTATTTATTTTTAATTTTTGTGTATTGATAGTATTTTGTGGAAGCAGGTGTATCAAACCCCTTAATCAGTATTTTGTGGAAGAAGATATATCGCAGGCCTCAATCAATAGTTGGTGGAAACAGGTATATCAAACCCCTTAATCGGTATTTTGTGGAAGCAGGTATATCGCAAGCCTCAATAAATATTTGGTGGTAACAGGTATATCGAACCCCTTAATCGGTATTTTGTGGAAGCAGGTATATCGCCGGCCTCAATCAATATTTGGTGGAAACAGGTATATCGAACCCCATAATCAGTATTTTGTGAAAGCAGGTATATCAAACACCTTAATCAGTATTTTTCGGAAGCAGGTTTATCACAGGCCTCAATACGTATTTTGTGAAAGCAGGTGTAGCGGACTGGACCCTGTACCAGAGTCTGCCCCAGTTTCTTGGAGAGGCATGCTTGCTAGCCTCTTACCCTGCGACTATGGCCCCAATGACAGTTGGCATTCACAATGGACATTGCTGTGACCTAATCAACAGCCACAATGGACATTACCTGTGACCTAATCATCATTCACAATGGACATTGCTGTGACCTAATCAACATTCACAATGGACCAGCCATGTGACCTAATCAATATTCACAATGGACATTGCTGTGACCTAATCAGCATCCACAATGGACCAGCCATGTGGGATTGTGATATATCTGGCTGTATGTTGATTGGTCGCTGTATTTTGTGTGGGAGTGTCTGTGTTTATTGTATGGATTGATTGGTTGTATTTCAAACCCCTGTGGGCCGTACTATGTTTGTGGAGTGTAAATAAAAGAGGCTGTATGCCCCAGGAGAGAGAGTTCCTGCTTGACCCTCAAAACGAAGTGTCGTCTCGTTATTGGGGAGGATTTATTGCATGCTGTTCCAGTCTGACTGCTAGGAGTGCAAACCTATTCGTAGGGTTCCTATTCAACTGTCTACAGCATTCAGAGGCTTGAGAGGATTCGTATGCTTCTCAGGTTCGGTGATTGAGGTGTCTGCTAGAGTGCTTGGAGTCCTCAGGAAACGCTAGGAGCATCTTTCAACGGAGGTACCCAGTCGGGGTGCCAGGCGATCCGTTACATTTGGTGGCAAACAGCGGGATCATTTCCACAGCCCAGAAGGACATCTACAGGGCAACACCATTCCTTGGATTACAAAGTGAGGGCAACGTTAGTACCCGTACAGCGCCCCTATCTACAAAAGAAAGGACTTCAGGAGAACAAGCATGGCACCCAGCTACACGCAGGAGGAATTTGACAGAGAGCTGAGATCACGGCTGATTTTCTTCGGACCCAACCCCCCGGAGAAATCTGTGCAGTTCGTGAGGAGGATAACAGCAGAGTACCTGCAGTTCATGGCAGAAGGTGCCGTCCCTTCTCCCCAGCGGCAGTGTGTACCCCAGGGAGCTGAAGGTGTCGTCCTTCCTCCCCAGCGGCAGTGTGTACCCCAGGGAGCTGAAGGTGTCGTCCTCCCTCCCCAGCGGCTGTGTGTATCCCAGGGAGCTGAAGGTGCCGTCCTTCCTCCCCAGCGGCAGTGTGTACCCCAGGGAGCTGAAGGTGTCATCCTTCCTCCCCAGCGGCCGTGTGTACCCCCGGGAGCTGAAGGTGCCGTCCTTCCTCCACAGCGGCAGTGTGTACCCCAGGGAGCTGAAGGTGTCGTCCTTCCTCCCCAGCGGCAGTGTGTACCCCAGGGAGCTGAAGGTGCCGTCCTTCCTCCCCAGCGGCAGTGTGTACCCCAGGGAGCTGAAGGTGTCATCCTTCCTCCCCAGCGGCCGTGTGTACCCCGGGAGCTGAAGGTGCCGTCCTTCCTCCACAGCGGCAGTGTGTACCCCAGGGAGCTGAAGGTGTCGTCCTTCCTCCCCAGCGGCAGGGTGTATCCCAGGGAGCTGAAGGTGCCGTCCTCCCTCCCCAGCGGCTGTGTGTACCCCAGGGAGCTGAAGGTGTCATCCTTCCTCCCCAGCTGCAGTGTATACCCCAGCAGCAGGACAAAATATTGAAAGGGAGACAGTTGGTCCCCCCTCCACCAGCAGAGAGAGGGTCAGGAGAGGAGCCTGCTACCCGCTCTCCCCAGCGGCAGTCTACAGTTCAGAGAGAGGGGCTTGTTACACCTCTCTCCAGCGGCAGCCTAACCCACCAAGGGGAGATGTTACGCCCCCAACGGTGCAGATGGGACCGTGGTCTCTGCACTTGCAGCACAAGGGGCAAGGATGGTCGGTCCTGTCCGCCAGCCACAGAGCAGTTTATCCAGAGGGGAGACAGTCGGTCTCCTCCCCCACAACCAGGCTCCCACCAGGCTACTTCCGTGGTAGCGCTGGCCCCAGGGCAGAGTCCCGCCGGTCTCTGCCCACTCAGCAACCCACCTAGGCAGTCTACCAGTCCCCGCACAGCCGTAGTGAGGCACCTGGACATGGACAAGTTGCTACTTTATCCAGGTGTAGTAACCATTTATTGGGGGTGGGCTGTACTGCTGTTTGTGCTTCGTGGGTGGGTTGCTGGACTAACCAGGGCACTGACCGGCAGGAGGTCAGATACCCTGTTAGTCTCTTTGGTAAAGGGGAGAAATGTAGCGGACTGGACCCTGTACCAGAGTCTGCCCCAGTTTCTTGGAGAGGCATGCTTGCTAGCCTCTTACCCTGCGACTATGGCCCCAATGACAGTTGGCATTCACAATGGACATTGCTGTGACCTAATCAACAGCCACAATGGACATTACCTGTGACCTAATCATCATTCACAATGGACATTGCTGTGACCTAATCAACATTCACAATGGACCAGCCATGTGACCTAATCAATATTCACAATGGACATTGCTGTGACCTAATCAGCATCCACAATGGACCAGCCATGTGGGATTGTGATATATCTGGCTGTATGTTGATTGGTCGCTGTATTTTGTGTGGGAGTGTCTGTGTTTATTGTACGGATTGATTGGTTGTATTTCAAACCCCTGTGGGTCGTACTATGTTTGTGGAGTGTAAATAAAAGAGGCTGTATGCCCCAGGAGAGAGAGTTCCTGCTTGACCCTCAAAACGAAGTGTCGTCTCGTTATTGGGGAGGATTTATTGCATGCTGTTCCAGTCTGACTGCTAGGAGTGCAAACCTATTCGTAGGGTTCCTATTCAACTGTCTACAGCATTCAGAGGCTTGAGAGGATTCGTATGCTTCTCAGGTTCGGTGATTGAGGTGTCTGCTAGAGTGCTTGGAGTCCTCAGGAAACGCTAGGAGCATCTTTCAACGGAGGTACCCAGTCGGGGTGCCAGGCGATCCGTTACAGCAGGTATATCAAACCCCTTAGACAGTATTTTGTAGAAGCAGGTATATGGCAGCCCTCAATCAATATTTGGTGGAAACAGGTATATCGAACCTCTTAATCAGTATTTTGTGGAAGCAGGTATATCAAACCCGTTAATCAGTATTTTGAGGAAGCGGGTATCTCGCAGGCCTCAATCAATATTTGCGAATATTTGGTTGGTTTGGGTAGGCACACAGAACTATGGTTTCATGTATCAAACAAATTTATTAATAAAATATTATAATGTTAAAAACCGTGCTCCCAGTGTCACTTATGTTCCAGTATATATACATTACATTTCATCTAGATTTATGTACAACATATTTCATCATAGGTTGGATCTAGGTTCCAATTTGCGATTGCTCATACACTGGATGTAGTTTAATTGTATCCAATATGGGGATATTACATCAAATGTAGAGGTATCGCAATATGGAGGTATCGCAATCAGCTGATCAATACAACAATATAAAACCTTGGTTCATCAATAAAGCAATATAAAAACTTAGAACTTTACACCGTTTATGTTTGTATAGTTAAACGGGTTATCCCTCAATTTGACCGTTCGGTGGTATATCTCTCATATATGTATCGATAGCATAGGTGATCTTCTGTACCGGTCTGTAATTTGAAAGAGTCTTTCAGTTCCCGGTAAAGTTTTGTTTTTATCTCCCGTTGGTTTTGAGTTCACAGTTTTGTGTATTTTCTTAGGGAATGCGCTGTATATTTATAATGAGGTTTTAGTTTTTACTCACGGTCCCGGTGGTTGTCTGTGTGCGGCGTCTCGCATCCACGCTGAACCTGTTGCCGGCTCTCCTCGTGTGGCGTCTCACGTGACTGAGTTCCGGTCACGTGATTTCGACTCCCTTTTCTCTTCTCAGTCAGCGGCCGCGGTGATTATTGCTTAGCAGAGTGATCTTTTATATAGGTGGGAGTTATATATATTAAGTTCTCGAGTTGCTCTTGTTGGGGGTCACAATTTTTCAATCCACACGGGTCCTTTGCCTGTTAGATACCAAACGCGTTTCAAAGCCTTTCCCGGCTCCTTCCTCAGTGGTCTAACATGCAGTGGAACTGATTCTCTTTAAATAGAGTATTGCTTTGGGGTTGGTATAATTACTGGAGTGGATTTCTGGATTGTGTGACAATCGTTATTCAATAAAATATATGACATAAAATGGATAAAACATTAAGAAAGAACCCATAATTCTATATATATATATGTTAATTATATATTCAATACATATATTCAAAAAGAGTCATTTTTTACACAGTAAAATCTATATATTTATTCTTCTTCTCTCTAAAATTTATTTGGGAAAATCTTGTCTATAAATTTATTTTGGACGGTCCCTTTATGTGGACATTCTTGAAATGTCCTTTCTAGATGGGTGAATTCTCTTGTGTGAGAGAGTGGGTGAATCCACTTATATGGAAAAAAGAGGGGGGCAATCCTTTCGCGAAGAAAAACTCAGAGTGCCGCATATCAAAAGCACCTCCGAGTATTTGTCAGCCAGAGAACCCCCTCCAGTATGAGGGTTGTCCCATTTCTATCATACCAATACAATGGATCTCTTTTCTGGCAGCCTCTTATGAAAAATTCTTTTGTATAGGGGTTCTTTTTTTGCAAACGTCATTTTAATTAATTAAGTGGATCCCCTGTTGTATTGGGAGAGGGTCCTTAATTAAGTGGATCCCCTGTTGTATTGGGAGAGGGTCCTTAATTAAGTGGATCCCCTGTTGTATTGGAAGAGGGTCCTTAATTAAGTGGATCCCCTGTTGTATTGGGAGAGGGTCCCATATCTATTTATATTAAGTTCTCAATCAATATTTGGTGGAAACCGGTATATCAAACCCCTTAATCGGTATTTTGTAGAAGCCGGTATATCGCAGGCCTCAATCAATATTTGGTGGAAATTGGTGTATCGACCCCCTTAATCAGTATTTTGTGGAAGCAGGTATATGAAAAACCCCTTAATCAGTATTTTGTGGAAGCAGGTATCTCGCAGGCCTTAATTAACATTTGGTGGAAACAGGCATATTGAATACCTTAATTAGTATTTTGTGGAAGCAGGTATCTCGCAGGCCTCAATCAATATTTGGTGGAAACAGGTATATCAAACCCCTTATTTAGTATTTTGTGGAAGCAGGTATATCGCAAGCCTCAATCAATATTTGGTGGAAACAGGTATATTGAACCCCTTAATCAGTTTTTTATGGAAGCAGGTATATCACAGGCCTCAATCAATATTTGGTGGAAACAGGTAAATCGAACCGCTTAATCAGTATTTTGTGGAAGCAGGTTTATCACAGGCCTCAATAAGTATTTTGTGAAAGCAGGTATATCAAACCCCTTAGACAGTATTTTGTGGAAGCAGGTACATCACAGGTCTCAGTCGATATTTGGTGGAAACAGGTATATCGAACCCCTTAATCAGTATTTTGTGGAAGCAGGTATATCAAACCCCTTAAACACTATTTTGTGGAAGCAGGAATATCGCAGGCCTCAATCAATATTTTTGGTGGAAACAGGTATATCGAACCTAATCAGTATTTTGTGGAAGCAGGTATATCGCAGCCCTCAATCAGTATTTTGTGGAAACAGGTATATCGAACCCCTTAATCAGTATTTTGTAGAAGCAGGTATATCGCAGGCCTCAATTAATATTTGGTGGAAATAGGTGTATCGACCCCCTTAATCAGTATTTTGTGGAAGCAGGTATATCAAAAACCCATTAATCAGTATTTTGAGGAAGCAGGTATATCGCAGGCCTTAATCAATATCTGGTGGAATTAGGTATATCGAACCCCTTAATCGGTATTTTGTGGAAGCAGGTATCTCGCAGACCTTAATGAATATTTGGTGGAAACAGGCATATTGAATCCCTTAATCAGTATTTTGTGGAAGCAGGTATCTCGCAGGCCTTAATCAATATTTGGTGGAAACAGGTATATCGAACCCCTTAATCAGTATTTTGTGGAAGCAGGTATATCGCAGGCCTCAATCAATATTTGGTGGAAACAGGTATATCGAACCCCTTAATCAGTATTTTGTGGAAGCAGGTATATTGCAGGCCTCAATCAATATTTGTTAGAAACAGGTATATTGAACCCCTTAATCAGTGTATTGTGGAAGCAGGTATATTGCAGCCCTCAATCAGTATTTTGTGGAAGCAGGTATATCAAATCCCCTAATCAGTATTTTGTGGAAGCAGGTATATCAAAGCCCTTAATCAGTATTTTGTGGAAGCAGGTATATCACAGGTCTCATTCAATATTTGGTGGAAACAGGTATATCGAACCCCTTAATCAGTATTTTGTGGAAGCAGGTATAACGCAGCCCTCAATCAGTATTTTGTGGAAGCAGTTATGTCGAACCCCTTAATCAGTATTTTGTGGAAGCAAGTATATTGCAGCCCTCAATTAGTATTTGGTCGAAGCAGGTATATCGAACCCCTTAACCAGTATTTTGTGGAAGCAGGTAAATCGCAGGCCTCAATCAGTATTTGGTTGAAACAGGTACATCAAACACCTTAATCAGTATTTTGTGGAAGCAGGTATATCGCAGGCCTCAATCAATATTTGGTGGAAACAGGTATATCGAACCCCTTAATCAGTATTTTGTGGAAGCAGGTATATCAAACACCTTAATCAGTATTTTGTGAAAGCAGGTATATCACAGGTCTCATTCAATATTTGGTGGAAACAGGTATATCGAACCCCTTAATCAGAATTTTGTGGAAGCAGGTATAACGCAGCCCTCAATCAGTATTTTGTGGAAGCAGTTATATCAAACCCCTTAATCAGTATTTTGTGGAAGCAGGTATATTGCAAGCCTTAATCAATTTTGGTGGAAACAGGTATATCGAACTTCTTAATCAGTATTTTGTGGAAGCAGGTATATCGCAGGCCTCAATCAATATTTGGTGGAAACAGGTATATTGAACCCCTTAATCAGTATTTTGTGGAAGCAGGTATATCAAACACCTTAATCAGTATTTTGTGGAAGCAGGTATATTTTAGGTCTCATTCAATATTTGGTGGAAACAGGTATATCGAACCCCTTAATCAGTATTTTGTGGAAGCAGGTATAACGCAGCCCTCAATCAGTATTTTGTGGAAGCAGTTATATCAAACCCCTTAATCAGTATTTTGTGGAAGCAGGTATATTGCAGCCCTCAATCAATATTTGGTCGAAACAAGTATATCGAACCCCTTAACCAGTATTTTGTGGAAGCAGGTATATCGCAGGCCTCAATCAGTATTTGGTTGAAACAGGTACATTGAACCCCTTAATCAGTATTTTGTGGAAGCAGGTATATCGCAAGCCTTAATCAGTATTTGTTGGAAACAGGTATATCGAACCCCTTAATCAGTATTTTGTGGAAACAGGTATATCGCAGGCCTCAATCAATATTTGGTGGAAACAGGTATATCGAACCCCTTAATCAGTATTTTGTGGAAGCAGGTATATCAAACACCTTAATCAGTATTTTGCGGAAGCAGGTTTATCACAGGCCTCAATAAATATTTTGTGAAAGCAGGTATTTCAAACCCCTTAGACAGTATTTTGTGGAAGCACGTACATCACAGGTCTCAGTCGATATTTGGTGGAAACAGGTATATCGAACCCCTTAATCAGTATTTTGTGGAAGCAAGTATATTGAACCTCTTAATCAGTATTTTGTGGAAGCAGGTATATCGCAGCCCACAATCAGTATTTTGTGGAAGCAGGTTCATCAAACCCCTTAATCAGTATTTTGAGGAAGCAGGTATATCGCAGGTCTTAATCAATATTTTGTGAAAACAGGTACATTGAACCCCTTAATCAGTATTTTGTGGAAGCAGGTATATTGCAGGCCTCAATTAATATTTAGTAGAAACAGGTATATTGAACCCCTTAATCAGTGTTTTGTGGAAGCAGGTATATCAAACCCCTTAATCAGTATTTTGTGAAAGCAGGTATATCAAACCCCCTTATCATTATTTTGTGGAAGCAGGTATATCACAGGTCTCATTCAATATTTGGTGGAAACAGGTATATCGAACCCCTTAATCAGTATTTTGTGGAAGCAGGTATAATGCAGCCCTCAATCAGTATTTTGTGGAAGCAGTTATATCAAACCTCTTAATCAGTATTTTGTGGAAGCAGGTATATTGCAGCCCTCAATCAATATTTGGTCGAAACAGGTATATCGAACCCCTTAATCAGTATTTTGTTGAAGCAGGTATATCGCAGGTTTCAATCAGTATTTGGTTGAAACAGGTACATCGAACCCCTTAATCAGTATTTTGTGGAAGCTGGTATATCGCAGGCCTCAATCAATATTTGGTGGAAACGGTTATATCGAACCCCTTAATAAGTATTTTGTAGAAGCAGGCATATCGCAGCCCTCAATCAGTATTTTGTGGAAGCAGGTATATCGCAGGCCTCAATCATGTGCACTGTATTGCATTATCATTCATGGAATACATACAGTACTTGCTACTTGGGAATTACACCAGATAGAGAAAGGCCGCTTTCAGATGAAGGAGTGTCACACTGTGGACTCGCAGTGCAGCACTTTCAGCAGTGCCGGGGTCGCATAGCACTATATTCATTTATGATGCTATGCAACCCCTACATTACTGGAATGTATTGTATAACACTGACAGCATTATGTCAGGGATAAAGGTCTGAACATCTCATAGAGCACTTTTCCATCCATCATCCAGAAATTGAAGGAGTATGGCATAACTACAAATCTACCAAGACATAACCGGCCACCTAAACTGACAACACAAGCAAGGAGAGCACTAATTAGAGAAGCAGCCAAGAGACCCCTGATCACTCTAGAGGAGGTGGCAAGAAGAGAGCCACTTTTGAAAGCAAGCTATAAGAAGGCAGCTTGCCACAAGTCATTTAGGGGACACAGCAAACATGAAAGAAGGTGATCTGGTGAGATGAGACCAAAGTTGAACACAGCACATCATAATGAACACACCATCCCCACCGTCAGAGGCGTAAATATACTGGAAATGACTGGGCCCCACAGCAAATTTTTGAATGGGGCCCCCTAGCAACTTCTTCACAACCCCCACTCCGGTGGCTAGTCACTCTCTCAGACGAGGCCTGGCAGCCCCTCTGTCCATTTCCTACAGTGTCTCAGTATACAATGTCATTTTATATAGTGTTGAGGGGGCCTAGACAATAAAATCAGTCCTGGAGGAAAACCTGTTAGAGGAGGCAAAAGATGAGATTGGGACGGGAGTACACCTTCCAGCAGAACAATGACCCTAAACATACAGCCATAGATACAATGGAATGGTTTAGATCAAAGCATATTAGAATGGCCCAGTCAAAGTCCAGACCTAAATCCCATTAAGAATCTGTGGCAAGACCTGAAAATTGCTTTTCACAGATGCTCTCCATCCAATGTGACTGAGCTTGGGCTACAGTATTTTGCAAAGAAGAATGACCAAAAATTTCAGCCTCTAGATGTGCAAAGCTAGTAGAGACATACCCCAAAAGATTTGCAGCTGTATGTGCCGCAGGATATCATATAGATACTGTATGACTCCATGCCCAATTGTATCACATCTTGAATCTAGGCTAGAGGCAGCCCATCATGGTATTAGAGCCTCCCTTCAATTGTACAGTTTATTTATATTCTACTACCACGTTTCCTTAATGAGCGAATAGATGTCTCTATGTGTTATTAATATCATAGTAGATGGATATGAAGTCCTGCTGTGGACCACACGTCTTTCTGATTTCGCAGCTTGTGGGTATTTATTAAAGGGTTACCTGCCTGTACCCTGCCGATATGAAAAAAAAATCAACTTTAAATGTTAAATGCCCATGCTTACTAGTGACAGTTTGATGTTCTACTTCATGTATTACTCTCGCAAGTAAATATATCTGAAAAAGTTTATACCAACTGTTTACTTGCATTGAAGTGACTTTGCGACAAAAGTCACATTTTGATAATCAGGTAAAGCGAGAGTAATACATGAAGTAGAACATCAAACTATCACTAGTAAGCATGGGCATTTAACATTTAAGATCAATTGTAGTTTCCCCATTAAACTTATACTTTTGCTCTAATATTGTAAACACTTAAATATATCATAATTATATTCACATATGGAAAGTTTGATTCCAACCTCCTCCTTCTCGTTGCATTATTTTTGTTCATGACTGTATCTCAAGTATACCTTCTCTGAACAACAGAAAAAATGGTCACTTGGACAGAGTCTAATATAACTGCTATATAACTGTGACACAGAACAGTACATCAGGAACAACTAACTGTTAAGGGTAATAGATCATTCATGCAGTCACAAAAATGATTGTTTGCCAGCAGCAGCTCGTGCTGTGCAAACAGCTTCTGCTGCCTGCAAACAAAAAGTCTGCATGAGGAAGAGCGATGGCACTAATGATTGCATCTCCCCATGTTGTGGAGGAGATAACTGCATTTATATACAGTGGTCTCCTCCACTGACAAGCGGGTGCTTGTCAGGAAGGAGTGCTTCCTTCCTGAAAATCGCCTGCTCTGTCATCCCGTGTAAAGACATAACTAAACCCTGATCTGCCCATGATGCATCTGAATAACACTGTTGTTATTGCTTATTTTAGTTACTGATGCCTTAATGTCTCGCCATTTTCCTCTGACCTACTATTAACTGGATGTTTGACTACACAACTGTTACTCAATTAATGTATTTTTTTTCTTTTCTGTAACATTTTCTGTTAACTATACAGGCTTTTGTGTGTGAAAATTCTAGGAGAATCACAATTTGTAAGATTTAAAGCCACGTAAAGTGGTTTTTCACTTCTTTTTCTAGTGATGGCCTATTCTCACCCCCCCCCCCCCCACAGATCAGTTGTTTTAGAATAGCTTCATTTGTTGTGCAGTGAATGGAGCTTGTGCAATGAGCCGGACCGAAGGGGATAGTGCCGTGAGTTAATCGGTGCGGTATGTAGAAGTACTCACAGTTCAGTTGCTCACGGAGCAGTGCAGTGGTGTGATAGAGACCTCTAGTGGTGGAAATGTGTAGTGCATGTTACCAGCCTTAAATATGGATTTAGCAGCAAAGACAATGGAATAGTGGGACATTACACTTGTAACCCGGAGCAGTGCAGTGGATGGGAAGACAGCACAAAATCCTCTGGGGCACTCTTGGTTGCAGGGAACACCAGCCAGATGTTGGTTGAGGTGCCCTTGATGGTGATGGTGCTGTTTAGGGTGCTTTGGTGGCTGGGCCCCTGTGTTCGTGACCCCAGCACCGTAAGGTGCAATTAAGAGATGGAGCAGAAGAATGAGCATTGAGGCAGTGGTTAAACCAAACAGGAACTTTAATTATCAGATGTAGTAAGGCATCCAATCTGATCACTTTGTCTTTCATACAGATGGCAAAAATAGTAATGCTGCAAATCCAAATTAGCAGGCTCCTTGAGGTGAAGTATATAGGTTAGCTCCAGCTCACTTTAGTAAAGGAAGCATGCTTACTTGTACTTAGTTTCTGATGTTGATCTGTTCACTTAACCTTGTAATAGTAGTTTAGATCCTCTGTAAACAAGTGTTCTGACAGATGGCCTTTCTGTTCTTAATTATGGTGGGCAGCTTGTAGCTTAGAGTCTCTCCACCAAATGCAAAGGAGTATAGAGTCTGATAAACGACAGTTACCTTCCTTTGTCAATATTCTTTAGTTCAGTAATCCAACAACCCCAGGGGGATCTCCCTCGCGGCAGGCAAACACTCAGCTTCTTAATTTGTACAGGTTGTGGTCTTTAGAGTAATAATCCACTTGGTACCCCGAAAGGGTAATCTACAATGTAGGATCATATAGTCCTAATCCTGAACTCAATGGTTGAGGTAAATTGGTTCCCCTGGGCTAGGCCCAAGAGGACAGAGACAAGACTGTCTCCTCTCCTTCCTCCTAACTCCTCCACTCTACTCTCAGCAACCAACTTCCAACTAACCCTAACTTCCTGTAACAGCTGTACATAACTGGTGTGATGTAGACCTCTAGTGGTGGAAATGTGTAATGCATGTTACCAGCCTTAAATATGGATTTAGCAGCAAAGACAATGGAATAGTGGGACATTACACTTGTAACTACAGTGCTGCTCCCATTCACTTAACTGGGAGCAGTACTGCAGTAACTGATCCATTCACTGCACAATGGGTGGAGCTATGTAGTCTTCCAAAACCAGAACTACTGCAGGACAGCTAATCGGTGGGGTGTGGAATGTTGAATCCCAACAATCAGCTATTGATGGCCTATCTTGAGAATACACCATCAATAGTAAAGGAGAAGACAACCCCTTTAAGGGCATACATACCACAGAGGCAGATGATGTGACTGCTGTGGGGCCCGTGTATTTTTTCATTGAAATTAAAAAGCCCCTTAATCGGTTTTGACATAAGCTAACTATATCAAAACCTTGTAGTGCGGCCCCCACTGATGCCCGGGATGTATTTTTTTTTCATACCTTCCCCCCGTTCGGCCGGTTCATATCCCTGTTGTTTCAGCAAGCGAGCTGTAATCTCGCAAAGGGGCGGAGATGCCGTATTCTGCTGTGGGCGTCTCCTTTACCCCGGCTATGATCGCGATCCAATCAGAGCGGACCGCTCAATGCCGGCTTTGAGCGGTACGCTCTGATTGGGTCCCGATCATAGCCAGGGAAAAGGAAACGCCCACAGCAGAAGACGGCATCTCCGCCCCATGGCGAGATTACACCTCGCTCGCCAAAACAACGGGACTCTGAACCGGACGAACGGGGGGAAGGTATGAAAAAAATATATATCCCGGGCATCAGTAGGGGCCGCACTACAAGGTTTTGACATAGTAAGCCTATGTCAAAACCAATGAAAGGTCCTCTTTAATAGAGAAAACTTGCTACAGAAATGCCAGGAATAGGAAATGTATCTTTTTTTATACTAAATATGGCGAGGATAAGTGCAAGAATACATCTTTATTTTTATCTTGTTTTATTTAGAGTACTAGTAAACAAGAGTTGAAAACCCAATGGTACGAAAAGAACAGTGTAAACAGATTAGATGCATATTGTACAAATATGTCACGTTAAAAGCTCATTGTCATATAAATAACAGGTTGTTTAAAATAACAACTGTTTATAATTCTTATTTTTGCAACTAAAAAGCCTAAGCGATGTCTAGAAATGATGGGGTTTAAAAAATTGATATACACCTATGATAAATTGGAATAATTGTTTCAGGTATCCTTTTAGCTGTTGAGAAATAGGAGAGCCATTGTTAAGTTCAGGGCACACTTATTTATGTTTACACATCAGATTGACTTTAAAGGGAGTCTGTGAGCAGCTTTGACCATGCAAACCTTATCGCTAGGCTGGGGCTGGAGAAAGCGTCAGAAATAGCAGGAGTAGCTCCTGCAAGTGTCCTGGAAGTGATGCTTTACGTGCAAAATTGATCTATATTTCTGGTGCATCACATTTATGAATTTCTACAGAATATGATAGAACTTGAACTTGTGCCTGTAGTATTAGAAGACATTGTCATAGGATGATTTAAAGAATATGATAAAAATTTATAGGTCGCACACATTGTTAAGACCTGTTCTTGAGTTATTTTTGGTAACGCTATACATACAGTAGAACACGAATATATTTATTTTTGTTACATCTGTGTCAAAAATTTATAACACATGCATGGTGTATTTTTTTTTTAACGGTAATATATAATACTTTTATGTATAATCAAAGTAGGAAATCTCTTTATAGTGCATTATTTTCACTTAGTGCATTTTAGACAACTTTTTAGCTAGTAGTGACATTATATGTGTATTTTGTACGTACTATTACAGCATGAGTACTTATAAAATTATGGGACTAATTTATTATTCAAAAATATTGATGCACATGTAATTTTTGCACACAAACATTTCCACCCAGTGGGTGTGGTTATCTATAACTAATTAGGCGTACACCATATTAATCAAATGTGTTTTTTTTTTAAATCACAGCAAAAATCCAATCTTAGTTCTTTTGAGATGGCATAAAACAACAACTGGATTCATATCTTTAGACAAAAGTGTCATGTTAAATAGAATCTGTCACCACAATTCTGGATTATTGTCTGCAGGAATAAATGATTACTACTGCAGATAAGGAGTCCAGATCACCTTTTATTATTTTCCGAATGCCTCCCGTTACCCGCTGCCAGCACTCAAAGCTGCTATGAAAAGCACAGTCTGAAATGCAGTGCTATGCTAACATAATGGAACGGACTCCTGTGGGCATGCTCGGCAGTACAAACAATTTATTTTAGAACACAGTTAAATCCTGACAGCAGGGGAACAGGGGAAGTAGGAAAATAAAAAACAGCGATCTGGACTCCTTTACTGTTGAGTGAATCAAAGCATCTGAAGTGGAATTAGATCCGAAGTTTAGGAAAAAGTTGATTTGCAACAAATCCGAATTTCCTTGCGCTTCATGGTAACGAATAGTTTTTCTTCTTGAATCGGCGGATACACATGTTGCAAAGTAAAAAGAAGAAGCCGTGCATTATGCCATGCTGCCAGCCAATCTGCAGACAGCTACCCCCTGTGCTGTCACAGACCTTTAACAGCCTTATCCAACACGGCCTCCGCCATTTCACTGTGAGCTTTCATAGGAAAAGACTTCGAAGCGCTGTTGTGCTAAGCAGTATAGTAGTGGTGATAATCTGTAGAAAAAAAAAAGAATACTGAATTGCCAGTGTTAAAGGGACAGTACAGGGATAGTGCATGGACTGTAATCTGAATCCGAAGGAGACAGCACAGTTTGAATAATTTACAGTGTAGGGTACAGAGCTATCTAATTGAAAGGTGTCCACAGTGATTAATAGAAAAACAATTCTATTGTGTCCCGATTCCCAAATTACGGTGGATAACCTGTCTCATTCTACTGTTATTGGGGTGTCCACCTTGTTTAATAGATAAACAATTCCATTAGGCCTTGATTCTAAAACTGAGGTGAATAACCTGTGTCATTCTACTGTTATTTGGGTGTTCACCTTGTTAAATAGATAAACAATTCTATTACGCCGTGATTCTCAAATTTGGGTGAATAACCTATCTCCTTCAACTGTTATTGGGGAGCCCATCTTACTAAATAGATAAACAATTCCTTTAGGCCTTAATACTCAAATTAGGGTGTATAACCTGCCTTGTTCTACAGTTATTGGGGTTTCGAATTTGTTTAATAGATAAACAATTGTATTTCGCCTTGATTCTCAAATTTGTGTGAATAACCTGTATTCTTCAACTGTTATTGGGGTGTCCACCTTGTTTAATAGATAAACAATTCTATTACGCCTGTATACTCAAATTTAGGTGAATAACCTGTCTCCTTCAACTGTCATTGGGGTGCCCCCCTTGTTTAACCCCTTCAGGACCCTGCCATTATTCACCTTAAGGACAAGGCCACTTTTTGCAAATCTGACATGTGTCACTTTTATGTGGTGATAACTTTAAAACACTTTTACTTATCCAAGACATTCTGAGATTGTCTACTTCATGTTTGGATCACTTTGTAAATTACATTTTCTTTTTTTTGGGACGTTAGAAGGCTTAGAAGTTTAGAAATAAATCTTTTTTTTATTTATTTAAGTTTTACACAATAACAGCATTTTTTAAACTAAAAAAATCATGTTTTAGTGTCTTCATATTGTGAGAGCCATAGTTTTTTTTATTTTTTTGCCCGATTGTTTTATGTAAGAATCACAAAAATAAACGTGGCCTAAATGGGTGGGACTGCTCCAAACCCCAAACACTGTGGCGTGTTTCTAACTGGGGGGGCAGTTCCTCCGCATGTGGTTCGCAGCGAACGGCTATCCCCAGCAAAAATTGCATACAATGGAGGATGCCGGCGCGAACCACAAGCACCACACAAACATCCTACACAAAATAAAACATGTGCGGATGAAAATATATAAACACATAACTCACAGAAAAAAAGATGCACCACATGGATAAGCAACTGACAACACTGGCTAATCCCTCACTCTGGTGTTAAAAGCTGAGAGATTCGCCAATATTTCCAATCAGGAACATATCGGAGCCCCTTTAGGCACCACTACACGGTATCTCAGCATGACATGGGGTCCTACCACTAGACTACCTATGGTGTGTGAACAAGGTCTGAACAGGTATTAAGCAGCCTACAGCCCCATCCCACTCACCTGCACTGCAGGACCAACAATGCAATGGGGAACAAATGAGGCCGCAAGCTACACCTACAACAGACCATGTGACACCGGCTTCCAGGTGCAACAGAATGTTTACCAGCCATATGCAATGGCACATTCAATACATATAAAACAAGAATCACAAAAATAAACGTGGCCTAAATGGGTGGGACTGCTCCAAACCCCAAACACTGTGGCGTGTTTCTAACTGGGGGGGCAGTTCCTCCGCATGTGGTTCGCAGCGAACGGCTATCCCCAGCAAAAATTGCATACAATGGAGGAAGCCGGCGCGAACCACAAGCACCACACAAACATCCTACACAAAATAAAACATGTGTGGATGAAAATATATAAACACATAACTCACAGAAAAAAGATGCACCACATGGTTAAGCAACTGACAACACTGGCTAATCCCTCACTCTGGTGTTAAAAGCTGAGAGATTCGCCAATATTTCCAATCAGGAACATATCGGAGCCCCTTTAGGCACCACTACACGGTATCTCAGCATGACATGGGGTCCTACCACTAGACTACCTATGGTGTGTGAACAAGGTCTGAACAGGTATTAAGCAGCCTACAGCCCCATCCCACTCACCTGCACTGCAGGACCAACAATGCAATGGGGAACAAATGAGGCCGCAAGCTACACCTACAACAGACCATGTGACACCGGCTTCCAGGTGCAACAGAATGTTTACCGATTGTTTTATGTAGGCTCATTTTTTGCAGGATGAGGTGACGGTTTTATTGGCACTATTTTGGGGCGCAAACGCCTTTTTGATCGCTTGGTTTTGCACTTTTTGTGATGTAAGGTGACAAAAAATGATTGTTTTAGCACAGTTTTTATTTTATTATTTTATTTTATTTTTTATTATTTTATTTTATTTATTCTACAGCGTTCAGGTAAGGTGGTGGTTCATGTTATATTTTTGTAGAGCCGGTCAATACGGATGCGGCAATACCCAATATGTCTGTTTTTTTTTTTTCGTTGTTTTTTTTTTACAACTTTGTGTTTTATTTTGGGATTTTTTTTTTTTACTTGGAACTTACTTTTTTTTATTATGAAAAACACTTCTTTTTTTATTTATTTTTTTACTTTTTTTACCCCCCCACTCTGGGACTTCAACTTATGGGGTCTGATCCCCTCTGCATCCTGTATTGTAATGCATTGTCCATCAGCTTTTATGCTGACAGCCTGCCTGTGAGACCCTGCCTAAGGGCTGGATCTTACAGGCTTCCATAGAAGGCAAGCTCCGATTCCTGTGGAAGGCATCGGGCTTGCCTTTTCTGCCATCCGGTACCCGCCACTGCAGTGGCGGAGGGAAACTGTACCCTCTGCAAACCCTCTGTATACCACGGTCAGCTTTGACCTTGGCATACAAGGAGTTAATACACCGGCATCAGTGTTTTCACCGATGCTGGCATATGCAGCAGGGACCTCCTTCAACTTTTATTGGGTGTCCACCTTTTTTAACCCTTGGGAATAGAGTTGAGCGAACACCTGGATGTTCGGGTTCTAGAAGTTCGGCCGAACTTCAAGAAAATGTACAGGTTCGGGATCCGAACTCGACTCGAACTTGACCCCAAACCCGAACCCCATTGAAGTCAATTGGGACCGGAAATTTGGGGCACTAAAAAGACTGTAAAATAGCCCTGGAAAGGTCTAGAGGGCTGCAAAAGGCATCAAAATGTAGGTATATCCCCTGCAATCGAATGTGGATAGGGAAATGTCTTAAAATAAAATAAAATAGGTGGAAGGAGGTGGAATAGGAGGTTGGGGTGGCGTCAGGTGGGAATGCTATGGGAGTTGAAGTTTTCATCACAGCCAAAAAGGATTCATGTCTGCCTGCAATGTCACAGGCCTCATTCACAGACTCAGGGCCATGGCAACCATACATGGGAGTTGAAGTTCACATCACAGCCAAGAAGGATTAATGTCTGACAGCAGTGTCACAGGCCTCACTCACAGACTCAGGCCAATGGCAACCATACATGGAAGTTGAAGTTGTCATCACAGCCAAGAAGGAATCATGTCTGCCTGCAGGGCCACAGGCCTCACTCAAACATTCCGGCCCACGGAACCCACAAAGAGGAGAGTTAAGATCACGCCAAGACAGTATTGATTTCACCCAGCAATGCCACAGGCCTCAATCACAGATTTAGACCCATGGCACCCACAAAGAGGAGAGTTACAATCATGCCAAAACAGTATTGATTTCACCCAGTAGTGCCACAGGCCTCATTCCCTTATTCAGGACCATGGCACCCGCAAAGAGGAGAGCAGTCCCGTAACGGCAACACAGGCCTCAGGTCAACCTACAATGGAACAGGCCATTATCATTTATGTAGGCCCCTGACACCCAGACAAAGGAGAGGTAATTTGAAAGTAAAATGAGGTTAATGTCTCCCACCAAAGCAGCAAGCGATGAAACAAAATATAGGCCCCTGACAACCAGACAATATATAGGTCATTTGACAGTCTAAAGAGTTTAATGTCTCCCACCAATGCGGCAAGCGATGAAACAAAATATTGGCCCATGAGAACCAGACAATGTAGAGGTCATTTGACAGTCTAAAGAGTTTAATGTCTCTCACCAATGCAGCAAGCGATGAAACAAAATATAGGCCCCTGACAACAAGATAATGGGGTGGTCATTTGACAGTCTAAAGAGTTTAATGTCTCCCACCAATGCAGTAAGCGATGAAACAAAATATAGGACCCTGACAACCAGACAATGGGGCGGTCATTTGACAGTCTACAGTGTCATCAGCACTGGCCATGTTGGTTGCGTACTCCAAAGACCGCAACAAGGTACACAGGTCTCGCATGCAGGACCAGTCACTGGTGGTGAAGTGGTGCTGATCCGCAGAGCGACTGACCCGTGCATACTGCATCTGAAACTCCACTATCGCCCGCTGCTGCTCGCACAGTCTCTCCAGCATATGTAAGGTGGAGTTCCACCTGGTGGGCATGTCGCATTTGAGGAGGAAGGCCGATGTTACACTGCAGCGCACACAGGCGAGCAGCAGCAGGGTGAGAACGCTGAAAGCGCGCACATACGGACCACACTTTCAGCAGCAGCTCTGACATATCTGGGTAGTTTTTAAGAAACTTCTGCACCACCAGATTCAGCACATGCGCCAGGCAAGGGATGTGCGTCAAACCGGCTAGTCCCAGAGCTGCAATGAGATTTCGCCCATTATCGCACACCACCAGGCCGGGCTTGAGGCTCACTGGCAGCAACCACTCATGAGTCTGCTGTTCTATGCCCCTCCAAAGCTCCTGTGCGGTGTGGGGTTTGTCACCCAAACACATGAGTTTTAAAATCGCCTGCTGACGTTTACCCCAGGCTGTGCTGAAGTTGGGGGTGAGGTATGTATGTGGTGGTGTTGGTGGATGATCCTCTGTTTGCTGGTTGCCAGGTGCCACGGTAACGCCAGAGGTGTAGGGAGAGGCCGAGCCAGCAGCAGAAGAGGAAAAAGAAGGAGCATGAGAGAGTTCCTTCTTTTTAAGGTGTTTACTCCACTGCAGTTCATGCTTTGCATGTAGATGCCTGGCCATGCAGGTTGTGCTCAGGTTAACAACGTTTATGCCTCGCTTCAGGCTCTGATGGCACAACATGCAAACCACTCGTGTCTTGTCGTCAGGACATTGTGTGAAGAACTGCCATGCCAATGAACTCTTTGGAGCAGGCCTTGGTGTGCTCTGTGTCTGGGTGCGGTGCACAGTAGCAAGCGTACTGTCTCTGGAGCGGCCGCTGCGCTTTTGCACCCTGCTCCCTCTTTTGCTGTGCTGTTGCCTCTGTGCGATCACCGCCTCTTCCTCAGAACTGCACGCCTCACTAGCACGACCTTCAGTCCAGTCTGGGTCTAGGACTTCATCATCCTCCACATCATCTTCCACCCATTCATGACCCCTGCCCTCCTCGTCGGTCTGCACATTGCAGAAAGCCACAGCAGTTGGCACCTGTGTTTCGTGGGTCACATGCTGCACTCAGCCAATCACAGGCATGCTATTAGTAGGCATGGCTCTGATGGCTTCTTAGGGAAAGAAGTAAAATGCTTGCTGATTGGCTGCTTTGCAGCCCTTCAGAAAGCGGTAAGAAATCGCACAACAACGGACCCGAACCCGAACTTTTTTGAAAATGTTCAGGTTCGGGTCCGTGTCCCGAACACCCCAAAATTCTGTACGAACCCAAAAAAAAAAAAAACACAATTCATCCACAGTTTTATGTTTTTTTTCCCTACAGCGTTCGCTTTGCAGCAAAACTGACCTGTGCCCTTGATTCCCTGGTAAATACTCTTTCAATGATACCACATATGTATAGGTTTTATATGGGCAAATACAGTAAAAATAAATTAAAACTTTGAAGAAAAAATGGTTACATCACCATGTTCTGACCACCATAACTTTTTTATAGTTATATCTACTGGGCTGAGTAGGGTCTTTTTTTTGCAGGACGATCTGTAGTTTTTATTGATACCATTTTGGAGTGTGGGAAACTTTTTCATCACATTTTATAAAAAAAAATTGGGTAAGAGAAGCGGTGAAATTGTCAATTTTGATACTTTTTTCTGTTACGTCATTTGCTGAATTGGAAAAATATTTAATATTTTAATAATATGGACATTTTCAGACACAGTGATGCCCATATTATTTATATTTTTTATTATTTGTAAAAATGGACGTAGTGTGGCTCAACTAGTTGGCCAGAGATGGGTGGGTGCTCCAACTTCAGTAATCCCCAATACCAAAAAAGTTTAAAACCAAAAAAATGGTTGTGCACTCCGTATCTGGATTATATCAGAGATTGGATACGTTCTATAAAATCAACAGTTTATTGATACAATTCATCAATTATCACATAAAATCAATACACTATTATTATCCCTAGTTCGATGTTAATATGGGCAAAATGATATGCACAGTCTGTTACTGCAGTCCCAACATACTTATAATGCGATTATTCCTCCATAAAAATGTCGATGAATGCCCATTCAGTGTATTCATATTTAGTACACGATTATTTCTCCATAAAAAAGTCAGTAAACGCTGATTCAATAGGTTTGTATCAAAGTGAATATAATATTAAAATCTTCCTAAGTACTGGATGCTTCATATTTCATTTACACGATTAGTACTCACTGTTTTGCAGTTAAATATTCGGAGCAGCCGTGGCGTCCAACACTTACTGTCCGTGCTCCGTACTTGCCGCTTTTCAAATAAGATCTCGCGAGAGGTTCTCCGCTGTTTGGAACAAACCTCTGCAATCTTTGTGGACCTTATGCGGGCTCGATTTCAGGTTAACCTGCCGATAGTATTACAAGGTCCTGCAGGTGAGTTCCGGACTTGCCCTTTTCTTGTATGAGCGGAGTGCTTATTAAACTGCCGGCAGATTCTATGAAGTTGTTTCTTCTCACATGGGTACTTTAACGCTGCACTTCAAAATAACCAGACTCGTTTCGGGACCTTGATATCCTGTCCCTTCCTCAGTGGCGTTTATTGAAGTGCTGTCGTACCCCTTTTATAGATCTTTCCCTCCCCCTCAAATTGGGGCATCACTAAGTCCCGACATGGATCTACTTTATTTGTATATAAAAATCATTCAGTGCATCATAATCATCCTTTTCACGTATTCACATAAAAAACATTGCATAAACCGTATCTCTAAATATGGGACATATTCCATCTTAATATACACTGTATTAAATACATTTTGATTTAAAAAAACGCATTTATAATCAGTTGCGGTTTTTCTGCGGTTTTTTCAACCATTGCGTTTTTATATCTTATGTTTGCATTTGTGCATTTTCATTATACTCAATGTATAACATTGATCATCTTCATTGACATATACACAGAACTATATAAAAAACTTTTAAAACTTTTACTATTCATTTCTCTCTACTAATAGTAGTTTTGCACTTCTAATGGATTTCCTCTATTGTGTCTGTAATAAAAGGATATACAAAATATGGCATAGACCGTATCTTTGGGTGAAAAACATATAGGGTTTTTGATGTACCTTTAAAAAACGCATACTTATTCAATTGCGATTTTATTGCGTTTTTTTCAAAATAGGGTTTTTTATCCAACGTTTGCATTTGTAAACTCTTATTATATTTAATGTCTAACATCCATTCTACCACTTGTCTCTATTAACATATACAAAAAAACTTTTGAAAAATCCTCTTCTTTTCATTTTTCTCTATTAATAGTAGTTTTCTGTTCTTAATATATCTGTAATAAAGGGGTAGGGATCCACAGCAGAGATGGACCCAGGAGTAGAATAGAATAAACCCAAAGGTCACCTGTCGGCTGTGGAGCCTCACCCCACCACTTCACAAAAAACAGAAAATTTCATAATCAGCATTAAGGCCAAAGGGCACTAATGTATTTAATTCAAATATTCGGCGAGACTCCATTTTTGACATTTGTTTGACAATATCTCCACCCCTCCAATGTACATTAACTTTTTCTATTGCCGCAAATTTTGAACTGAGGGATCCTTATTATGTTGGTCCTTGAAATGTTGTGACAGTGTATGTTTTACATAACCATTGCGAATATTGGTCACATGTTCCGCTAGTCGTTTTTTTTAACATTCTTTTTGTGCGGCCAATATATTGTTTACCGCAAGGACAACTCACTATATATATAACTCTTTCTGAACTGCAGGTCAAAAAGTCTTTAATTCTATGTTTAAATCCGTTACTATGGGAAATAACTTCGGTAGTTTTCCTTGAAAAAGATGTCATCGCGCACATATTACACTTGCCGCATCTATGGAAACCTTCCAATCCTGCCTATTTTGTTATACTAATTTGGGATCTTTTTGGTGCCTTGGTAGTTAGTGCTACCTTAAGGGCTAAACTTGGGGCTCTTGTAAAAGTAATTAGTGGTTTTGTTGGTATACATTTTCCTATATATTTATCTCTTTGTAACAAATGCCAATGATTAGTAATACTTTTTTGAATTTCTTTATAATTGGTATTGAATGGTAATACCATTCTTATATGTTGTTCCTTCTTTTTCTGATCGTCCTTAGGGTTAAAAAATGATTCTCTCTCCCTCTTACTTTTTCTAGGGATTTTTCCACTTGTTCTGGTGGATATTGTTTTTCTATACATAATGACTTTAATTGCGAAGCTTCTTGTTTCGAATGACCCCTGTAAGGTACAATTTCTTTTTATTCTTCGAAATTGTCCTTCGGGTACATTTACAGCCATCTGGGCATATGGCAGCTACTAAACAGAATATATCAATTTTTTGCTACTGGTTTATTGTAAGTGGAACAAATTATTTTATTTTATTCAACTGTTATAATTATATCCAAAAATTCTATTGCTCGTTCGCAAATGTTTGATGTAAACCGTAAATTCCTATTATTTATATTAATCCCCTCTAGGAATGTAAGAAGTGAAGTTTTATCCTTTTTACAAATCATGATCACGTCGTCTATATAACAACACCAGAGCACCAGGTCCGCCCCTAGTTTTGGGAGTATATGATCTTTTTCCCAATTATTTATGTATTTTTTTATTCTAAGGGGGGGTGATTTAAATTTTATATATTATTTTATTGTTTTATATATATTTTTTCACAATTTGTTCAAATTTTTTAAATGTTCTTGTAGCCAGTTTCGGAAGCTTCAATGTTCACTTTTTTATTTTATTTAATATTACCATACTGCATACAGCAGCATAGTAATATGTGAATTGCTACTGTCACAGTGCGGTTCACTGTGACAGTTGTGGCTGTGTAGGCTGGCTGCTTGCTCTCTCGCATACTGGCTGCAGGCTGACTCCTGTGTATGCTGGTTGCTTGGGGCTGTGTGCTGGCTGCGTTGTTGTGTGTGAACTGTTGCCTGGGTGTGTCTCCCCATATCCATATCTCTGTGGTTCCTGTCACTGGTGCCATGCAGTCTGGCTGCATACGCTTTGTGCACTGGCTGTGGGCGTTCCCATGTATGTTGGTTCTGTGGTGCATGCTGGCTGCGGCCTTGTGTGTGAACAGGGTCTGAGTATGGATGCAGTGTGCGCTTCTGTCACTCCTTGTTGTGTAGGCTGGTAGAGATGTTGCGAACATAAAATTTTCTGTTCGTGAACGGCGAACGCGAGCTTCCGCAAATGTTTGCGAACCGGGAACTAGGCGAACCGGTGTGTTAAGTAGTACTATTCCTATCAGTTTAATCCCTGTTACGTCCCCTATCAGGGGACGTGAATAGATTTTAGGAACCGGGAGATGGAAAAAGATGATTGGTCGGTCCTCTTACTTCCAATTTGGGGCACTGCGCGTGCGCCGCGCAATGTACTGTGCCCCCCCAAATGAGTGGTGTGTTACGTAATACTATTCTTATCAGTTTAATTCCTGTTACATCCCCTATCAGGGGACGTGTATCGAATAGATTTTAGACAACTGCAAAGAGTTGTCAATAGTTGACACAATCATGACATAAATTTTATTCCTCTATGCGTCAATCTTGGTGTAGTGATAACTCTGCTCGTGTGCACGTTTGGGAGATCGCAGGCGATGGCGGTTTTTAAAGCCTATGGTCATGCTGAGGTAGTTCAGTGACAGTTAAGTGACCCAGAAAACAATGATTCTGCAGTGTGGGCCCATTGTTGGCCTAGTAGGCTTTAATGATTACCTTAGATGATCACAAAGAAAATTAATGTTTTTTCTATGAAACATTATCCAGCCGATCGCTTTTGGTCTGTTCACAATGAAGCAATGAACTTATTATCTGGGGTGTGCCAACATTGCCAACACACTAATAGAGGTGATCGCTTCATTGTGATACACAAGCCCATTCACCACAACAAGTTAACGATCACGAAGGGGAATTGACACATGTACGTGCCTTTTTTTTGTTTTGTTTTTGCAGCCACAGTGCAGCACCAGAGGCATGTACACATGCCTGAAAAATTAGAAATTGTTGCAGCCGCTGCTGAAGTCTGTGCCTCGCTGGTTGACTGCCTTTGAGTCTGTGCCTGGCTGCCTTTCTGAGCCTGTGCCTAGTGGCTGCCTTTGAGTCTGTGCCTGGCTGGTTGGCTGCCTTTTAGTCTATGCCTGGTTGGCTGGCTACCTTTTTGAGTCTGTGCCTGGCTGGCTGCCTTTTTGAGTCTGTGCCTGGCTGGTTGGCTGCCTTTGAGTCTGTGCCTGGCTGGCTGCCTTTGAGCCTATGCCTGGCTGGCTGGCTGCCTTTGAGTCTGTGCCTGGCTGGCTAGCTGCCTTTGAGTCGGTGCCTGGCTGCCTTTTGAGTCTGTGCCTGGCTGGCTACTTTTCCTGGCTGACTGCCTTTTAGTCTTCTGTGGCCGTGTCTGCATGGCTGACGGCTTCTGCGGCCGTGTCTGCATGGCTGACGGCTTCTGCCACCGGTTATGCAAGGCTGATGGTTTCTGTGGCCGTGTCTATGGGGCTGGTGTTTCCTGTTGCCATGTCTTGATGGCTGACCGCTCATGCAGCAGGGTCTGGATGACTGTTCTTGGCTCTGAGTGGATGTCTATGTGACCAGCTGTGTCTGAGGCGCCGCTACATCTCAGTAGTGTTCATCTTGGTGGCAATGCGGCCAGGGGGAACTGGTTCTATGGCTATGTCTGGTTGTCTATTTGTAGTTTAAGGGTCTTCAATAAGCTTAGCACTCCAACAAAGCCATATAATGCTCTTGGTGTGGAGTGAGAGGATGGGTTGGACCATATTGCTTGGATGGCCTACAGGATGTATGGTATACCAGAAAAGCCCTATAAGCCTTCTGGTTGGAAATGAGGATATGGGCTGAACCATATTGTTTTGATGGCCTACAGGACATATGGCGACCAACAAAGCCCTATATTGCTCCTGGTTGGGAGTAAGAAGATGGGCTGGAACATTTAGTCTGGATGGCATACAGGAGGTATGGTGCACCAGCAAAACCCTAAAAATACTTGCTGTCGATGTAGAACTTCCCAGGGAGTCTCTGGAGGGTCGGCGGGGTAGTTCGTGCAGTAGTTCCGGCAGGTGGGGACCCTAGGGGGTCTGACGGGTCCAGGGGGCTCTTTGGACCTCTTGCGGCAGATTCGTGAGCTCCTCCAGGGGATGAATGCCACGGTAGAGCTCCATCATTAATGCCAGATTGCGATTTTGAGATTTTGACGTCTAAAGTTCTTCTGGTAATGTAACAAAGGGCCTCGAGTGGATCTTGGATCAAAGCATCTGTCTCACAATATATTCTGCACCAAAGGAATCAGTGTTCAGCAATCATCTTCAGTTTTGATCATTCTTTGTCAAGATAAGTACTTCTCCAAGATGTTTAGTTAAATCTATGATTATTTTGATAAACACTTTATGAGAAACCCATATGCAATTTCTTTTATAAGATTATGCTGGGTTTTAAGTATAGTATCTAGTATTAAAGTTTCCTAAGTTTGGGATGTTTATTGATCTGACTTTTTTTTTTTGTTCAGACCTCATGTTAACCTTTGGGTTCCCTATGCTTCTATCTGAGTATTCTTAGCTTAGATTACTTTTCAAGCACTTTTGATAAGCCCAGGGATCAGAAGGAAAGAGTTTTGACACTGCCTGGATGTCAGGAGAAGCCTTTTACGTTACTTAGGGGTAACAAAGGATTGAAGAGTGCTCTGAACTTTTTGTTCTCTTTCTGGCATAGATGAAGGTAAGGTGGCCCCAAAGAGTTCACTAGCCAGATGGATTAGGAGAGTTATTTCTCTGGCTTACACCTCTTCTGGAAGTTCTCCTGAGAGCACATTCTACTCGCGCAGTCTCTACCTCTTGGGCTGAAAGGGCTAATGTTTCTATTGAGCAAATCTGTAAGGCTGCCACGTGGTCTTCTCCTTATACCTTTTACCGACTCTATCGGCTCCAACTAAATTCTGCCTCTGATTTTCTGTTTGGAAGAAAGTTCAGCAAGTGCCCCCCCCCCCCCAAGGAAAGGGTATTCTTCTCTGTAATCTCATTTTGTGGTGCTGTCGTGGAGGAAGGGAAAAATGATGATTACACTCACCGGTAATCGGTCTTTCCAGACCCCACGACAGCACCCTTCCTTATTCCCTTCCTGGTGTTTCATGGTTCTTGGTTTAAGTTGCGCAGGGTGTAGCAAGGAAAAAATAATGCACACATAGTTAGATGAACTAACCTAGGTTGGAGTCACTCTCATGCTCTGTAAACCACTGAGGTGGGAGAGAGGCTCCACCTTTTCATTCTGCAGGTTTTTCCTGTCCCTGGGGGCGGATCTTCTCTCTGTGGTGCTGTCATGGGGTCTGGAAAACCCGATTACCGGTGAGTGTAATCCAAATTTTTAATGTTTTACTACTTTTTTGCAATAAAACCCCTTTTTTTAAAAGAAAAAAAATGTTTTTGCATTGCCGCTTCCCAAGACCCATAACTTTTTTTTATTTTTCTTTCTATGGAGTTCTGTGGGGGCTTGATTTTTGTGGGGCGACTTTTTCATTGGTTTAATTTTAGAGTAAATTACGCATTTTGATCACTTATTATTACGTTTTTAAATTAGCAATTATGTAATAGTTTTTTTTTTTTTACGGCCTTCCCCATAGGGGATAATTTACATGATATTTAAGTAGTCCGGGTCATTAAGGATGCGGCAATACCAAATATATGGGGGAGATTTTTTTTTTTTTGCAATTATTTTAATTGAAAAGCGTATTATTTTTTTCCAATGGAATTTTTTTCATTTAATAAAGTTTTTTTTTTTAAACTTTTTTTTTTACCACTTAATAGTCCCACAAGAGGACTATAACAGACAATATTCAGATTGATTTTAAAATGCAATGCATTATTCCTATAGTGCATTGCATTTTAAGGTCCGTGCTATACTGACATTGACCAGCAAGCTGCACCAGAAAAGCACAGCCTGCTGGAAACTACTCAAGGCAGGCTTGGGACCTTCAGAAGACCCCAGCCTGCATTAACACACAATGGCACCTCACGATTGCATTTTCGGGGTGCCGATGGGAGACAGAGGGAGTCTGCTCCCTCTGTCAGCGCTTTACATGTGGCGGGCGGACAGAGTTAGACAGTCCGGACCGCTATTCCTGCCGGTCCAGGCTCTTGGAGCAGGGCCGCGGCTCTCATGTGAGAGCCGGGTCCCCTCTCCCTGCTGCAAGGGATAACGGTGCAGAGCTTAGACTGGGTCTTTTTTACAGCGGCCCAGCCTAAATCCCCTTAGTGACCGCCGTAAAAAGGCGTATGGGTGGTCACTAAGGGGTTAATAGATAAACAATTCTATTACGCCTTGATTCTCAATAGGGGGAAATAACCTCTCTAATCCTACTTTAATTGGGATGTCCACCTTGTATACGACATAAATAATTCTATTACGCCTTGATTTTCAAATTTGGGTGAATAACCTGTCTCCTTCAACTGTTATTTTGTTTAATAGATAAACACTTCTATTGTGCCTTGATGCCTTGTTTCTCAAATTGGGATTAATAAACTGTCTCCATCTGTTATTGGGGTGTCCACCTTGTTAAATAGATAAACAATTCTATTACACCTTGATACTCAAATTTGGGTGAATAACCTGTCTCCTTTAACTGTTATTGGGGTGTCCACCTTGCTTAATAATTAAACAATTCTACTATGCCTTGATTCTCAAATTGGGGTGACTAACCTCTCGTGTTCTACTGTTATTGGGACGTCCACCTTTTCTAATAGACAATTCTATTATGCCTTGATTCTCAAATTGGGGTGAATAACCTGTCTCCTTCAACTGTTATTGGGGTGTCCACCTTGTTTAATAGATAAACAATTCTATTAGGCATTGAATCTAAAATTGGGGTGAATAACCTGTCTTGTTCTACTGTTGTTGGGGTGTCCACCTTGTTTAATAGACAAACCATTCTATTACATCTTGATTCTCAAATTGGGGTGAATAACCTGTCTTGTTCTACTGTTATTGGGATGTCCACCTTGTTTAATAGACAAATCATTCTATTACATGTTGATTCTCAAATTGATATGAATAACCTGTTTTGTTCTACGTTTATTTGGGTGTCCATACTGACATTGAATAATTTTTTCAACATATACAGTTAGTGTTACTGTACAGTATCCAACAGAAAGTTGCCAGGGCCCTCCAAAGGAACATGCAGTGGCAAAAATGTTGCTGTAGCCGGCACAAGTAGCAGCAGAAGGAGGGGGAGTGGTAGCAGCCACTGCAGCAACAGGCCAGAACTCCCACTGTCATCCAGTGGTCGTGTTTTGACGATTAATCCTGTTGTCCTGGAATGGTTGACTCAGTCTTTAATATGATCTCAACTGACATCAGGCACACACAGTCAGGAGTTGGTGGGTTCCCCTGACACCACACTTTGTTGGCATGGCCCAGGAACAAGCTCTGTGCCCTCCCCTGTCCTGAACCAGCCTCTTTCAATTGCTGCTCCTTCTGCCAGGCAAGTAATATATGCCTCCGGCTCTTCTTCGCTTTTCAGCAAGGACAAGCTTATTGAGGACGAACAGCAGCCTAGATTTGGAAGAGAGGTCCGCTGCATCCTCCTGTATGCGTGAAAGTAGCGATGATGACAGTCAAGTGGGAGCAGGTGTTGCGAGCGGTCAGGGACGTGGCCATGAGACTGGTAAAGGTGACATAAGTGATGACCAGACAGTAGTGGATGATGATGTAGCCAATCACACATGGGAGCCAGGTGAAGTGGGGGCTTCATCATCATCATCAGGGGTGAGAGTGGCAGGTTACCTATAAGACAGCAGCAGGGTGGCATCATGCCGCTAAGCCAGCAGAGTGCAAGCATGTCCATAAAATTGCAGGGTGGCAGCAGTGAGAGTTCTGGAGCCAAACATGCCCGGGTAGACCTTTTGATACTCAGGAGTCTACCTGTCAGGAAACAACTTGTGGTGCACAGGTTCATAGAGGCAGCAGCAGGCAGTAATCACAGAGTGGTGGGGGTAATATGCCATACTCACCTGTGTGGGAATTTCTTATTAAGTCTCTGGAGGACTTTAGTGTGGCGGTATGCAGGTTCTGTGGGCTAAAGGTGAAGCGCAGCCAGGGTGCTAATGTTGGTACCACCAAGCATGGGATTCAGCCAGTTGCCTCAGGTTCTCCAGATCCGGTTGTAAAAATTACAGCGGCAGCTGGAGATAACGCTTCCATTCCATAGTTTAGCTCCTTAGGGTTTTTAAAAGTTGAGTGTTATGTGTGTATGTGTATTGCATATATATGGTGTATGTATATGTAAACATGTGTTGTCACGCTGCGTGACCGCCGTTGAGTAGGGAACCTCTAAAAAATTGAATCCTACCCCTGGGTACCACGGCTCTGAGTCAACACAAGGAACATCAACATAAAGTGGCCTGGAAATACCCTGGCGCTAATGTAGTGGTACAACCTGATGCAGCAACTGTTGCATCTCCCAGTGGCCCACACTCCTTCTCCAGCAGTCAGGGCTCTTCCACCACAACAGAAGGAAGCTGTCATTCCTTCCCTTCGTCTACTGGTCCTAATGCTCCTCCTCCTACTCCTAGTCACTCTTTTCACTAGCAATTGCTGTTCGAGGTGATTGCAAAGAAACAACAGTGTGCGTGTACTCATCCAATGGCGCAGAAGGTGAATGTGCTTCTGGCCAAGATGCTGGTATTACAGTCCCTCCGTTTCCATGTGGTGGACATGCAGGTGGGCCAGTCCTTGAGTGTGTCGGTGTCTGGTACAGTTCATGCTAGCGCTGATGTGTGGAACTGTAAGCAAGGTCAGGGACAATATTTGTTCTTTATGGCCCACTGGGTAAACAGGGTTCCTGCCCTGGAACACCAGCAACTTGGCCAGGTGATGGCAATGCCAAATCCTACTTTCAGATAAGGTATCATGAAAAGATCTGCACTTGTTTTGTGTTTTTGACCAGTAACTGACCACACACGTGAAGTGTGAACTGAGCTTAATAGTGATGCACAGTCATTCTACAGCTAACAGAAGTGATTCAAAAGCATGTGTTTGCACTGCCACAACATGACTTTTGGGACATTAGGACACAGCTCCTGCAGGAGTGCACAGTGTTTTTTTTCCCTTTTCTGAAGGCTGTTGTACGTTTTTCTTTTGGTTTAGCTAGGGATTAGCTAAGACTGTTGGGGGCCTGCATGACAATGTGCAAGTTTATATACTGTATTGGATCTGCCTGTCACAGTAACTGTTTTGCAACCAGAAAGGACTAGCTATGCATGTTGCTGCAATGTACAGTGATGTACACCAAGATACACTATCCCTGCAGTTTAACTGCAGGGCAGGATATAGCTGATTTAGGCTACTTTCACATCAGATTTTTTTATTCAGGTTTTGAGATCTGGCACAGTAGCTCAAAACCTGAATAAAACGCTTCAGTTTAAGTTAAAGGGTAACTGTCATGTTTTCATCAAAAAATTAATTTTAGCACATGTTACTGCTGCAGCAGCATTATGCATAAAGCAATCTTTTGTTTTTTCACATACCAGAGTTTTCCTTAAGTTTTTCCCTTAATTACGGCTGTTTAAACATTTACAATATCAGGACCTTCTCAAGATGGCTCCTCTGCCAGTTCTCTGAGGCCAAAACTGCTTTCCCTCACTTCCCATACATACTTCCTGTAGTCAGCAGCTCCCTGTTAGCCAATCAGATTGGGTTACTGAGAGACACGCCTCCTCACCCTGAAGCCTAATGCAGCCATGCAGTGTGAAGGACAGCCACTCTGTCTTCTGTTTATACTAAAAGGAAGACAGACAAGCCCTAGCAACAATCTTTTAAGGGAGCAGTGGAAAAGGGACAGAGGACATTAATGAAAGCTGTTATTATAAGGTAATTACAGATCTTTTGACAATCATTGACAGACTAACTCAGGTATACATGCCTACTTGCCTAGCTCTAATAAACTAGCAAATAAAATAAAAATAAGAAAGTTACCCTTTAATACATCTAAATACATCCATTTAGTCTAGAACAAACTGGATGTGTCATGAAAATCATTGTCAATGGGTGCCGGATCAGTTTTTTTTCTGCACTATTGACTTACATTGATTTTCATGCCTGATCTGTTTTGTTCAATTTCACAGACTGGACACAAAACTGCAGCTTGCAGCAGTTTTGTATTCGGTCAAAAAACTATATAAACTGCAACAGACTGCATCCTGGTTAGTGTTGGTTGAGCACCAAAGTTCTCGGATACTCGGGTTCTCGAGTAGAACACCTCAGGCAAAAAAATTTACCAGCAACCAACACTACAATTCACCCTTTATTACACATAAAGGAGGGCATGATACACACCCTTCAAATTATGATTGATGGCCTGCTGCTGACCCTCAAAAAAAATAGGAGCAAGGACCTGCTGGTGACCCTCTAAAACATTAAGGGCGAGGGCATGCTGCTGATCTGACCATCTAAAACATTATGGGCAAGAGTCTGCAGCCGAGCTGACCAACTAAAACATTAGGGGTGAGGGTCTGCTTCTGAGCTGACCCTCTAAAACATTATGGGCAAGTGCCTGCTGCAGATCTGTCCATCTAAAACATTAGGGGCGAAGGCCTGGAGCTGATCTGACCATCTAAAACATTTTGGGCGAGTGCCTGCTGCTGATCTGACCATATAAAACATTAGGGGCGAAGGCCTGCTGCTGATCTGACCATCTAAAACATTATGGGTGAGGGCCTGCTGCTGAGATGACCATCTAAAAAATTAGGGGTGAGGGTCTGTTGCTGAGCTGACCCTCTAAAACATTAGGGAAGAGTGCCTGCTGCTGAGCTGACCATCTAAAACATTATGGGCGAGTGCCTGCTGCTGATCTGACCATATAAAACATTAGGGGCAAGGGCCTGCTGCTGATCTGACCATATAAAACATTATGGGTGAGGGCCTGATGCTGAGCTGACCATCTAAAAAATTTGGGGTGAGGGTCTGTTGCTGAGCTGACCCTCTAAAACATTAGGGAAGAGTGCCTGCTGCTGATCTGACCATATAAAACATTAGGGGCAAGGGCCTGCTGCTGATCTGACCATATAAAACATTATAGGTGAGGGCCTGCTGCTGAGCTGACCATCTAAAAAATTTGGGGTGAGGGTCTGTTGCTGAACTGACTCTCTAAAACATTAGGTGCGAGTGTCTGCTGCCGAGCTGACCATCCAAAACATTGTGGGCGAGTGCCTGCTGCTGATCTTACCATATAAAACTTCAGGAGCAAGGGCCTGCTGCTAATCTGACCATCTAAAACATTATGGGTGAGGGCTGCTGCTGCTGATCTGACCATCTAAAATATTAGGAGCGAGTGCTACTGCTGCTGATCTAACCATCTAAAACATTATGGGCGAGGGCCTGCTGCTGATCTGACCACCTAAAACATTAGGCGTGAGGGCCTGCTGCCAAGGTGATCCTCTAAAACATTAGGGGCGAGTGCCTGCTGCTGATCTGACCATATAAAACATTATGGGCGAGGGCCTGCTGCAGAGCTGACCATCTCAAACATTAGGGATGAGGGCCTGCTGCCGAGCTGACCATCTAAAATGTTATGGGCGAGGGACTGATGCTGAGCTGACCAGGTAAAATATTATGGGCAAGGGCCTCCTGCCAAGCTGATCATCTAAAACATTAGGAATGAGGGCCTGCTGCCGAGCTGACCATCTAAAATGTTATGGGCGAGGGCCTGCTGCCGAGCTGACCATCTAAAATGTTATGGGCGAGGGCCTGCTGCTTAGCTGACCATCTAAAAAATTTGGGGTGAGGGTCTGTTGCTGAGCTGACCCTCTAAAACATTAGGGGCGAGTGTCTGCTGCCGAGCTGACAATCTAAAACATTATTGGCGAGTGCCTGCTGCTGATCTGACCATCTAAAACATTAGGGGCAAGGGCCTGCTACTGATTTGACCATCCAAAACATTATGGGTGAGGGCTGCTGCTGCTGATCTGACCATCTAAAATATTAGGGGCGAGTGCTACTGCTGCTGATCTAACCATCTAAAACATTATGGGCGAGGGCCTGCTGCTGATCAGACCATCTAAAACATTAGGCGTGAGGGCCTGCTGCCAAGGTGACCCTCTAAAACATTAGGGGCGAGTGCCTGCTGCTGATCTGACCATCTAAAACATTAGGGACGAGGGCCTGCTGCCGAGCTGACCATCTAAAACATTATGGGTGAAGGCCTGCTGCTGAGCTGACCATCTAAAAAAGTAGGGGTGAGGGTCTGTTGCTGAGCTGACCATCTAAATCATTAGGGAAGAGTGCCTGCTGCTGAGCTGACCATCTAAAACATTTTGGCTGAGTGCCTGCTGCTGATCTGACCATCTAAAACATTAGGGGCAAGGGCCTGCTGGTGATCTGACCATCTAAAACATTATGGGTGAGGGCTGCTGCTGCTGATCTGACCATCTAAAACATTATGGGCGAGTGCCTGCTGCTGATCTGACCATATAAAATATTAGGGGCAAGGGCCTGCTGCTGATCTGACCATCTAAAACATTATGGATGAGGGCCTGCTGCTGAGCTGACCATTTAAAAAATTTGGGGTGAGGGTCTGTTGCTGAGCTGACCCTCTAAAACATTAGGGGCGAGTGTCTGCTGCCGAGCTGACCATCTAAAACATTATGGGCGAGTGCATGCTGCTGATCTTACCATATAAAACATTAGGAGCAAGGGCCTGCTGCTAATCTGACCATCTAAAACATTATGGGTGAGGGCATCTGCTGCTGATCTGACCATCTAAAATATTAGGAGCGAGTGCTACTGCTGCTGATCTAACCATCTAAAACAGGCATCCTCAAACTGCGGCCCTCCAGCTGTTACAACTCCCAGCATGCCCGAACAGCCTACAGGTATCATCCTACAACAGGGTATGGTGGGAGTTGTAGTTTTACAACAGCTGGAGGGCCACAGTTTGAGGATGCCTGATCTAAAACATTATGGGCGAGGGCCTGCTGCTGATCTGACCACCTAAAACATTAGTCGTGAGGGCCTGCTGCCAAGGTGACCCTCTAAAACATTAGGGGCGAGTGCCTGCTGCTGATCTGACCATCTAAAACATTAGGGACTAGGGCCTGCTGCCGAGCTGACCATCTAAAACATTATGGGCGAGGGCGTGCTGCAGAGCTGACCATCTAAAACATTAGGGATGAGGGCCAGATGCTGAGCTGACCATCTAAAAGATTAGGAGTGAGGGCCTGCTGCCGAGCTGACCATCCAAAACATTATGGACGAGGGCCTGCTGCCGAGCTGACCATCTAAAATGTTATGGGCGAGGGCCTGCTGCCAAGCTGACCATCTAAAATGTTATGGGCGAGGGCCTGCTGCCGAGCTGACCATCTAAAAAATTAGGGGTGAGGGTCAGCTGCTGAGCTGACTCTTTAAAACATTATGGGCAAGTGCCTGCTGCTGATCTGACCATCTAAAACATTAAGGGCGAGGGCCTGCTGCTGATCTGACCATATAAAACATTAGGTACGAGGTCCTGCTGCCGAGCTGACCATCTAAAACATTATGGGCGAGGGCCTGCTGCAGAGCTGACCATCTAAAACATTAGGGATGAGGGTCTGTTGCTGAGCTGACCCTCTAAAACATTAGGGAAGAATGCCTGCTGCTGAGCTGACCATCTAAAACATTATGGGCGAGTGCCTGCTGCTGAGCTGACCATCTAAAACATTATGGGCGAGGGCCTGCTGCAGAGCTGACCATCTAAAACATTAGGGATGAGGGCCTGATGCTGAGCTGACCATGTAAAATATTATGGGCGAGGGCCTCCTGCCGAGCTGACCATCTAAAATATTATGGGCGAGGGCCTCCTGCCGAGCTGACCATCTAAAAGATTAGGAGTGAGGGCCTGCTGCCAAGCTGACCATCTAAAACATTATGGGCGAGGGCCTCTTGCCGAGCTGACCATCTAAAATGTTATGGGAGAGGGCCTGCTGCTGATCTGACCATCTATATAATTAAGGGTGAGGGTCTGTTGCTGATCTGACCCTCTAAAACATTAGGGAAGAGTGCCTGCTGCTGAGCTGACCATCTACAAAATTAGGGGTGAGGGTCTGTTGCTGAGCTAACCTTCTAAAACATTAGGGAAGAGTGCCTGCTGCTGAGCTGACCATCTAAAAATTAGGGGTGAGGGTCTGTTGCTGAGCTAACCTTCTAAAACATTAGGGAAGAGTGCCTGCTGCTGAGCTGACCATCTAAAACATTATGGGCGAGTGCCTGCTGCTGATCTGACCATATAAAAAATTAGGGGCAAGGGCCTGCTGCTGATCTGACCATCTAAAACATTATGGATGAGGGCCTGCTGCTGAGCTGACCATGTAAAAATTTGGGGTGAGGGTCTGTTGCTGAGCTGACCCTCTAAAACATTATGTGCGAGTGTCTGCTGCCGAGCTGACCATCCAAAAACATTATGGGCGAGTGCCTGCTGCTTATCTTACCATATTAAACTTCAGGAGCAAGGGCCTGCTGCTAATCTGACCATCTAAAACATTATGGGTGAGGGCTGCTGCTGCTGATCTGACCATCTAAAATATTAGGAGCGAGTGCTACTGCTGCTGATCTAACCATCTAAAACATTATGGGCGAGGGCCTGCTGCTGATCTGACCACCTAAAACATTAGGCGTGAGGGCCTGCTGCCAAGGTGACCCTCTAAAACATTAGGGGCGAGTGCCTGCTGCTGATCTGACTATATAAAACATTAGGGACGAGGGCCTGCTGCCGAGCTGACCATCTAAAACATTATGGGCGAGGGCCTGCTGCAGAGCTGACCATCTAAAACATTAGGGATGAGGGCCTGATGCTGAGCTGACCATGTAAAATATTATGGGCGAGGGCCTCCTGCCGAGCTGACCATCTAAAATATTATGGGCGAGGGCCTCCTGCCGAGCTGACCATCTAAAAGATTAGGAGTGAGGGCCTGCTGCCAAGCTGACCATCTAAAACATTATGGGCGAGGGCCTCTTGCCGAGCTGACCATCTAAAATGTTATGGGAGAGGGCCTGCTGCTGATCTGACCATCTATATAATTAAGGGTGAGGGTCTGTTGCTGATCTGACCCTCTAAAACATTAGGGAAGAGTGCCTGCTGCTGAGCTGACCATCTACAAAATTAGGGGTGAGGGTCTGTTGCTGAGCTAACCTTCTAAAACATTAGGGAAGAGTGCCTGCTGCTGAGCTGACCATCTAAAAATTAGGGGTGAGGGTCTGTTGCTGAGCTAACCTTCTAAAACATTAGGGAAGAGTGCCTGCTGCTGAGCTGACCATCTAAAACATTATGGGCGAGTGCCTGCTGCTGATCTGACCATATAAAAAATTAGGGGCAAGGGCCTGCTGCTGATCTGACCATCTAAAACATTATGGATGAGGGCCTGCTGCTGAGCTGACCATTTAAAAAATTTGGGGTGAGGGTCTGTTGCTGAGCTGACCCTCTAAAACATTATGTGCGAGTGTCTGCTGCCGAGCTGACCATCCAAAACATTATGGGCGAGTGCCTGCTGCTTATCTTACCATATTAAACTTCAGGAGCAAGGGCCTGCTGCTAATCTGACCATCTAAAACATTATGGGTGAGGGCTGCTGCTGCTGATCTGACCATCTAAAATATTAGGAGCGAGTGCTACTGCTGCTGATCTAACCATCTAAAACATTATGGGCGAGGGCCTGCTGCTGATCTGACCACCTAAAACATTAGGCGTGAGGGCCTGCTGCCAAGGTGACCCTCTAAAACATTAGGGGCGAGTGCCTGCTGCTGATCTGACTATATAAAACATTAGGGACGAGGGCCTGCTGCCGAGCTGACCATCTAAAACATTATGGGCGAGGGCCTGCTGCAGAGCTGACCATCTCAAACATTAGGGATGAGGGCCTGCTGCCGAGCTGACCATCTAAAATGTTATGGGCGAGGGCCTGCTGCTGAGCTGACCAGGTAAAATATTATGGGCGAGGGCCTCCTGCCGAGCTGATCATCTAAAACATTAGGAGTGAGGGCCTGCTGCCGAGCTGACCATCTAAAACATTATGGATGAGGGCCTGCTGCCAAGCTGACCATCTAAAATGTTATGGGCGAGGGTCTGCTGCTGAGCTGACCATCTAAAAAATTTGGGGTGAGGGTCTGTTGCTGAGCTGACCCTCTAAAACATTAGGGGCGAGTGTCTGCTGCCGAGATGACAATCTAAAACATTATTGCGAGTGCCTGCTGCTGATTTGACCATCTAAAACATTAGGGGCAAGGGCCTGCTGCTGATTTGACCATCCAAAACATTATGGGTGAGGGCTGCTGCTGCTGATCTGACCATCTAAAATATTAGGGACGAGTGCTACTGCTGCTGATCTAACCATCTAAAATATTATGGGCGAGGGCCTGCTGCTGATCTGACCACCTAAAACATTAGGCGTGAGGGCCTGCTGCCAAGGTGACCCTCTAAAACATTAGGGGCGAGTGCCTGCTGCTGATCTGACCATCTAAAACATTAGGGACGAGGGCCTGCTGCCGAGCTGACCATCTAAAACATTATGGGCGAGGGCCTGCTGCAGAGCTGACCATCTAAAACATTAGGGATGAGGGCCTGATGCTGAGCTGACCATGTAAAATATTATGGGCAAGGGCCTCCTGCCAAGCTGATCATCTAAAACATTATGAGTGAGGGCCTGCTGCCGAGCTGACCATCTAAAATGTTATGGGCGAGGGCCTGCTGCCGAGCTGACCATCTATAAAATTAGGGGTGAGGGTCTGTTGCTGAGCTGACCCTCTAAATCATTAGGGAGGAGTGCCTGCTGCTGAGCTGACCATCTAAAACATTATGGGCGAGTGCCTGCTGCTGATCTGACCATTTAAAACATTAGGGTCGAGGGCCTGCTGCTGATCTGACCATCTAAAACATTATGGGCGAGGGCCTGCTGCTGAGCTGACCATCTAAAAAATTTGGGGGAGGGTCTGTTGCTGAACTGACCCTCTAAAACATCAGGGGCGAGTGTCTGCTGCCGAGCTGACCATGTAAAACATTATGGGCGAGCGCGAGCGCCTGCTGCTGATCTGACCATCTAAAACATTTGAGGCGAGGGCCTGCTGCTGATCTGACCATCTAAAACATTAGGGACGAGGGCCTGCTGCCGAGCTGACCATCTAAAACATTATAGGCGAGGGAATGCTGCAGAGCTGACCATCTAAAACATTAGGGATGAGGGCCTGATGCTGAGCTGACCATGTAAAATATTATGGGCGAGTGCCTCCTGCCAAGCTGATCATCTAAAACATAAGGAGTGAGGGCCTGCTGCCGAGCTAACCATCTAAAATGTTATGGGCGAGGGCCTGCTGCTGAGCTGACCATCTAAAAAATTAGGGGTGAGAAGAGCTGCTGAGCTGACTCTTTAAAACATTATGGGCAAGTGCCTGCTGCTGATCTGACCATCTAAAACATTAAGGGCGAGGGTCTGTTGCTGAGCTGACCCTCTAAAACATTAGGGAAGAGTGCCTGCTGCTGAGCTGACCATCTAAAACATTATGGGTGAGCGCCTGCTGCTGATCTGACCATATAAAATATTAGGGTCGAGGGCCTGCTGCTGATCTGACCATCTAAAACATTATGGGTGAGGGCCTGCTGCTGAGCTGACCATCTAAAAAATTAGGGGTGAGGGTCTGTTGCTGAGCTGACCATCTAAAACATTAGGGAAGAGTGCCTGCTGCTGAGCTGACCATCTAAAACATTATGGGCGAGTGCCTGCTGCTGATCTGACCATATAAAACTTTAGGGTCAAGGGCCTGCTGCTGATCCGACCATATAAAACATTATGGGTAAGGGCCTGCTGCTGAGTTGACCATTTAAAAAAATAGGGGTGAGGGTCTGTCGCTGAGCTGACCATCTAAAAAATTAGGGGTGAGGGCCTGCTGCCAAGGTGACCCTCTAAAACATTAGGGGCGAGTGCCTGCTGCTGATCTGACCATCTAAAACATTAGGGACAAGGGCCTGCTGCCGAGCTGACCATCTAAAACATTATGTGCGAGGGCCTGCTGCGGAGCTGACCATCTAAAACATTAGGGATGAGGGCCTGATGCTGAGCTGACCATGTAAAATATATGGGCGAGGGCCTCCTGCCAAGCTAATCATTTAAAACATTATGAGTGAGGGCCTGCTGCCGAGCTGACCATCTAAAACATTATGGGTGAGGGCCTGCTGCTGAGCTGACCATCTAAAAAATTAGGGGTGAGGGTCTGTTGCTGAGCTGACCATCTAAATCATTAGGGAGGAGTGCCTGCTGCTGAGCTGACCATCTAAAACATTTTGGGCGAGTGCCTGCTGCTGATCTGACCATCTAAAACATTAGGGGCAAGGGCCTGCTGCTGATCTGACCATCTAAAACATTATGGGTGAGGGCTGCTGCTGCTGATCTGACCATCTAAAACATTATGGGCGAGGGCCTGCTGCTGATCTGACCACCTAAAACATTAGTCGTGAGGGCCTGCTGCCAAGGTAACCCTCTAAAACATTAGGGGCGAGTGCCTGCTGCTGATCTGACCATCTAAAACATTAGGGACTAGGGCCTGCTGCCGAGCTGACCATCTAAAACATTATGGGCGAGGGCCTGCTGCAGAGCTGACCATCTAAAACATTAGGGATGAGGGCCTGATGCTGAGCTGACCATGTAAAATATTATGGGCGAGGGCCTCCTGCCAAGCTGATCATCTAAAACATTATGGGCGAGAGCCTGCTGCCGAGCTGACCATCTATAAAAGTAGGGGTGAGGGTCTGTTGCTGAGCTGACTCTCTAAAACATTAGGGAAGAGTGCCTGCTGCTGAGCTGACCATCTAAAACATTATGGGCGAGTGCTTGCTGCTGATCTGACCATATAAAACATTAGGGTCGAGGGCCTGCTGCTGATCTGACCATCTAAAACATTATGGGCGAGGGCCTTCTGCTGAGCTGACCATCTAAAAAATTTGGGGAAGGGTCTGTTGCTGAACTGACCCTCTAAAACATTAGGGGCGAGTGTCTGCTGCCGAGCTGACCATGTAAAACATTATGGGCGAGCGCGATCGCCTGCTGCTGATCTGAACATCTAAAACATTAGGGTCGAGGGCTGCTGCTGCTGATCTGACCATCTAAAACATTATGGGTGAGGGCCTGCTGCTGATCTGACCATCCAAAACATTAGGGACGAGGGCCTGCTGCCGAGCTGACCATCTAAAACATTATTGGTCGAGGGCCTGCTGCAGAGCTGACCATCTAAAACATTAGGGGTGAGGGTCTGTTGCTGAGCTGACCATCTAAAACATTAGGGAAGAGTGCCTGCTGCTGAGCTGACCATCTAAAACATTATGGGCGAGTGCCTGCTGCTGATCTGACCATATAAAACTTTAGGGTCAAGGGCCTGCTGCTGATCCGACCATATAAAACATTATGGGTAAGGGCCTGCTGCTGAGTTGACCATTTAAAAAAATAGGGGTGAGGGTCTGTCGCTGAGCTGACCATCTAAAAAATTAGGGGTGAGGGCCTGCTGCCAAGGTGACCCTCTAAAACATTAGGGGCGAGTGCCTGCTGCTGATCTGACCATCTAAAACATTAGGGACAAGGGCCTGCTGCCGAGCTGACCATCTAAAACATTATGTGCGAGGGCCTGCTGCGGAGCTGACCATCTAAAACATTAGGGATGAGGGCCTGATGCTGAGCTGACCATGTAAAATATATGGGCGAGGGCCTCCTGCCAAGCTAATCATTTAAAACATTATGAGTGAGGGCCTGCTGCCGAGCTGACCATCTAAAACATTATGGGTGAGGGCCTGCTGCTGAGCTGACCATCTAAAAATTAGGGGTGAGGGTCTGTTGCTGAGCTGACCATCTAAATCATTAGGGAGGAGTGCCTGCTGCTGAGCTGACCATCTAAAACATTTTGGGCGAGTGCCTGCTGCTGATCTGACCATCTAAAACATTAGGGGCAAGGGCCTGCTGCTGATCTGACCATCTAAAACATTATGGGTGAGGGCTGCTGCTGCTGATCTGACCATCTAAAACATTATGGGCGAGGGCCTGCTGCTGATCTGACCACCTAAAACATTAGTCGTGAGGGCCTGCTGCCAAGGTAACCCTCTAAAACATTAGGGGCGAGTGCCTGCTGCTGATCTGACCATCTAAAACATTAGGGACTAGGGCCTGCTGCCGAGCTGACCATCTAAAACATTATGGGCGAGGGCCTGCTGCAGAGCTGACCATCTAAAACATTAGGGATGAGGGCCTGATGCTGAGCTGACCATGTAAAATATTATGGGCGAGGGCCTCCTGCCAAGCTGATCATCTAAAACATTATGGGCGAGAGCCTGCTGCCGAGCTGACCATCTATAAAAGTAGGGGTGAGGGTCTGTTGCTGAGCTGACCCTCTAAAACATTAGGGAAGAGTGCCTGCTGCTGAGCTGACCATCTAAAACATTATGGGCGAGTGCTTGCTGCTGATCTGACCATATAAAACATTAGGGTCGAGGGCCTGCTGCTGATCTGACCATCTAAAACATTATGGGCGAGGGCCTGCTGCTGAGCTGACCATCTAAAAAATTTGGGGAAGGGTCTGTTGCTGAACTGACCCTCTAAAACATTAGGGGCGAGTGTCTGCTGCCGAGCTGACCATGTAAAACATTATGGGCGAGCGCGATCGCCTGCTGCTGATCTGAACATCTAAAACATTAGGGTCGAGGGCTGCTGCTGCTGATCTGACCATCTAAAACATTATGGGTGAGGGCCTGCTGCTGATCTGACCATCCAAAACATTAGGGACGAGGGCCTGCTGCCGAGCTGACCATCTAAAACATTATTGGTCGAGGGCCTGCTGCAGAGCTGACCATCTAAAACATTAGGGATGAGGGCCTGATGCCGAGCTGACCATCTAAAATATTATGGGCGAGGGCCTCCTGCCGAGCTGACCATCTAAAATATTATGGGCGAGGGGCCGCTGCTAACCCTCTAAAACAAGGAGCAAGGGCAGCCTAATAAGCATGTTGATATGATGGAGGAGGAGGACGAGAAAAGGGAGATTGAACCATATACCCTTTTTAGTGGTGGAAGGGGTGCATGGGAATACAGTGTATTCAATACACCATAAGAGCCACATGTAGAGTGCCTTTATGTTCAGTCGCTTTCCTCTGGTGGAGCAGAGAAGTCAGAGGCAATCCAGGCCATGTTCATTATTATAAGAGTCTACCGGTCAGCATTTTAAGTTGACAGACGGATACGCTTATCAGTTATTATGTCCCCAGCAGCACTAAATACACGCCTGACAAAACGCTAGCATCAGGGCAAGCCAGCACCTCCAAGGCGTAGAGCGCCAGTTGGTGACACATGTCCAGCTTGGTCACCCAATAGTTGTAAGGCACAGAGGGATCACTGAGGACGCTGACATGATCTGCTACGTACTTCTTCACTATCTTCCAAAATGTTTCCTTCCTTGTGACACTAGGCTGCGAATCATGTTGAGGGTGCTGGCAGGGTGTCATAAAACTGTCCGAAGCTTTGGAGAGTGTTGCCCTGCCTCTGTTGGAACTGCTGTGTGTTCGCCTCGTCTCCCCTCCTTGGTTGGCCAAAGAACTACGTACTCTGCAGCCAGCGTTGTCAGCTGGAAATTTTTGGAGCAATTTTTCCACATGGACCTTCTGGTATTGCACCATTTTGCTCGTCCTCTACAACACAGGAATGAGAGATGAGAAGCAATTGGTGTTGGCCAAAATGCATACAACTTGAGGGTCATGGGAAAGAAAGCCTAACATGTGTCATCTGTGCCAGAGTCCCAACAGACAAGACTTCGCTGTCCTCATCAGGAGGATGACTCTCAATCTCTTCAACCTCTTCCTCCTCTTCTACCCATCCACGCTGAACAGATGGAATAAAACTTCCATGGGTACTACCCTCTGTAGCGGAGGCAACCATCTCCTGCTCCTCCTCCTCCTCTTCCTCATCATTTGCGCTGAGAAGACGAAATGAGGGTGGTCTATCACCCTATGTACTGTCTTCGCCCATTTCCACCTCTTCCCCATGCAAAGCGTCCACCTTAATTGTGAGCAGCAAGCTTTTCAGTAGACACAGAAGTGGGATGATTACGCTGATAATAGCGTTATTGCCGCTCACCATCTGTGTTGATTCCTCAAAATTGCGTAAAACCTCACAGAGGTCAGACATCAATGCCCACTCATCGCTTGTGAAGAGTGCAAGCTGACTGGAAGGGTGACGACTATGTTGCAGCTGGTATTCCACTACTGCCCTCTGCTGCTCACAAAGCCTGTCCAGAACGTGCTCACGTCACACAACAGACAGTGAGCTGGGAATTGCAAGCACTGCTGCAGCGTTACCAGACCGACGGAAGCTGTCGGTGACTTGCGGAAATGGGCACACACGCGGCGCACCAGTAATTCAGGCAAATTGGAGTAGGTTTTGAGAAACTGTTGAACCACTAGGTTGAACACTTGGGCTAGGCATGGTATGTGTGTGAGCTTGCCGAGCTCCAAAGCCGCCACCAAGTTACGACCATTATCAGACATAACTATGCCTGGTTATAGGTTGAGTTGCGAGAGCCACAGCTCAGTCTGGTCCATTATCCCCTACCACAGCTCTGCGGCGGTATGCTGTTTGTCACCTAATCAGATCAGTTTAAGCACGGCCTGTTGCCGCTTCCCCACTGCAGTGCTACACTGCTTCCAGCTACTGACTGATGGCTGACTGGTCCTGCAAGATGATAATTCAGAGGTGGAAGTGGAGGAGGAGGCAGATGAGGAGAACGGGGGGTTGCAGCCACTGACGTAGATGGTGACGGAAACCCTGATCGAAGTAGGGCCCGCAATCCTTGGCGATGGAAGCACCTGTGTCATCCCAGGGTACGACTCGCTCCTGGCCTCCACAACATTCACCCAGTGTGCCATCAGGGAAATGTAGCATCCCTGGCCAAAACCACTTGTCCATGTGTCAGTCGTTAAGTGGACCTTCCCAATAACTGCATTGGTCAGGGCATGGGTGATGTTATGGGACACATGCTGGTGTAAGAGTGGGACTGCACACCGGGAAAAATATTGGCGGCTGGGACAGAGTAACGCGGGACGGCCGCCGCCATCAGGCTGCGGAAAGCCTCAGTGTCCACAAGCCTAAATGGCAACATTTCCAGGGCCAGCAATTTTGAAAGGTACGCATTTAGTGTTATGGCCTGTGGGTGGGTGGCTGGGTATTTGCGCTTTCATTCAAAGGCCTGGAGTATAGACATCTGTACTCTGCGCTGGTACACAGAAATGGATGTGCTTGCTAATGGTGCTTGCAAAGGTCCAGGTGCATGGCGGGATGGCATCCGGGCAAGCGTCTTGTACAGGGGATTGACCAGCATGTAACACAGGGGAAAAGGAGGCAGTGGTGTGACCCCCAGACACTGATTGTGGACCCAGGAGTTCGGGCCAACCTATTACGGTGCTTTGATGCCATGTGGCAGATCAAGCTGGTGGTGGTGAGGTTGCTAGTGTTCACGCCCCTCTTTATTTTGGTAAGGCACAGGTTGCAAATGACAATTCTTTTATCGTCCTCACTTTCCTCAAAAAAGCGCCAGACTGCTGAACACCTACCCCTTGGCAAGGGGGATTTCTCCCTTTTGCAACCCCACTGCCTCTTCCAGCCTGTTGCAGTGCTGCAGATGCCTCCCCCCCTGTACTGCTATCCCCGCTCAGCTTGCCACCTTCCCAGGTTGGGTTAGTGATTTCATCGTCCACCACCTCCTCTTCCACTTCCTCACTCTGGTCCTCCTCTTGACTTGTTGACCTAACAACAACCTCAGTTATTGACAACTGTGTCTCATCCTCATCATGAACCTCTTAAGACACACAATTGCAGTTGACTTATTGGCAACTGTGTCTCATCATCATCATCCACCTCGTGAAACACTAATTGGCGTTCCCCATCGTCATCTTTTTCTGGCGGGCTTAAGGAGAGGCCCAATTTAAGGAATGGCGATGAAAAGAGCTCCTCGGAATATCCAAGTGTGGGATCACTTGTTTGCCAACACTCTCCATGGTGAGAGGAAGGAGGATCAGGGTAAGGATTCTGTTGACCAGACTCTTGGTTACTGAGACTGGACTTTGTGGAAGACACGGTAGTGCTTAACCGACTGGAATCATTATTTGCTGCAATCCAACCGACCCCCTGGTCGCACTGGTCTGACTTCAAGAGTGGTGTTCTGTGCCACCCTGCAAACTGGGACATAAAGCTAGATATCCCTTCCTACCGGGTGCCCTCCCTGACTATGACTGATTCGAGCATTTGTCGTCGGGTGCTATATAACCTCCGATGACGCGTTCAGGCCAGCCAATCGCTGTAATGCCAGCAGGTAACATGGGTACTGGCATTACAGTGAAGACATGACTTACCTGCACCGTTATTGCTTAAAACCCGCGAAATGTGCGGGGCAGAGACTCGAGCATTTCGCTCTAGCACATGCGGTACTCGGCCTAATACCACCATGTGCCGAGCATAGCGATGCTCGAGCCAAACTGGTACTCGGCCGAGCATGCTCGCTTATCACTAGTAATATGTTGTTTAGAGGAGACATCAAAAATAAAAATAGACAAACTTTTCTATCTACTAAAAAAATAGGAACTTTTCCATGCCTATCTTGCATGAATTGTAACTCTATTATAAAATAAGATATAATAAATCATCCAAGACTAAAAATGTCATTTATGCCATTAGGTGTCCATGCAGCATGTGGTACTCAGGACAAACTAAAAGATAAGATCAGATATGATTAAATGAGCATAGATAATACGAAAATATATAGTGAAGTACAAGTTAAAAAAGATACTAAAAAAAAGGATAGAAGAGATGAAAGAAAGTAAGCAGAATAAGATTACATTGATGCAACATTGTTATGAAATGGGATATAAGTGGAATAAACTGAAATCGACTATATATTAGAGTGTGTTAATACAGGTGTAACACAGGAAGATAATAAACAAAAACTGTTGCAGCATAGAACTAGATGAATTACCAAAACATTAAAACCAAAAGGATTAAGTGAAGTATGTAACTTTTAGGTCAGTGAGTATTCTTTTAGGTCAGTGTATATGTAATTATATTTTATGAGATAATATATTATATTTTTAAATGTGAATGTGTACATAATGATTAGAGATGAGCAAATTTCTAAAAAATTCAGGGTCAAAACTGACCAAAAAACTCAGGTTTGACCTTACAGGTCAACGTTAGCACCAGGTATAAAGAACCGTGCAGTGGCCCAAGATTTTACAATAGAGGGAAAGAGCGTACTCCTTTTACACAGAGATTTCTACAGAACCTGTTCTGTTACACATTGAAACAAGTAGTGCCCCCATGACTGAGTGGTGAGGGTGAAACAACCGATAACAAGTATCAATAATCTAGTATGTGAACAGCTCACCAAAAATATAATATAAGTACAATCTTTATTGTTTAAAAAGCAACTTTCTATACATAATAAAGCAAAATTACATACAGTGGTAGCAGTGCAGGATATTACTGTGACAAGTCTACAACCACCATCCCCCCAACGTCCAAAGGTAAGTAGAGCATAGCCAGCAAGATAAATTATAAGCCACAATCTCATCTAATTATTGTGTAAACTACACATAGAAATATAGATAGCTTAAATAATAACTGACATCATGCTACATCATGTTAACATACCCATAAGCTGCCATATACAAGATGTTCACATACCATGGAGTCACCGGCAGGCATACCCCAAATGTATGTAGGTAGTGCACAATCTGTGCATTGCGTGCAAAGTCCTAAATGGCAAAATAGCCTATGGTACATGATGAACATAAAACAAGCATACACTAACCAGGGGTAGTGGGGGAGTGATGGCACCAACCCGACACGCGTTTCGCCTCGCTTATTCAGGGGGCGTGTCCCCCGCTTACACCTAACAGCCTTATATATACCTCCCCAGTGATGATGTCAGAGTGAATTAATAGGACCTAGGCTAACGATCACCTGTATGGGTTCAACGCCATTAAAGATGTACATAGACGCCAACCAAGATGGCCTCCATAATATCGAGAGACTGCACATGCGATGCGGTCATATCGCATCCAGGCACGCAGTATCTCCTGCATATGCCCGTCACATTGGAGACACGCGCCAGAACTTGCGAGGTCATGTGAACGCCGTCACATGACCCATATACCAACGCATCAACGTAGCGTCATAATCAATCACCCAGTAGGTGATCGAAAGAGACCCCTCCCTACCCTAACCATCAACAAAGGGAGGAAACAGAAATGCCCATCATTGCAAGAAACATTACATAGCCCCCACCCCCTCATAGGGATTGCCATATGGACGATCAGTGAGTGCAAGCCGTGCCATCTTGGTAGAGGGCAAACTTTCCCTTTTCGCAGCCCTCTACGTGGGGAAAGAAAAAGTGATACTCTACTCAATAAGGTTCTTCTGGTGTACAGCGATACCAAATACATCGGACACAGATAAAAGAAGGGGGACATGATGGTTGCATATAAAATCAGTACCAGTATAACTAACATACAATAGTGCATTTTTTTAAAAGGATACAACAAAATACAGAATTTATGACAATAAATAATACATAATATAGGTGTAAAACACAACCAGTGTGTTAAATATCATACTAGCAAATTACATAATATCAGCACATTAAGAGTGGTGCCAAACTCACCACAAATTAATAAATAAATAACCTTAAACATTGGACCTTGTATTTAGGGTGGGGAGGAGTCTCTTTCGATCACCTGCTCGGGCATGCGCCATTGATTATGACGCTACGTTGATGTGTTGGTATATGGGTCACCTCGCGAGTTCTGGGGTGTGTCTCCAATGAGTGTTGAGAGTGGGAATCGCATGCGGAATCACATGAGGATTCAACACAGTGGTACATTATGGGGAGGGTGGCAACTGTATGAGGAGACAACACAGTGGCCCAGTGTCATAGTGGGGAGGTGGCAACAGCATGAAGAGTCAACACAGTGGTCAGTAACAGAGTAGTGAAAGTGACAAACACAGGAGCAGTAAACACAATGGCCCAGTCACAGAGTGGTGAGGTGGCAATCGCAAGAGGAGTCAATACAGTGGGTAAGTCACAGAGTGGTGAGGGTGGCAACAGCGTAAGTCATCAACATAGTCTTCCAGTCACAGAGTGGTGAGGTTGGGAATCGCATAAGGAATCACGAGTCGTCAACACAATGGCCCAGTCACAGAGTGGGCCATGCTGATGTCCTCCGGCTGCTTGATGAAAAATTCCCACACCACTGAGTATAGCATTCCACCCCCCACCACTCCGTGCTGATTGCCTGCTACAGCTACCCCTGTTGACCTGTGCACCACTGCTTTTTTCCAGACAGGTAGGCTCCTGCATAGTCTACCCCGGGCACGTTTGACTACAGATCACATAGTGCTGCTATCCTGCTGACTCACGGACACGCTACCACCCTCGGCCGCTGCCTCCCTCTTCTTTTGATGATGATGAAGCCCGCTCTTTACCCAGCTCCCATGTGAAATCGACTACATCATCATCATCCACTACTGCCTACATGACACTGATGTCACCCTTACCAGTCTCTTGGCCACATGCCTGACCGATTACAACACCAACTTCCACGTGACTCTCATCTTCGCTACTTGCCCATCTACCGGAGGAAGCAGCGGATCCACCTCACCTGTCTGTCGGACATACTGTACTGAAACATTAACTGCAAGGGTAAAAGAGTAATAGTGTCAGGCCGCAATTTCGCACCAACTCTGCCACTACTGATTGACGCATTGAATTAAGTGTAAAAGAATTTGAACACCCTAAAATGTGTAGTATCAGGCCACAGTTTCACACAAACTCCTCAACTAGGGATTGACGCATCGAATTAAGTATAAAATAATTTAAACGCCCTAAAATGTACTCTACCTGAAGCTTGCTGTACTAAGTGGCTGCTGAATAAGTGGAGTTAAAGAACCGGAGTTCTGGTGCTGAGTGTGATTTCGCGGCAGTGATTGAAGGTGGCTGAGTGAGGCTTGAAGCGGAGTTCACTGAGAGTTAACTACTTGCATTTTGGAACTGCCATTTAAACCCTTTTTTTTTTTTTCTGCTTGGTTAAAGGGAATCTGTCACCTGACTATCATTATTTTCTGCTGTCACCTTATCCATGTAAAATAAAGTAACTCATTTCCAGCTCTGGTTTCTTTTTAAATTTTCAGTTGTCATTTTCCTAAAAAAGCGATTTTTCATTTATGCTAATGAGGGTCCAAGGTGCCCAGGGGGGTGTTTTTTTCCAGCTCAGGAATTCTTGCGCAGGCACAGTGCCTCCAACTGAGGGCAACAGCACTCAGATTATGTCACTGGGCTCGGCGCATGCACAGTGACACTCTTGAGGCTGACGGCTGTTGCCCTCAGTTGCAGTAAGTTAGCGCAGGCAATCGGCAGGGGGCACTGCGCCTGCGCGAGAATTCCAGCAGCCAGCGAGATCAGGAACGGGGGCGTTGTAAACTGAAGTTGGAGGTAGCAGAGGGGGCGGTGCAGTTAGCCTTGCCTCTGTGAGGTGATTTCAGGTTCTGTAGGCGTGCTTGAGAATTCAAATTTAGGCGGGCTGGGCACATCAGGGGGGCGTTACTGGGCTCCTGAGCTGGAAAAAATGCGCCTCTGGGCACCTTGGGTCCTCATTAGCATAAATGAAAAATCGCTTTTTTTAGGAAAATGACAACTGAAAATTAAGAAAGAAGACCAGAGCTGGAAATGAGGTACTTTATTTTATATGGATAAGGTGACAGCAGAAAATGATGATCGGCAGGTTACAGATTCACCTTAAGGGGAGTGGCTTGTTCTTCCAGGTGCTATTAATTGCAACAACAAACTCATCCTGAGCTTGCTCTACCTGAAGCTTGCTGTACTAAGTGACTGCTGAATAAGTGGAGTTAAAGAACCGGAGTTCTGTTGCTGAGTGTGATTTCGTGGGAGTGATTGCATGGGAGTGGCTTGTGCTTCCAGGTGCTATTAATTGCACCACCAAACTCATCTTGAGCTTGCTCTACCTGAAGCTTGCTGTACTAAGTGGCTGCTGAATAAGTGGAGTTAACCCCTTAATTTCACCTTAAAGACCCGGCCATTTTTTGCAAATCTGACCAGTGTCACTTTATTAGGTGATAACTTTTAAACGCTTTTACTTATGCAGGCTATTCTGAGATTGTATTTTTTTCACATATTGTACTTCATGACACTGGTAAAATGGAGTCAAAAAAGTTCATTTTTATTCATAAAATAATACCAAATTGACCAACATTTTTTGTAAAAATTAGCAATTTTCCAAGTATCAATTTCTTTATTTCTATAATACATAGTAATACCTCAAAAAATAGTTATTACTTTACATTCCCCATATGTCTACTTCATGTCTAGATCATTTTGGGAATGATATTTTATTTTTTGGGGATGTTACAAGGCTTAGACGTTTTTAAAGCAAATCTTTAAATTTTTCAGAAATTTTCAAAAACCCACTTTTTTAAGGACCAGTTTAGGTCTGAAGTCACTTTGTTAGGCTTACATAATAGAAACCACATAAAAATGACCCCATTCTAGAAACTACACCCCTCCAGGGCAATATTTATTGCCCTGATTCTGTAGTTTACAGAAACACCCCATATGTGATCGTAAACTGCTGTACGGGCACATGGCTGGGTGCAGAAGGAAAGGAATGCCATACGGTTTTTGGAAGGCAGATTTTGCTGGACTGTTTTTTTTACACCATGTCCCATTTGAAGCCCCCCTGATGCACCCCTAGAGTAGAAACTCCAAAAAAGTGACCCCATTTTAGAAACTACAGGATAGGGTGGCAGTTTTGTTGGTACTATTTTAGGGTACATGTGATTTTTGGTTGCTCTATATTACACTTTTTGTGACGCAAGGTAACAAGAAATAGTTGTTTTGGCACCGTTTTTATTTTTTGTTATTTACAACATGCATCTGACAGGTTAAATCATGTGGTATTTTTATAAAGCAGGTTATTATGGATGCGGCGATACATAATATGTTTACTTTTTTTTATTTATGTAAGTTTTACACAATGATTTCATTTTTGAAACAACCCCCCCCCCCCCCTACACCCCCACAGCCACAATATGATTGGGGGCTGCAGGGGGGTTAAAATATAACACTTGGGGAGCATTTAGTCTCTAATCCCCGTGGTCACAGACCGCGGGGATAAGGGATCGCAGAAAGCGCTGCAAACCGCAGGTCTGAATTTGACCTGCGGTTTGCTGCAATCGCCGATACAGGGGGGTCACATGACCCCTCCCCCCGGCATTGTGACAGGATGCCCGCTGAATGATTTCAGCGGACATCCTGTTCCTTTTAACCCCCGCCACGCCCCACTCTCGTTTTAAAGGTATGACGTACCGGTACGTCATGGGTCCTTAAGGACTCGGGAACCATAACGTATCGGTACGTCATGCATCCTTAAGGGGTTAAAGAACCGGAGTTCTGATGCTGAGTGTAATTTCATAGGAGTGATTGCAGGGGAGTGGCTTGTGCTTCCAGTTGCTTTTAATTGCACCACCGAACTCATCCCGAGCTTGCTCCACCTGAAGCTTGCTGTACTAAGTGGCTGCTGAATAATTGGAGTTAAAGAATCAGAGTTTTGGTGCTGAGTGTGATTTTGTGGGAGTGATTGCAGGGGAGTGGCTTGTGCTTCCAGGTGCTATTAACTGCACCACCGAACTCATCCTGAGCTTGCTTTACCTGAAGCTTGCTGAACTAAGTGGCTGTTGAATAAGTCAAGTTAAAGAACCGGAGTTTAAGACAAGGAGCAAGATACTAAGGTTTGATAGATTTTCCTTGTGTGTTGTTGTCTTGATTGTAGCTAGTCTTCCAACTGCAGCAGACAGGGCCGAAATCTAGTGTTCATCCCCATCTAAGCATCTGCTCCATGGACAATGCTACTAAGTGTATTTCCTGTGCAATGTATGCGTGCCTTGAAAATCCTTTTGAGGGTGAATACATTTGCACTAGATGCAATTATGTTGCATATTTGGAAGCCCAGATCTTGGATCTAAATAAGCAGCTTGAAATACTTAGGGGCATTGAAAAACTGGAGAGAGGCTTAGACCTCACTGTGCAGGCACTGACTGGGGTCACTGAAATTGAGGTGGGAGGAGGAGGGCAAAATCAGGACTATCAGATCAGCAGTTGGGTTAATGTAGGAAGAAGTAGTAGAGGGAAAAGTGCCAGGAGTCTATGTCCTGAGCTGGAACGCCCTAGTAAATATGCCTGTTTGGCTGATATTAGGGATGAAAGCTCATGGGCAGCAACACTGCAGCAGGTTTATCCTAGCAACCAGCCAGGAGGATTACCGCTGCAGAAAGGATAGGAAAAGGAGTGCAGCAAAGGTTACACAGATGCTGGTGGTAGGGGACTCTATTATTATAAGGACAGACAGGGTCATCTGTCGCCGAGACCATGAATGCCAAACAGTGTGTTGTCTGCCAGGTTCTCGGGTTCGGCATTTCGGATCGGATTGGCAGATTGCTGGGTGGGGCTGGGGAAGACCCAGCGGTCATGGTACACATTGGCACCAATGACAAAGTTAGGGGGAAACGGAAGGTCCTTAAAAATGATTGAAGGTGCAACTGACCTGGGGGAAAAATGGTTAGACAGCTGGAGGAGCTTTTAAACTAGGATCTGAGGGGTCATACTAATAAGGGGGTAGATAGTGTAGATAGAGAGTAGGATATAGAAGGGGACAGTGTGGATTTAGTGGGGGCTGGGGTTTGCGAGGAAAGTAGGGAGAAGACTGGGCAAACCTATACACTTATGAAAAATTGAACTGCTGGTAACAAGAACCTGTTACATACAAACATCAACCAAGGTAACCCAAAAATCATGGATATTCACTTTATAGGTAATAGTAATTGTAAATATATTTTCACAAATGCCAGAAGTCTATCTAGCAAAATGGGGGAGCTGGAGGCTATGGTACTAGAAGGAACACATAGATATAATTGGTGTGTCTGAGACATGGTTGGACTCTTCGCATGACTGGGCTTTAAATATTGAGGGATTTACACTATTTAGGAAAGATAGGGTCAATAGAAAAGGAGGTGGCGTATGCCTGTATGTAAGGAGTGATCTGAAGACAAGTGTTAAAGAGGCAATTGAGGGTGAGGATGTGGAAACATTATGGGTGGAAGTTCAAAGGGATAAAAACACTGAAAAAATAATACTTGGTGTAATCTATAGACCCCCTAACATCACAGAAGAGAGAGAAATGCAACTCCATAACCAAATAGAGCGGGCTAAACAGGCTGATACAGTGGTCATAATGGGAGATTTTAACTTCCCAGATATTGACTGGGGTCATGATTCTGCCACAACCGCAAAGGGGAGAAAATTCCTCAACTTGCTGCAGGAACACTTTATGGGTCAGTTTGTAGAAGCTCCCACTAGGGGCAATGCTCTGTTGGATCTGGTAATTTCTAGTGATGAGCGGGAAGTACCATATTCGATTTCGTGATATTTCGCGTATATTCGATTGAATATTTGTCATATATTCGTCGAAATCGAATATTCGTCATTATTCTATATATTGCGAATGTTACGGTAATTTATATTCGCATTGCAAATTAAACTTAGAGCTGTGTTCCTAATGGAAAATTATTAGTATTGGTTGAGCACACCTCATAAGGAAAAGGACTTGTATTATATATATAATAGTAAGACTGGAAGTGTCAATTATTAGATTTATTTGAAAAATTATAACACTAAAATACAGTAAAACTTTAAAACCGCATACAATATAAAATATGTGAAATTGTGTATATGACACAGAGATAGGTATTAGACAGTGAGGACCGTGACCGCCTGGATCCTTGGTAGGGACAGGTCCGTGTAGAGGTTGTCTTTTCCCTTTAAAAAACAGTACAGCAAGAACCGTGACAGTTTAGGTTTTTTATATACCAAAAGGACCAATGTGGGTCATATTTGGAATAAGTTGAACATAGACCTTGACTACTTAGGGTCCGTGGTGTGCTCCAAATTATGTTGATATTTAAAACAACATCCGGTAACCTCTGTTGGTAGGTACAAATAGACAGTGAAAAATCAATCACCAGTGAGGATGTGTAGAAATGGGTATAAAGATAGGCTATATAGTAATAGCACAATATCCACTGTCTATCGATCTGTTGTGTACCATATAGATACAAAATAAATAAGATAGCGGTGTCTTTACGCTTATATAGATTGTGAACTCTGTTACAGTCGATTGACTTGATAAATTCCTACTTTAAAATTTCCAAAAACGATATGGTGTATGAGTCCAATGATTTGTAGATAATAAAGCAGTCTGATATATATGCAGTTCGTAGGTATATATGCGCTTGGATTATATCAATTAATGTTCAATATACTACTCACAGTTTGCAGCTAAAGATAGAAGTTTTTCTTCTCTGTATCATATGTACATACTGTGCTTTGTATGAACGGTTGCCGGGAATCCCTTTTCACTTGGTTAGCATCATGATGTTTAAAATTTATGGTGTGTGGACACGTAACTGGAATGTTGCTCTGTAGCCATGGCGTCCCGCGTGCATACAGAGATAATGATGCCCGCGCTTCTCGATGTCTCCTCCGATGTAGGGGAAGCGCTGGGTCCTAATGCTGGTATATTTCGTTCACTTGTGGCTGCAATGGAAAAGGCCTATGTAGAGGAATCCTTGGAGCGTTCTGTAATAGAACAGAATAAGTCCAGTAATGGTTGCCAGTAGTAACTTGCTGGGGGTCCTGTTACCAAACGTGTTTCGGAGATCTCTGTCTCCTTCCTCACTGGACTTATTCAGTTCTATTACAGAATATTAAAGGGGAGTGGCTACAGCTCTGAATAGAAAAAATGCTGGACTCATATCAACTACTGGACTCAAATCAGCTCATTAGCATATATATTAAAAGTACTTTTTCTCCACAATAAAGCAATAGATCACCAAGTGAAATGTATCATTATATTCAGCGGAGTGAGCCCTACAAGGCAGCATGCCTAGTTTATCAGTAAATTTCCTGGTGACAGGTTCCCTTTAAGGGACTATATACAGGAGTATGTGACTGTCAATAATATTAAAGTGATAACCAACATGTGTTTACCAAGGACAGAAGTTGCCTGACTAACCTGATTTGTTTTTATGAGGAGGTGAATAGTAGCCTGGACAGAGGGGCAGCTGTGCATGTAGTGTTTTTGGATTTTAAAAATACAAGGAGCAACTTCATGTTCCCTTTCCACCATTTTCATTCTTCTGTAAGTTCATCAAGGACTTGGCTAGAGCTAAAAACGATCCGAGCTTCAACACCTTGGGAACCAACATCTTTGGCTCTACTAAACAGAGACACAAGACTTTCAGTACCAGACAGGGGGGCTCTAAAGGTCTAATTTCAGTAAAAAAGACAAGGGTTGTGCCCACTACTAACAATAGAAAGGAAAGCCCTAAGGGACCCGATCATCATTGCCCTATCCATGATAAACCACATCCTTTAAGGAAATGCCGTGTCTTCATAGCAAAGCCCTTTGAGGAACGTAGGGAGTTCCTAAGAAGTCATTAAATCTGCTTCAGATGCTGTGCATCCACTGAGCACTTCGCCAGAGACTGTAAGGTTCCAGTCAAGTGTTCTGAATGTAATAGTGATCTACATGTGTCCGCTGTTCACCCGGGACCAATCAGGTGGAACCTAGAACCAGTTAGCTTGCATAAGCCCAATTCCGATCAAGGCGGGGAGAGTCATGACCGACCAACCACAACCGTCACGCCCAGATGCACAAAGGTATGTGGAGAAGGACTTGTGTGCGGTAAGTCTTGTTCTAAGATTTGCCTCGTGGATGTGTTTCCTACTGCACAACCAGAGAAGACCATAAGAATGTATGCTATTCTAGATGACCAAAGTAATCGTTCCCTAGCTAGCCCTAAGTTCTTTGATCTGTTCAGGATAGAGGAAGAAACTACACCCTACACCCTAGGAACATGCTCTGGTCTTGTGACAACCTCAGGAAGAATATCTAATGGTTTCACCTTGAAGCTCATCAAAGGAGATAAGAAACTCTCTTTTCCAACCCTTATTGAGTGTGACAAATTCCCAGACACAAGGGAAGAGATTCCCACACCTGAAGCCACACAGCATCACCCTCATCTCAGGAACATAGCCAGAGAGATTCATCCCCTTGATAACCATGCCGAGATCTTGCTCTTGCTAGGTAGAGACATTCTTGAGGCTCATAAGGTCCTTGAACTTTGCAATGGCCCTTTCAATGCTCCATATGCCCAGAAACTTACAGTGGGTTGGATCATCGTGGGGGATGTATGTCTGGACAGAACTCGCAGACCCTGCCAAGTACACTCCTTCAGAACACCACACAGTCCTCACACAGTTTATCATAATAAATCCTATATCTTCACTGACAACATGCCTTCTGATTTATGTAGTTCTGATGAGACACCGCAGAAACGTGAATCTTCCAGTCAACTGTTTGACAATGAGTTTAATTCTGTAAAAGACTTATCTTCTGAACGTTCTATAAAGGAAGTTCCTTCAACAGAGAAAGAGTTCATTTCAGATACTTTGCAAGAACCTTCAGTTCCATCTGCAGTTGTTGATTGCACTCAAGAGGATAACAGTTCTTCCCAGTCTTCAACGGATGAGCACCTTCATATTGCTCAGCCTTTTTTGGAAACCACAGAGAAAAGTTCACTGCCAATGTCCATGACAAATATTGCATGTCAACAACCCAAGTCCATACATACTAAGACAGATTCCATTTCAGAAGTGAAAAGCAGACATGAGCATTTGCGTTCACGATTCATAGACAGAAAGCAATCTACATGTAAATAAGCCTCACAAAATAAGCGGTCTCGCTCTAAATCACTGACACAGACAGAGAAGTCACATTCTAAATCTTTGGTAAGATCAAGGAGAACAAAGTCTTGCTCAGCTTCTAATGAAAGCAACAGACAATCTCCTGTAGTAAAAAAGAAGAAATCCACATCTGGGGTGCATAAAAGATCAGTCAAGAATAAACCAGAAAAGATAGGAAATATTCCTGTGCCATCTGGTGTTTTCAAAGAGCACAACTTTTATATGTTTCGGTGGAAGCAGGTACAACATCCCCCCAGTCAGTTCTGGGAAAAGTGAAGAAGAAAGTATCTCTGCCTCTTGCAAGAACGCAGAAGGTGGCAAGAACCAAGGCCTAATTTAAAGGAAGGAGATTTTGTTCTGTTAAGAGACAAACAAGTTGATCGTCTCGACTGGCCTACTAGACTTTTTACTAAAGTCGTTTCCAGTTCGGCTTGAAAGAACTTCCATTGAGATTACTTCTACCAGAGATGGTCCTCATCTTCTAAGACTGTTCCCAGTACCAGCTCTATGGTCTGAACTGAAGACATATCCTTTTTTGGTTTGAATAAAGGTTCATTGCAACGTTCCTTTTCAGGTTTATGGACATTATTCATCTGTTTATTCATCAGGTTTATGGACATTATTCATTGTTATTTTATACAATTCCATTGTATGCATATACATAGTGGTATCTACCGATACCAGACGGGGAGTGTTCTGTTTCAGTATCTTGCATTGTGTATTGGTATGCTCCTCTCTTCTCCTCCCCCCCTCTGTTTCAGCTTTTATTTGGTTCAGTCTAGCCACTTCCTGTTTTCCCTGTCATGCATTGCTGTTTTGTGTGCTCTGACTCTGAGGAGAATCTGAGGAGAATCTGTGTAGTATCTCATCTTCTTATCAAGGAGAATATTAGTGGCATAATTCTTTTACCATCTGGATTCCCTGCACATCTTGTAATACAATCTCCGGATTAAAAGACTACTTGATTAACTCCTGGGTGTCTGATGCGTAAACTGTAAGTGGAGAATGTCTGATTCAACAAGTCACCTCACAGATGCGTGATTGTATAAAGCTGACATTTCGAAACACCACAGTAGTAATAATCTCTGTGCTTCATATGTCCTAGGTGATGTAACACTGGGAGAGTCACCTATAGAGAAAGATTTGGGTGTCCTTGTGGATGGTAGATTAAATTACAGCATACAATGACGATTAGCTGCTTCTAAGGCCACCAGGATATTGTCATGCATTAAGTGAGGCATTGACTCGTGGGCAGGGATGTGATATTACCATTTTACAAAGCAGTAGTGTGGCGTCATCTGGAATATGCAGTTCAGTTCTGGGCACCAGTCCATAGAAAGGACGCACTACAGCTGGAAAAAGTAGAGCGACTAAAATTAGGAGAGCGACTAAAATTAAAAGGGGCATGGAGGGTTTTGGTTATGAAGAAAGATTAAAAGAATTGAATTTATTTAGTCTTGAGAAGAGACAACTAAGGGGGGACATGATTAACCTATACAAGTATATAATTGGGCCATACAAAATATACAGTGAAAAACTGTTCCATGTAAAATGCACTCAAAAGACAAGGGAGCACTGACTCCGATTGGAGAGGGAAAAGTTCAGTCTCAGAAGTGTCAAAGCTTCTTTACTGTAAGAACTGTGAAGCTGTGGAATAGACTTCCTCAGGACATGGTCACAGCAGGAACAGTTGACAGGTTTAAAAAGGGTTTGGATGAATTATTAAAAGTAAACAACATTAATGCTTATAAAAACGTGTAGAAATCTGAGTCTCACTTCCTTCTGGGATTCGCGTCCCCACCCTATCCCTTGGTTGAACTTGATGGACTTAACTAGGTAAGGTTTGAGACAAAAACGCAGAACATGTGCAGATCTTTCCATTACACCTTATCTCTGAGTAGGCTTTATTACTGGTTTTGGCTCACAAAAATGATGGAAATAACTGACCAAATAACTGAAGTGTGAGCTCACCCTGAAGTGTGTGGTATCAGACCACTATTTCACACCAACTACGCAACTACTGATTGATGTATCAAATTAAGTGTAAAAGAAATTGACTACCCTAAAAGTGTATAGAGAAGTGTCCTGCTTGGATGAACGGGTGCCTTTTCAGGTTATCCGTTCTCGGCCTTTATGTTGTGATCACCTCTACTTTCTTTTTTTTTTTCAAGCCAGAGGAGCATGGCTTTCTTCACTTGTGCAGCATGCCAGACTGCACTTTCATCCCAGAATCAAGGAGGAATGGATACACTTATATATCAACTCAATACCCCCCAAAACTGGTTGTATCAGACTGCAATTTCACCCCAGAAGCAAAGATGAATGGACATACTTATATAAATATATAAAATAAATACAGCCCAAAACTGTTAGCATCAGGCTGCAAATTCACCCTACAAGCAGTGGGAATGGAAGTAGTTATATATCAACTAAGTACATCCCAAAACTGTTTGTATCAGACCGCACTTTTAGTACAGAAGCAAGGGTGAATGGAAGTAGTTATATATCAATTAAATACACCCCAAATAAAGATAAATGGGAATGAGACATTGGTAGCATCTCTCAGGAACAATGGAACAATGTCCTGACCTTAACCCCTAGCCTCACGCTCAGTGAGGCTCAAAGAATATCCCAGCTATACTTAGTGCATAGAATATATAAAATCCCCGTATTCCTAGGTCTGCAGACAGACTTAAACTGTCCCTGGTGTGGAAGGGCAGACACTTCCTTGGTGCATATGTTCTGGGAGTGTTCTGAGCTTGGGACTTAATGGGAGGGAGTATTAAGGATCATAGCCAAAGCAACCCAGATACAAATACCAAGGGACCCCAGGGTCTGTGTTTTAGGTCTTTTAAATCCACCGTGAATCAATGATAAAATATCCTTGTGTATTCAAAGAATGCTCTTCCGGGCTAGAATGCTGATAGCCAAATATTGGATACAGAGAAATACATCTAACAAGCAAAAATTTGTGACCCGACTTAACACCATTTTAAAATTCAAAAGAGGGGTTTACCTGAAAAGGAGATGTCCAGCTAAATTTATGTCAATGTTGCAGAGTTGGTTTATTTACAGTTCCTGGATTGGCATCCTTGGCGTTGATGAGGGATTGTTTGAGAGGGCAAATATCTCATAATGGGGCACTTGATCTGATTCCTTAGGACGCGTACCAAGACCATGGCCTAATACATTCTATTTTCTACATTCCAGTATACACGACAATCTCACAGTGTGCCTGCCATGAAATATTTTATTCTACTTGTTCAAACATAGGTTGATGTAGTCATCTCTGCAGGGTTGTTGGAGGGTTGGAGGGGAATTTACATGATATGATTTATGTAATTTGCTACCTATGTGGATATCACTGTAAAAATGATTCTGAAACGGTGCAATATCTGTATCTGTATATGAAAAACTTTATTTCAATAGTACAGAAGCAGGGATAAATGGAAGTGGTTATATATCAACTAAATACATCCCAAAACTGGTTGTATCAGGCTGCAAATTTACACCAGAAGCAAGGATGAATGGAAGTAGTTATATATCAACTAAATACACCTTAAAACTGTTTGTATCAGAAAGCACATTCAGTACAGAAGTGCCAGTTACTTCTCTCCCTGCACTAAGTTCACTGTAAAATGGCAGAGACAGAGCAGGCTGAGGCTTTTTATAGGGCTGTGACATCACAAGGGCTGGCTATCTGCTGATTGGCAGGCTGGCTGTATGCATGGCATTGTGGGTGAACCCTCGTTCTAACATGTGCAGCAACCATTTTAGAAAAAATGTGACTCTTTACCACGTGCAAGGAAATTCAACTTCTGGACAAATCAATTTTTTTATGAAATTGGGATTGAATTCGACTTAGTTAACTTCGATTTGCATGACCCCCAAAACATTGCACCGGCCCATAAGACACACCTAGGTTTTAGAAAAGAAAAATAAGAAAAAAATAGTTTTCATTAGACCTCAGGTCAGACCACCAATCAGACCTCCAATGTTAAAAAGACCCCAACAAGACCTTAGATCAGACCCCCAATCAGACCTCAGCTTAGACCCCAATGTGAAAAACCCCAATCAGACCTCATATAAGAGCCCCGTGCCTCTCATCAGCCCCCATATGCCTCTTATCAGCCCCCATATGCCTCTCATCAGCTTCCATATGATTCTCATCACCCCCCATATGCCTCTCATTATCCCCCAGCAGCCTTTCATCAGCCCCTATATGCCTCTCATCAGCCCCTAGAAGTCTCATATCAGCCCCCAGCAGCCCCCATTGCCCCCTATCAGCCTATCAGCCCCCAGTAGCCCCCATTGCCTCTCATATTAGCAGGGGTATAGCTAAAGGCTCATGGGCCCTGGTTCAAGAGTTCAGATTGTGCCCCCCTTCCTTCAGTGTTTTGTTGCCAGGGGCAGGGAAGAACATAACCTTTGTGCTGCCTGAGGCAAAAATTGAAATGGAACCCCCCCCGCCCCATGCCAAATTATTGACCTAACCCCTTCCTTCCAGCCAGATGTGTAACTTGACCTGCATTCATTTTCTATAATACCAGTGGCACATGGGTCTTTGGGCCCCCTCAGGCTCCTGGGCCCGGTAGTGACTGCTACCTCTGTAACTGTCACAGACGTTCCCGCGACAGGTGGCAGGACATAAGATGAGACTGGTAGCACATGGTTTGATCTGACAGGTTTCCTTGTGGATCAATAAGCGTCTGTGTTGTTTCTGGTAATGGCCTCACCCCTTGCCTTAGGTGTTGCTAATGTGGTCATTTAACCTTCCTTATTTATAGTTGCTTCTCCCACTATGCGGTTTAGAGCTTCAGTTTCAGTTTTAGATTGATGTTGTGTGGATCTCGGCGGAGTTCCTGGTGCTACCGTTGCTCCTTTGAAGTTAAGTCTTTCCTTTCCCTCTTTGTATTGTGTTTGAGTTCTGTGTGTTGCATTTCCCTGTCATTTGTATTAAGGTCTGAAGGAGACTCCTATTTGTCCTTCCTTTTGGAGGGACAGGTTGTCTCAGTCCTGACATTAGTACCAGGATCCTATAGGGTGAGTTAGGACAGGTATTCCTGTGTATGAACTTGCCTTCCTATGGGGTCTGTTCATAGTGGTAGTTAGTCAGGACTTTGATTAGGGTTTTACTAGGAGGTGTCCATCTCCTTTCCCTAGTTTCCAGGCCTTATTCCCTCTCCCCTTTCCCTCCTATGTTCAGTGTGGAGTTTCCCTCCCACACCGGAACATGACAGTAACCCATATAGCTATGCCGCTGTTAGTATGTCTGGAAATAGCTTCTATTTTCTCTGCTGTCAGCACACAACCAGTTCAGCTGAACAGTTGAGAAACATGTTGGTAAAGATATTCCACCTTCCTTTAACCCCTTAGTGACCACCCATATGTGTTTTTACAGCGGTCACTGAGGGGCCTTAGGCTGGGCCGCTGCTTTTTTACGGTGGCCCAGTCTAAGCACTGCACAGGTCCCCTGTGCAGTGGGGAGAGGGGATTTGGCTCTCACATGAGAGCCGCGGCCCTGCTCTAACAGCCTGGACTGGCAGGACTGCTGATCTGGGCTGTTTAACACTTTACATGCCACGGGCAATGGCACCGCCGCATGCAAAGTGCTGACAGGGGGAATGGACTCCCTCTGTCTCCCATCGGCACCCTGCAAATGCGATCGCGGGTTGCCGATGTGTGTGAAGGCTGGCAGGGTTCTGATGTAGGCCCCAGACCAGCCTTCAGTAAGTTCTGGCTCGCGCCTCTCTGGCACAGCCTGCTGGTCAATGTTAGAATAGCATTGCCATTAAAATGCAATGCACAATAGGGATAGTGCATTGAATTTTAAAAGCAATCAAAATACTGCCTGTTATAGTCCCCTTGTGGGACTATTAAGTGGTAAAAAAAAGAAAAAAAATACATTTTTGAAATAAAAAATAACCATAAAAAATTGACGCTTTTTTTCCATTGAAAATACGCTTTTCAATGAAAAAAATGTAAAACAAAAAATCTCCCCCATATGTTTGGTATATCCGCGTCCACAATGACCCGGACTACATAAATATCACAAATTATCCCCTACGGTGAACGCTGTAAAAAAAAGAAAAACAGAATTGCTCATTTATTCTTAGATGCCACCGAAAAAAAGTAATAACAAGTAACAAGTGATCAAAAAGCGCCATTTACTCCAAAATGATACCAATGAAAAATACAAGTCGTCTCGCAAAAATCAAGCCCTCATACAACTCCATAGAAATAAAACAAAAAGTTATGGATCTTGTTAAGCGGCAATGCAAAAACATTTTTGTCTTTAAAAAAAGTTGTAAAATGTTTTTATTGCAAAAAAGTTGTAAAACGTTAAAAAAACTACATGTATTTGGTATCACTGTAATCGTACTGACCCAGTGAATAAAAATATTATGTTATCAATACCAAAAAATGAATGCCGTAAAATATATGACGTAAAAACGCAGTGGCAGTATTGCTGTTTTTCCTATCTTCCTCCCAGAAAGAATTAATAAAAGTTAATCAGAAAGTTATGTGTACCCCAAAATGATGCCATTAAAAACTAAAACTTGTCCCGCAAAAAACAAGCCCTCATAAAGCTATATAGACAGAAAAATAAAAAAAGTTATAGCTCTTGGAACGCGTCGATGAAAAAAGGAAGAAAAACGCTTGATCAGTAAGGCCCAAAACAGGCTGGTCATTAAGAGGCAGCACATCCCCAGTAGCCAGTATATCTCTGATTACTCAGGTCTTCAACTCACTTGTTACTGAATTGGCGGCAGAGACAGGGACTAAGAGGCTTGGCAGAATGTAAAAAAAAACCATCAACATCGCATAGAACATTCACTATAATAAAAAGATATTCCTCACAAATTGCTTGTTGTACATTTTTTCTGCCTAAACAAGAATTGGATCCAAAAAATGAAAAGTATTTCCTCGCCTATTTTCTTCTTCACTGGATCCACCCATGGTTCTGACTAGCAAAATATTTTATAAAAGCTTTACATGCATCAAGACAGTTGAAACCTTAAATTGTATTGGAAATATTAGACCAATACATGAACAATGTTTGCGGTGCATAAAAATGGCTGTACTAAAAGGATGAAAAACCATAAGTTGTTACATTCTCCTAATGTGTTTTGTCCATCTGAAACTTCTGCATAGCATTATATGTACTTCATTTTTCCTGTAGGTTGCATTCGTTTTGAGTAGTATAGAATATTGCTGCTTTATAAATAAATTATAATCTCCTTTTATTTCTCTGCTTAAGTGTTCTCTGTACAGACTGAAATAGAAAATGTAGCATCTATTTGTGCTACTGTTAAAAGAAGGATGTCTTATTTTGTCAATTATTGTTGCTCTTCTCCACCTTTCACATCTGTTGTTCCTTTTATCATCGTGCAAACATTTTATAGTGTCAAGAACAAGGACAGCTGTCATGTGGAGCACAAGGGCTAAATTCTGAAACTAGTAGGGAAAGGGAAAGCTGTGTTCTCTCACCTTTAGAATGCTTCTATGCGACAATTTCTCTTATGTCCTTCTCATTCTTAGGCTTTGACCTTCAATGACAGCTTTACAAGTATAATGAAAACTCAAGACACTGTCATACTCTCTTTAGCCAGATACATTTTGTCACTTTGCTGTAATTATTTCATGTCAGCTATTTTGCAACAATTAAATTTACTGTGTGTACCTTAATCATTAGGACATTTTCACAATGGATTAAAGTTTATATTCCTAAATACAGAACCAATGTTATTCTAAAAGGGTATTTTTCAATAAGCAGTATATTGTAACTGTCTGAAATCTATAGTACAGGTATATTCAACCCCCAAATTAATGAATAAAAAATAAGAAAAATGGACATATCAGAAATATTTTCATTTGATGTCTGTATTATTTTCGTATAATGAATCAATATAATAGACAATATTGTGAAACTTACAGGTTGAAATATGGATGAAAAAAAACAGAAATGGGGGTTGTTTGCATCAGTTGAGATGATGCAATACCTGTGAGAGGAGGTAACTGAGAGGAGCAGCTGCTTAGAACGCACTACTAAATATAAGGCCCTACACTGTTCCCATGGAACCACATTCCTTCTGGGGGAGACTCTGGCACCATTTTGCTTCAGTTGCTCCTAGAGATGAGTGAATTTGAAATCCATTTCGGGTCAAACTCTAATGAATAAATCTAAACTAAAGATGAGTGAACCAATTCATAATGAAACAGGTTAGTTGCAAAATTTAGTCCGGCGTCTGAACCTGTAACTTTTTTTTTTTGTTTGTTTTGTTTTTTGACGAATCCAGTAAACCATCCCATTTTACTGCACATGTCAGTGGTAAAATATATGAGGAGAAAGAAGAAGGATGCCCACAGGACCCTGAGAGGAAGTGGGAGGAGAAGGGCTTGTCCTGATCGGCTTACAGGCCAACAGACAGCCTATCACTGCTGCAGAAGGAACGAAATGACCTTGCAGAATGAGCAAAATGTCATTCTGTGTTAGGCTTGTGAATGAGGGTGGATTGGTCTTGCATTGTCTGACAGAAAACAATCTTCAGGCTAGTGTACAGTCACAATCAAGCTTCTATTCTAGTGTCATTGACAGTTTAGGGAAAGGCTAGAAACAAGAAGAATTGTGTAGAATAGGGAAAGATTTAAGCTTTTTTTTTTTTGGGGGGGGGCGTGGTTAATAAGCTCAAAACTGTACAACACATGTTTTACCATGCAGATGATGGATGTAGCATTTGTAATCTCAGTAAAAACACCTGAAATACTAGTCCAACTAGTCCATATACGTGTCTAACAATACACAGGGTAGCAGACAATTATCGTACAATGTTTTTATTGAGACTTTGCATAACAACAATAACATAGGTTAACCAATTCTGGACATCATACTGGAACCTATAAGTCCATATTATATGTTCTGCACATAATCTTTGTGAGTGTAGTATTAGTATGATGTTTATAAAATAACACATCATCTGCATATAAAGAAATACGGTCCTAATGTCCTAAACCCTTCAATCATAAGATCTTGCCTTACCCTAGTAGCAAGAGGCTCAATATAGATGTCAAATAATAATGGCGAAAGTGGGCACCCTTGATGGGTACCTCTGTTCAATAGAATACTCTTTGTCAAACTAACATTAATATTTGATCTTGCCTTAGGGAACTTATACAAAAGTTTAATCATATTTATGAACCTAAAACCAAAACCCATTTTTTCCAAAACTTTCCAGAGAAAGCTCTCTGTCAAAAGCCTTAGAGGCATCTAGAGACACAATGGAGCAGGGAACCCCCCCAGAGGATTGTATATTAGCAAACAGGCGATGCAGATTATAGTGGGTACCCTTATTAGGAATAAAGCCATTCTGATCAGGATGTATGACTGATATAATAACCTTAGCAAGCCTTGTAGCCAGGACCCTTGAGAGAAGCTTAATGTCCGCATTTAACAGAGAAACACTGTAGGCCTATATGACCCCATATTAAGGGGATCCTTGCCTTTTTTCAATATTAGGATTATTAAAGCTTCTGTCATTGATTACAGAAGGCTACCATCCTCCAATAATTCCGTGGCTACCCTCAGCAAACAAGGGAGAATAGCCTTCCTATATTAAAGATAAAATTTATATGGGAATTTATCTAGACCAGGGGCAGAATTTCCTGAACAGGCTATTATTGCAGCCTCTAACTCCTGCAGGGAGAAATCAGCATCAAGAAATTCTCTTTGGGTGTCTGTAAGAACAGGGAGAGAGAGAGAGAGAGAGAGAGAATCCAGATATAGATCTATCACTTCATCTAGAATTTTGTTATCTGTTTTGTATAAATCTGAAAAGTACTTTAAAAAAATTTATACAATCTTGTTCTTCAACAATTCTACCTTCAGAAGAGCTAATACTTACTATCTCTTTTTTTTTGTCCTGAGTCAAGATCCCCCTTGCCAACAGTTTCCCTGGGCGGCCCGACTCAGCATAATATTTTTGTCCCTAAAGAAAAGCCTCTGCTGGGCCTTATCCAGGAGAAAGTCAGAATATTCCTGGCTTGCATTCTGCATAATTTTTCTATTTTTTTTTTGTTTTGTTTTTTCCTTGAGAATTCATACAGAAAAAATACTCAACATTCCAGCCTCCCACCCCCTCCTCCTAGAAGACGCATCGCAACCCATCCCATAGTTCACCCCCCCCAATCCTGATCCGCCACATTGCTGCAACAGATCTCTCCACTAAGACTACTCCTCCCCCACTCCTCCAATCCCAACACCGCACAATTTTTTTTTAATATAAAACAACTGTTTACATATTATTCAAGTCAAGACAGTCTGTCACCAAATCAGGAGTATCAAAAAAATGAGTTCCACCATTAACAATTATGTGGAATTTAGCTGGATAAACAAATGAATACTGAATGTATCTTTTCTGAAGCCGTTTTTTAACAGCAGTAAAACTGCACCTCTTTTCCTGGATCTCTATAGAGAAGTCAGGAAAGAAAGCCAGTTTACTCCCATTATATAAGATGGGCGGACACTCTCTAGCACTTCTCAAAATCATGTCTCTGTCTCGCAAAAGGAGAATATTCACCAACATTTCCCATGGTTAACTTCTGGGTATTGGTTTGTCCCCTGGAGCCCAATGTGCCCTTTCCACCGAAAACAATGAAGAAAAATGTTCTTTTCCAAATCTCTCTAAAATTAAAAAGGACCTTTCACTGCGGATTGAGGTAGTGAAATATTTACACTACCTTCCTGGGCGGCCCCCGCTGAGGTCCAGGCAACAGTTTTTTTTTCAAAATATCCCCCGGTTCATCTGCTCCGGTCCCCGTTAGTTCTCACATGCAGCGATTCTTTGTAACCCGTTAGTTCTCTCCCTGGGTGCGAGCGCAGTCAATCATAGTGCTCAGCTCGCAGCCAGGGAAAAAAAAAACTGCTGCCTGGACCTCAGCTGGGGCCGCTCAGGAAGGTAGTGTAAGTATTTCACTACCTCAATCCGAAGTGAAAGGTCCTCTTTAAAGTCTGTATCATTTCAGCAGGATTTTTTTCTTCATACTGTGGGGAGTCGCTCTGGTAGACAGCGGTGCGGGTGCAGTTTAGAGGCAAAACAAGGAGTCCAGATTGTGCAACAAACAGTGTTTTATTCACACTTGCACACAAAATGAAAAACAGTCTCTTGGTGACAGTTCACACACAACGGAAATAACGTAGCCAAACAAAAACAGTCCAACACAGGTTCAGTCACCTGGGAGGTGTAGGTGCAGGTTCGCACCACGCTGTCGGCCCAGCCGCAGGAGAATCCAGCTTCAGGTAGCCAGGAACAAAATACCTCCTTGCTGAGCTCTTTCCTCCTGGACAGAGAACTCCCAGCCCTGTCAGCAGCTCCAGGATAATCACACTCCTCAGACACAGCTGCTGGCTGCGTTTTATATCCAGCCCAAAACATGGACTGGACCGTGGGGAGCAGCCACCCACCCTACTCTTTAGCTGCTCCCAGTAAGAGCCGGCCCGGATCGGCTTTGCAGCCATGCTATTTAACAAAGTCAAACAGCACTAGCTGCTGCAGACAAAAACCCGGCTCTCACCTCACCGAGGCCAGCAACCTCGGTGACACGTACCTGCCATCACATATGACACCTTGCACCTTACCACATACCCCCTTTGTTCAACCCTGAGGGGTGAACACACGTGAGGCAGTGGACGCGGGACAGGGCATCTGCGTTGCCCTGCAAGCGGCCTGCCCTGTGTTCCACGGAAAATTTGAAATTTTGAAGAGATAGGAACCACCTGGTGACCCGAGCATTCCTCTCCTTGGCCTGACTCATCCATTTGAGGGGGAATGGTCGGTCACCAGACGGAACCTCCTCCCTAACAGGTAGTAGCGGAGAGATTCGAGTGCCCACTTGATAGCCAGGCACTCCCTCTCCACTATACTATACCTGGACTCGGCGGGACTGAGCTTACGGCTCAGGAAGACAACGGGATGTTCTTCCCGTTGACCTCCTGCGACAGTACCGCACCGAGGCCTACCTCCGAGGCGTCGGTCTGTACGACAAACTCCTTGTTGAAGTCGGGTGTCACCAAAACCGGGGACCCACACAGGGCCGACTTCAACGCGGAGAAAGCCTCCTCCGCCTTCTCACTCCAGCTAACCCTCCCAGACTTTCGCCCCTTCAACAGGTCTGTCAATGGCGCTGCTATTGTGGCAAAGTGGGGCACAAACCTCATGTAGTAACCTACAATCCCCAGGAACGACTTTACCTGCCTGGTGGTGACCGGTCGGGGCCAGTTACGAATGGCCTCTACCTTAGTTACCTGAGGTTTGATGACTCCCGCCCAATTACATATCCCAGATATTTTGTCTCCTCTAACCCTATGGAGCACTTCTTTGGGTTAGCGGTCAGTCCGGCTTTCCTCAGGGCATCCACTACCGCCTGCACCTTGGGTAAATGGCTTTCCCAGTCGGTGCTGTGGATGACTACATCATCCAAGTAGGCCGAGGCGTACCGACGATGTGGTCGCAGCACTATGTCCATTAACCTTTGGAAAGTGGCGGGGCGCCATGCAGGCCAAAGGGTAACACCTTGTAGTGATACAGGCCCTGCGGGTAACAAATGCGGTTTTTCCTTAGCCGACTCCGTTAAGGGTACCTGCCAGTACCCTTTAGTGAGGTCCAGCACAGAAAAATAACGGGCTTGTCCTAAACTTTCAACCAGCTCGTCTACTCGGGGCATGGGATACGCGTCAAACTTGGACACTTCATTTAACTTGCGAAAGTCGTTGCAGAACCGCAACGTCCCATCCGGCTTGGGTATTAGGACTATGGGACTGGCCCACTCACTTTTCGACTCCTCAATGACCTCGAGCTTCAACATTAACTGTACTTCCTCCGCGATGGCCCGTCGCCGAGCCTCGGGTACCCGGTATGGTTTTAACCGGATCTTGGCCTGAGGCTCAGTGACGATGTCATGTTGGATGAGAGACGTGCGGCCAGGGAGGTCCGAGAACACATCCGTGTTCCGACTGATGAACTCCCTGACTTCCTGAACTTGTTTGGAAGACAGGCTGTCTGCAATTTTTACCGTGGTTACTGCTTCACAGGCCTCGAACTGTGGGGCTGGACCCTTTTCACCTAGAAGCCCTGGCCGGGGGCTGTGGTCGTCGGCTGTGTCCCTATCTTTCCACGGCTTAAGTAAATTCACGTGGTACACCTGCTCCGGCTTGCCGCGCCCTGGCTGGTGTACTTTGTAATTTACTTCCCCTACCTTCTCGATCACCTCATAGGGGCCCTGCCACCTAGCTAGGAATTTGCTGTCAAGGGTGGGTACCAGAACCAAAACCCGATCTCCCGGATTGAAGTCCCGTACCCGAGCCTGACGATTGTACACCCTACTCTGGGCTTGTTGCGCTGCCTCCATATGCTCCCGGACCAAGGGCAACACCCTTTCCATCCGGTCCTGCATTTGGGCGACATACTCAATGACACTTTTGTGGGGGACAGGCTGTTGTTCCCACGCTTCCTTGGCGATATCCAACAGGCCCCGAGGGTGTCTGCCATAAAGCAGTTCGAAGGGCGAGAACCCAGTAGAGGCCTGGGGCACCTCTCGCACTGCGAACATGAGATAGGGCAGAAGCAGATCCCAGTCCTTCCCATCTCTAGACACCACCCTCTTTAACATATTTTTTAGAGTTTGGTTAAACCTCTCCACAAGACCGTCTGTTTGCGGATGGTAAACGGACGTCCGTAATCTGCTTTATACGCAACAATTTACACAGTTCCCTCATTACTTTGGACATAAAAGGGGTCCCTTGGTCTGTCAGAACCTCTTTTGGCAGGCCCACACGGGAAAACATCTCCATTAACTCTTTGGCAATGAGCTTAGCTGAGGTATGTCGCAGAGGCACCGCCTCCGGATACCGAGTGGCATAGTCGAGAACTACCAGAATGTGTTGGTGGCCCCTGGCAGACTTTGGTACAGGCCCAATTAAATCCATCGCGATTCGCTCAAACGGTACTTCAATAATTGGCAGAGGCACCAGGGGACTACGGAAATGTGGCTGGGGGCTAGTTATCTGACAGGTCGGACAGGACTTACAATAATTCTCTACCTCCTTGAACACACTGGGCCAATAAAATCGCTGCAGTATGCGGTCCTGGGTTTTCTGCCACCCCAGGTGTCCCCAAGAACATGTTGGTGGGCAAGCTCCATGACAAGCTTGCGATACGCTGTGGGCACCACCAACTGTTCAACAGGTTCGCCTCGGATTTGGTTCACCCGATACAACATATCCTGCAGAACAATAAACCGTGGGAACATTAATTCAGCCCCTGGTTTCTGGGGTTTCCCATCAATTTCCAGCACATTCTCCCAGGCCCTGGTTAGGGTTTGGTCCCGGTGTTGTGCGGTCCCAAAATTTTCCCGGAGACATTGAGGTCTGCCAACTCAGGTCCCGGTGGCAAGTCCTCCGTGTCTCCCACCATTACACTCAGTGGGGTTGTCTCCCCCTCTACCGCTGGAGCAGTGGTCACCCCTACCGCCGGCCCTTCAGACTCGGGCTCCCAGGGTTCTGGCCTTCCAGCGGTATCAGGCCACTCTACTAGGGTCACCCCTGTCTCGGGTCCCTCAGATACCTTTATTGCCGGCCACAGCGCCGGAAAACCGGGAAGTCCCTCCCAAGTATTAGTTCGTGTGGGAGTTTAGTAGCGACAGCCACCTCGTGGGTCCACCTACCAGCCGCTGTGGACAAAGTCACTAGTGCAGTGGGATAGTCTTTCAGGTCTCCGTGGATGCACAGGACCCCGACTTTACGGCCAGTATACTCCGCAGGCCGTACAAGTGCAGCCCTTACCAGGGAGACTAAACTCCCGGAGTCCAGCAGAGCCACTGCCAGAGAGTCTCCCACCTCTACCTGACACAGGTGGTTATGGTCCTGCACCTCACGGGTGCCAGTTGCGCACAGCTTCCGTGCATACAGGGAGTGACGACCCCGTAGTTCATATCCATCGGCTCATCCCGATGCGGACAGTCGGCCCTGATGTGGCCTGGCTCCTGACACCTCCAGCATACCACGGGAGGCGGACTCGCAGGGGGTATATTCCGGGCAGGCCGCTCTGTCGCCGGACGTCGGAACTGGGGCAGAGGCCTCCGGGGTTTGACTGACCCCTTCCCGCAAGAGTCCCCTGCAGGTTTCTGGTGGCCTCGTAGCGCTCCACCAGGTCGACCATCTCCAGGGCATTGGTGGGCGATACCTGGCCGATCCAGTGCTGGAGGGGATAAGGCAGGGCCCTCCAAAAGATGTCCGCCAACAGCCGATCCAGCATGGCAGTGGGACTTAGTAGATCGGGCTGCAGCCACTTTTGCAGCCTGTGCAGCAGATCGTAGAACTGCGGCCTAGCGGGTTCAGTCATTTTAAAGTCCCACTGGTGGACTCTTTGGGCGCGGACCAGCACGTTCACGCCCAGTCTGGCTAGGACCTCTCCTTTCACAGTGTCATAATCTGCCGCTTGGTCGTCCGACAAGTCGAAAAACACCTGCTGGGGTCCGGAAGCCAGGAACGGAGCGACCACCTCAGCCCACTGGTCACGGGGTAACTTTTCCCTCACGGCGACCTTCTCAAAAACCGCCAGGTACGTCTCAACGTCGTCTGCGGGGGTCATTTTTGGGATCGCCGCACGGACCGCTTTCCGGGCATCTTGGACGTGGTGGGACGCTCCTGCCGCCTGTAACGCCAACACATGTTGTAGCAGTAGTTGGTTGGTCTCCCGCTGCTGCACGTTAGCCTCTATGAGAGCCTTCACAGCAGCCTCCATGTTGCCAGAAACTCCTGCTTGCAGCTTTGCTGGCTTAATATATTCCATACACTTTAGAAAAACAAAACTTCGGCGTTCACGCCAGCCTCACTGCGCATGCCCGCATCCGACACCAAATGTGGGAGTCGCTCTGGTAGACAGCGGTGCGGGTGCAGTTTAGAGGCAAAACAAGGAGTCCAGATTGTGCAACAAACAGTGTTTTATTCACACTTGCACACAAAATGAAAAACAGTCTCTTGGTGACAGTTCACACACAACGGAAATAACGTAGCCAAACAAAAACAGTCCAACACAGGTTCAGTCACCTGGGAGGTGTAGGTGCAGGTTCGCACCACGCTGTCGGCCCAGCCGCAGGAGAATCCAGCTTCAGGTAGCCAGGAACAAAATACCTCCTTGCTGAGCTCTTTCCTCCTGGACAGAGAACTCCCAGCCCTGTCAGCAGCTCCAGGATAATCACACTCCTCAGACACAGCTGCTGGCTGCGTTTTATATCCAGCCCAAAACATGGACTGGACCGTGGGGAGCAGCCACCCACCCTACTCTTTAGCTGCTCCCAGTAAGAGCCGGCCCGGATCGGCTTTGCAGCCATGCTATTTAACAAAGTCAAACAGCACTAGCTGCTGCAGACAAAAACCCGGCTCTCACCTCACCGAGGCCAGCAACCTCGGTGACACGTACCTGCCATCACATATGACACCTTGCACCTTACCACAATACCTTCAGGTAAGCCCAAAATTCTCACATTGCATCGCCTCGACCTATCCCCCAAATCCACCACTTTTTTCTTTAAGATATTAACATCCATCCTAAACGTGGCAATTTCAGTTTTAGATATTTTAGCTTTATTCTCCAGAGCCCCCACCGATTTTTCTATAGTTGTAACTCTGTCCCATATCTTAGAGACGTCATCCCTTATCATAATCACATAGGATTAAATTACCCCAAGCTGCGTTGAGATATCTTGTATTGATTCTCCTTTTTTTTTACTGCAGGCAGGATTTATTTTAGTGGGGAGGGATCAACAATAGGCCGATCTTCTGCGAGCTCTTCCACTCTGGCTCAAGGAATGTTTTTTAACACTAGGGTCATGCATCCCTTTTTGAGCTGCTCTTGTGATTACATTAGGTGATTTCAAAAACTGATCTATTTTTGGCGATTCAAGAGGCTTCTGTCCCATTTTAGAATAGTCCGCTGATTGCCAATTTTGGCTATTTTTTTTCCTTTTTTTAAATTTTTCCTTTCTTTCGTTTCTTTTTCTCTTCTCTTTCCTTCCTCCCCCCCCCCCTTACCCTTTCTCTCTCGTTCCCCCCTAATTAACTTATCACCACTTTTTAACACTTTAACAAGTCCACAGCACCAATTTTCCGCCTTAATCAGGGAGAGTTTCTCCTATCTTATTCAACTATATCATATTTCTTAGAGAAAAATACAGAAAAAAAGAGAAACAGCAACACACAAAAAAAGAAGGAAAAAAACAAATAATAGGGCCCAATGGGCAGATCTCACCAGTCTCCTTATAATAGACAATGGTACAACGACAGTTCATCTGATTCTAGGGCAACACCAGCATGGGTTCAGTAGCAGAGTGAAAAACACCACAGCTGGGCAGACTATGGAAAAGAGGAAGCAGTCGATAACTGGTCAACAGGAGGACGGAGGAGGCAAATACAGCAAGCGAAGGGAGAGTGGCTACAACATGGAAGCAGGAATAGGCACGCATCCAAGGCATTCAAACCTCCTTCAAGAGCCAGCGCAGACAGATGGCAGAAAATGCCATAGAGAGCCAAAGAGGGCTGAGCGCATCGTCTATCCCGAAGCACTGATCAGGCATCCGTAATTCAGGGCACGACATCCCCACAGGTACCAATCAAGTCTGGGCGGCATGCAGCTCCTCCAGCACTTAGGAACCATTCCAGCCGGCAAGCAAGACAGAGCGCGAGGTAGAAGGAGAAGGGGAGGGTGCAACGCAGCCACACCTGCGTCATCCCGTCCCTCATCGATCAACAATTTAATCTAATTACGAGGGGGTTATTGCATATTCAAGGGAAAAAGTGCTAGTGGATGAGTGAAAACATGAAATACTAGGCAGAAATCCATATCTATGCATCTCCACACAGTTGAAATGTATTTTTTTTAGGTTGAAGTTTAAAAAAATAGTATATACTTGTTTTACAATACACAGGGTAACGAACAAATATATCTCTGAGCTTAGTGATAATCTGAGGTGGTTGTTGTGCATTCAAGGGGAAAATGTGCTAGGGGATGAGTGATAATCTGAAATACTAGGCAGAAATCCGTATCTATGCATCTCCACACAGTTGAAATGGAATTAATAATTTTTTTTGTTGAAGTTTCAGAAAATAGCATATAAGTGTCTTACAATATACAGGGTAGTAGACGGTTTACATCAGTAATTGATAGCATGAAATACTAGGCTAAAATCTGTGTTGGTCCATCTCTACACAGTTCAAATAAACAAAAATTTGGGTTAAAGTTTGGAAAAATAGCATACACATGTCTTCCAATATGCATGTTAGTGGAAGATTATATCTCTAAGTGATAATGTGAAATATTGGACAGAAATTCATGTTGGTGCATCTCCACACATATATAAAAGAAAAATCACAGAAAATAATGCACTAACACAAAAAATGCAAACATTATATATGGACCAAGCACACATTCTGATATGATAAAATCTGATACTCTCTGATACTCTCAGGTGGTACAAATAGCTGTGCGTGCTCTTTCTCTCATTGGTTGCTTGGTGCACACAGAGGTTACAAGAAGCAGCACACTATGGGGGTCATTTATTAAGACCGGCATTTTAGACATCGGTCTTAATAATCCCTTTATCTGGTGGTGGATCTGCCGAAGGTATGAAGAAGCGCAGGCTTGTCCCCTTTCCTGCCCATACCAAGCCCACTATTTTAGATCTGGCGTGAGCAAGGAAAAGCCGCAGATCTGCTCCTGAAATACACCTAATGCAGGCATATTTCAGGATAATAAATGCCTCCCTATATGTGCAGGGCCTGCTCTCCTGAATGTAGATGCCCAATGGCATAGATTGGTTTAGAGTAGGTCCTGCCTTACTGAGACCACCTTGGTGCTGGTAGGCAGGCTCAGATGTGTTTTCATCAAAATATATTTGATAGATAGCCTCAGATTTTATCGTATCAGAATGAGGACTGAGGACATATATAATGTTTGCTTTTATTGTGTTGAAGTTTGGGAAAAAAGCATATAAGTGTCTTACAATATGCAGGGTAGCGGACGATTATATATCTGAGTGATAGCATGAAATACTAGGCCGAAAATTGTTGTTGGTGCATCTCCAGATAGTTGAAAATTAATTTTTTGGGGATGAAGTTCGGGAAAACAGAATATATGTGTCTTTTCAATATGCATGTGTCTTTTCAATTATATTTCTGAGTGATAACGTGAAATACTAGGCCAAAATCCATGTTGGTGCATCTCAACACAGTTCAAAAAAAGCATATACATGAATGACTTGCAATACAAAGGATAGCAGTCGATAATATCTCTGAGTTAAGTGATAACGTGAAATCTTAGGCAGAAATCCGTGTCTTCACGAATCTTCTCAAAGTTGAAGTGTATTTATTTTTTTTTTGCTTGTTTGGGAAAATAGCATATACATGTCTTACAATACACAGGGTAGTGGACAGTTTACAACTCTGAGTGATAACATGAAATACTAGGCAGAAATCCGTGTTGGTGCATCTCCATGTTAAAATGTGTGAGATGATATCTCTAAGGAAATATTAGGCTGAAATCTGTGTTAATGGATTGCAACACAGTTCAACTTTCAATTTTCTTTGCTGAAGTTTGGTAAAATAGCATATACGTGTCTTACAATACGCAGGTTAGCAGACAATTATATCTAGGCAAAAATCCACGTCGCTGCATCTGCAGGAATTTCCAATTTATCTTTTTTTTTGTTTTCAGTTTGGGAATATAACACATTGGTCTTATATAAAAGAGGGAAAAGACAGGCTGCAGAACTGCCACTGTAAATGGTATGTATTAGGAGTTAAAGCACTTACCTATTTCTGTTGGGTGACTGCACAGCAAATGGGAGTCCAGTACTGCAGGCTGGGTTGCTTGCTGGCAGCGCTTGGAGCGAGTCATCAGACAAAAAGACATGGAGTCAGATAAAAAAAATTGTGGATTCCGTTATTTGTCAACGCGTTGTCATCCTTGAAACACATTGACAAATAAAGGAATGCACTATTTTACTTACCTGGCTCCATTTTTGTTCGTGACAGCTCCTTCCTAGAGAGTGGTCCTTCCTGCTTTTTATCTTCACATCAGTGTGCCTTAAAATCCCAATGGTAGCGAATGATTTAAATCTCTGAGTGAAAATGTGAAATACGAGGCTGAAATCTGTGTTGGTGCAACTCCAGACAATTCAAGTGTGGGTTTCATGGGGAAATAATCGCATAGTAGCTTTGACAACGTGTTTTACACTAGATAGAACAAACCCAAAAGATATTTGGCAAAATAGCCAAATCTGTTAGTGGCGCCGATACTGCTTGGTTTCCAAGGTCACCTGTCAGTAGTAGTGTCTTCAGCGTGTTTGCGGAAAGGAAAGGACATTGTATGACGTTTCCCTAGCTTTAACTTACAGAAACCAGATGTACAAACCAGTTTATACTTTGTGCAACTATGTTCATTTCAGCCTAAAAATGTTGGGGATATGGAAGGCTTCCAAACGAAAGAACCAGGCACAGAATGTGGGTAGTAGCAGGACCAGCTATCTGGCTACAAGTAGTAATAGTAGGCCGCAGTTTTCACTTTTGGCTTTGGAAAGGCACAACATTATCATTGAGGAGAAAGAGGATGTGATTGTGGATTGGATGGCTCACTTTTCCTTTCTGTCATAAGAAGATGGAGTGGAGGTGATTTCTGAGTCTGATACCATGCCTTGAGGCTAGGGGTCACAGCTAGTGATGAGTGAGCATGCTTGCCCGAGTACTGGTTTGGCTCGAGCATCGCTATGCTCGGAGCTCAGCTTTACTCGGCCGAGCACCACGTGTATTCGTTGCATTGCTCGAGTCTCCTCCCCGCACGTTTGGTGCCTTCTAAGCAGCCAATAAAGGTCCAGGTAAGTAATTCCCCTCAGTGTAAGGCCATAGCCATGTTACACTGATTGGCTGGCCGAAACACATGATACCATTCGATATAGGAGCTGAGGTCCGGCACTCGACTCATTAAGCGTCAGGGAGAGCAGACAGTAGGAAGGGACAGATAGCGTTCTGCTCTAAACTTACTGATTTCACTCCAAAAACCTTATTGAAAGACCTAGCAGTCCTTTTAAAAGGGGCTTATTCACTACAGTGTGCCTGCTACTGAGATATACACTGCACCATCAGAGAAATTATTTGTTCTGGGGAAATTAACCTAACTTGTGCCACATCTGTGTGTGCATTCAATCCGCAACCGTTATATTAATTACTCCAGCAGAGTGATTTATATTTTGGCCATAGTTAACTAGTTTTGGGCTCATCTGTGTGTGCGTTTAGGCCGCAACCGTATATACAGTATTCCCGCAGAGAATACATTTTATTTGGGACAAATTTGTATCCAGTAAAGAATTACATCCGGATACAGTGTGTATTGTCAAAATTACATTATCTCTGGGCTAGTGTAGTGCCGAAAATCTGTATTTTTCTGTATCCAGTACCTTACTGGAAGCCAATACAGTGTGTATTGTAAAAATTACATTATCTCTGGGCTAGTGTAGTGCCAAAAATCTTTATTTTTCTGTATTCAGTACATTACAGCAAGCCAATATAGTGTGTATTGTAAAAATGACATTATCTCTGGGCTAGTGTAGTGGTAAAAATCTGTATTTCTCTATATCCAGTACATTACAGCAAGCCAATACAGTGTGTATTGTAAAAATTACATTATCTGTGGCCTAGTGTAGTGCCAAAAATCTGTATTTTTCTGTATCCAGTACCTTGCTGGAAGCCAATAGAGTGTGTATTGTCAAAACTAAATTACCTCCGGCCTAATGTAGTTCCGAAAATCTGTATTTTCCTGTATACAGTACCTTACTGGAAGCCAATACAGTGTGTATTGTAAAAATGACTATCTCTGGGCTAGTGTGGTTCCGAAAATCTTTATTTTTCTGTATCCGGTACATTACAGCAAACAAAAACAGTGTGGATTGTAAAAATTCCATTATCTGTGGCCTAGTGTGGTGCCAAAAATCTTTATTTTTCTGTATTCAGTACATTACAGCAAGCCAATATAGTGTGTATTGTAAAAATGACATTATCTCTGGGCTAGTGTAGTGGTAAAAATCTGTATTTCTCTATATCCAGTACATTACAGCAAGCCAATACAGTGTGTATTGTAAAAATTCCATTTTCTCTGGGCTAGTGTAGTGCCGAAAATCGGAATTTTTATGTATCCAGTACTGTCCTGCATCAGCAAACTGTGTCTTTAGCGGACATTTAAACAATTTGCGCCACATCTACAGACAAAACCATTAATATGAAGAAGGCACACAAAGGGAGGGGGAAGTGGGTGCTGATGGTGCAAACAGAGGCCTTGGCCCTGGGCGCAATGAAACTGTGCCTGCTACCAGTGCACCAAAAAAAATAAAAAATCCACCTTATCCAGCTTCATGTCCAACTTAGCTGGGCGGCGCAGGACAACACTGTCCAAGTCGGACCAGTGCGAATAGGTGGTTGGTTGGATTCCAGAAGATAATGCTTCCAGTCGGTTAAGCACCACCGTCTCTTCCACGAAGTCCAGTCTTTATAGCCAAGAGTCTGGTAAACCGAATCCTCACTCTGATTCTCCTTCCTCCCACCATGTCGCGTCTGGCCAAACAAGTGATCCCACACTCAGATATTCACATGACATCTTTTCATCGCCAGTACTTGGTTTGGCAATCTCGCCAAGCACGCTTGAAGAGGTACCTGAGATATTGTGCCTTGATTCACAACCTCTAGTCTTGAGCCTTCACAGTCTCAAGAATATGACGGTGGTGAACGGCAATCATTCGTTCACGAGATGGATGCTGATGAGACACAGTTGCCAGTCACTGAGGTGGTGGTTAGGTCAAGTCAGGAGGATAAGCAGAGTGAGGAAGTGGAAGAGGAGGTGGTGGTCGATGAGGTCACTGACCCAACATGGGATGGTAAAAAGCCGAGCAAGGACAGCAGTAAAGAGGGGGAGGGATCCGTAGCACCGTAACAGTCTGGAAGAGGCAGTGGGGTTGCAAAAGGGAGACGTTGGCCCACACCAAACAGGCCGGCAACCGTTACACCAAGCACCCCCATGCGTAAAACTACCTTGCCAAGGGGTAGGTGTTCCGCAGTATGGCGCTTTTTTGAGGCAGACAACAAAAGAGTGGTAGTTTTCAACCTGTGCCTTACCAAAATGAGCCAGGGCGTGAACACTAGCAATCTCACCACCACCAGCATGATCCGCCACATGGCATCCAAGCACCCTAATAAGTGGGCCGAACGCCTGGGTCCACACTCTGCATCTGCAGGTCCCACCACTGCCTCCACTTCCCCTGTATTACACACTGCTGGCCAATCCCCTGTCGAAGGTGGGCGTGATTTTGTTGCTATGTAAAAGTGGCGGACAACTGGGACAATATGGTTCCCAGCAGCGACATTGGAGTCCAAGATGCACCAGGACATGGTCCCCATGCTGTTCCAGATCCATTTTGGTGGTGTTTCTGTCACTTTCTGACCTTTTCCAATGGACCAGGCACCCTCCCCTTATCCGAGCAGGGGGTGCCTGGTTGTCTCCCATTGATTTCTATTATACTCGGGTGCTCAGCCGAGCGCACGAATATCGCTATGTGTTCGGACCGAGCACCAGAACACCCGAACACTTTGGTGCTCGCTCATCACTAGTCACAGCATTTCTCTTGCTCCACCTTGGAGCCCCAAAGAAGTCTTTCAGTGGAGCCCTCTCAGTCTTCACTGCTCCTTCCAAGTAGAGTGCCTTCCTTTTATCTAAGAAATGGCAAATAAACCCCACCATGCCCTATTCCGGACAGTCAGAAGAGTCTCCCTGATAAGTTGTGTGAGAGCAATCAGTGTTTTGGCTGCCCTGAGCAGGAGGTTCAGGAGGACTCTGGGCACACCATGCATAGCTGTGTTGGCAGTGAAAATATTGGCACCAGTAGCTACGGCATTGGTGGTGGGGGAAGTGACAGTGGAAGTAAGGGCAAATGCAGAGCAGGGGAAGGGAACCAAGGAACCCACCATGACATCTCACAGTCAGATAAAAGTGACATGGAGGGTTGAGGACTCCGATAACGATTGTGTGTTGGACAGAACCTGGAAGCCGGATAGCGGTGCTTAGGAGGAGGAAATATCACAGGTGGAGGTTGATGGTGGTAGTGGCAGAGGCGACGTACCTCCCAAAGAACAGCCAGGACCATGTTGTCTTTGGGATGCGGTGATGACACTGACACGATGGGAGTGTTAGGCCCAAAACATGCCAGAACTAAGCCAAGCTCGTCTGCCTCTAGCTCTGTACAATATACTCCTGCATTGGCGTTTTTTTTCCACAAGGCAGGTATACAAAATCACAGAGATTTGCAAGATGTGCAGGATTAAAATAAGCCATGGCCATTCCAACACAATCATGGGTACCAAAATTAGATTGCAGCACATGAGACGGCATCACCAGATCTGTTGTGAAAATACTCCATGATCCATCGTGGGACATCTATAATGGAATGTTTGGCCATAAAAAACTTTTCTCCACCAGTAATTAGCTTGTCTACCAGCAATTTGATTGTCTGGCCTACCTGACCATGTTGCTGGCGAGCGCCAGAAAATGCACTGGCTTATTTAAGGTGCTGGCAATGTCCAGGAGATTGTCCCTCTTTTCAGCCATTCTCATGTGATGAGGAACGCTCTCCTGGACTTGTACCACAGTCTGCATCTACACCACTTAATCCGCTAAGTTCCAACTCGCTGGAATTCTACATTGCACATGCAAGAACATCTGTATGAGCCGTGGAAAAGTGATTGATTTTGTCATGCACCAGACCGCCTCAGCAGGGAGTATGTGTTGCTTCCAGGTCGGGGAGGAAGGAGAACAGCTAAAGCATCTTGTAGCTGTTGGGAACCCACAATGAGAAGCTCCCATGGTGGAGGAGAAGGAGGATGAGGTGATGCCACTGGAGGAGGAGTCGGAGGAGCTGAGGATGATGATGACACCAGCCATGACACCCATTCGTCTCAGTGGGGTGCAAAGTTTGATACTGGCTTTTCTGGCAGGCTGGCCAGAATGGCGACCTGTAGACTCGCTTGCTTACTACCATGACTGGATTATCATTGACATCAAGCAGTCTAAAGATTACTGGATAGCCATGCTATAGGCCATTATTATGAAAGCAAAATGGAGGAATGTGTTTCTTCTTCTGAAAGGTAAGCCAAACCAGGAAACACTTTGTACGCAGCTTGCTGCAGCTTTTGGCAAGCAGATGCCTACCATCAGTGTGTCTGAAAGGGTAGCCCGTCTCCATCCACCGTAGTGTCACCCCCCTCCTGCTGCGACAAGCAGCAGAGGTCGCAGCAGTAGCCAGTTCAATCTACTCAACATAGGTTTTTCATGTGCCATGCCAGGCAGAGGCCAGTTAGCAATCCTCAGCGCTCAGGTTCAGGCCTACTTACACTTAGGCCTGTCTCCAGTGCATACATGTACCTTGTTCGCTGACCCCATGGATTTCTGGGCAGGCAGACTGGAGCAGTGACCCAAACTGGCACAGTGCGCTCTCTTTCTTCTTTCATGCCCAGTCTCTAAACACTTTTTTTTTTCTCCACTGTGTTCACTGATAAGAAATGAACTGTCAGATGAAATGTAGAACCTCAAAGTAAACTCCCCATTAAATGTGCCCTGTCTGACCCAGGAAGCATAGAGGAGTTTTGAAAAGATTAAAATAGTCAAATCACCGGAACCAGATGGCATACCCCCCATATCTTAAGAGAATTAAGTAATGTCACTGACAGACCCATATTTCTGATATTTAAGGACGCTATATTGACAGGGAGTGTTCCACAGGATTGGCGTTTAGCAAATGTGGTGCCAATATTAATGAAGGGGTCAAAAACACAGCCCACAAACTATAGGCAGGTAAGTTTAACATCTGTTGGTGGTAAACTGTTTTAGGTTATTAAGGAGATGCTATTCTGGAGTATCTCAATGAAAATAAGTGTACAAAGCAATACTGGCACGGCTTCATGAGGGATAGGTCATTTCAAACTAATTTAATCCGTTTCTACGAGGCGGTAAGTTCTAGACTTGATCGGGGTGAGTCAATTGATGTAATATATCTTAACTTCTCCAAAACATTTGATACTGTGCCGCATAAAAGGTTTGTACATAAAATGAGAATGATTTGACAGGGGGTAAATGTGTGTATGTACAGTAGGTAAGTAACTGACTCACTGATAGAAAACAGAGAGTGGTTTTAATGGTACACACTCAGATTGGGCCACCGTCACTAGTGGGGTACCACAGGGGTCAGTACTGGGATTTATTCTATTCAATATTTTTATTAATGATCTAGTAGAAGGATTGCAGAGTAAAAAATTTTGCAGATGACACTAAACGGTTTAAAGTAATTAATACAAAAAAGGACAGTATACTGCTGTAACAGTGGCTGCTGTGTGCCAATCCTCCTCAAGAGGTATAAGACCTGGTGTTCCTCTCGGGAAAGTCTATCCCCACCATCAGGGGTACTGTGAAGATCGAGGGGTTTACTTAGACAAACCCCTTATAGGAGGTTGGACACGTGGCACAGTTGGTTCACACCCGCTGGAACATAAAAACTGCTACTGATGGATCTGGAAGCTTGGGCAGATAAGTGGCAGATGAGGTTTAACAAATGTAAGGTTATGCACATGGGAAGGAATTATGAAAGTCACCCGTACATACTAAGTGGTAAAACACTGGGTAACACTGACATGGAAAAGGACTTATGAGTTTTAGGGGACAACAAATTTAACTGTAGAAACCAGTGTCAGGCAGCTGCTGCCAAGGCCAATAGGATTATAGGGTGCATCAGAAGGGGCATAGATGACCGTGATGAGACATAGTCCTGCCACTTTACAAATCACTAGTCAGACCAAACATGAAGCATTGTGTACAGTTCTGAGCTTCTGTGAACAAGACAAACTTAGAGCTAGCAAGGGTTCAGAGGAGGGCAACTAAAGTAATAACTGGAATAGGTTGACTACAGTACCCAGAAAGATTATCAAAATTATGCTCATTTAGTTTAGAAAAAAAGATGAAGAGGGGAGATCTAATAACTATGTATAAATATATCAGGGGTCAGTACTGTGATGTCTCCCATGATCTATCTATGCCTGTGACTGTGACGAAGGGATATCCTTTGCATCTAGAGGAAAGAAGGTTTCTACACAAACACAGAAGAGGATTCTTTACTGTAAGAGCAGTGATACTATGTAACTCTCTGCCTGAGGATGTGGTGAACTCACTAAGAGGAGCCTGAATGTATTTCTGGAGTGTAATAATATTACAGGTTATAGTTACTAGGTTTCTTTAGAAGGGTCATTGATACAGGGAGTTATTCTAATTGCCTGATTGGAGTTAGGCAGGAATTTTATTCCCTTAAAATTAGGAATATTGGGGGACATTTATTATGCTGAAATACAGTACAATGGTTAGTTGCGCCACAATCTGCAACTTTTCCTCGCACACGCAAGGTCTAAAAGAGTGGGCTTAACGTGGGACAGGATGGGGACAGGCCGGTAGGGGCATCTCATTTATCATTTTCTATGCCTGTTTTGGGTATAGGAAATGTAAATGTTAGCCAACTAGGATGCTGGCTTACATTTAGACTGGGGCTGGATGCACCGAAGTTATAACTTCATAACTTTGGCGGATCCATCGCAAGATATAGGGGTTATCAAGTCCGGTATATTAATAAATAAACCCTAGTGGCTTTTAATTTAAGGTTATTTTTTGTCTTTCTCTGGATAAACTTGCATGCTGAACTCGATGGACATATGTCTGTTTTCAGCCTAACAAACTATGTTACTATGATGCCTCTGGAGACTGAACTTTCTTTTCTCTAGATGAAGGCAGTGCGCTCTTGTATATTGAGGGGATTTTAAATGGAACAGTTTTTCACAATATTTTTATAAGAAGTGTGCTCCATATCTTTTATCCATAAACTGCAAGGGTAGTCAACTAAGGCTGCTTTCAGACTAGCGTTTTTTGCGGATGTGTCATAAATCTGCAAAAACGCTTCCGTTACAATAATACAACTGCATGCATCCGTCTTGAGCGGATCCGGTTGTATTATGTCATATAGCCATGACGGATCCGTCATGAACACTATTGAAAGTCAATAGGGGAAAGATCCATTTTCTATTGTGTCAGAGAAAAAAAATCTGTCCCCATTGACTTACATTGTGTGTCAGGATGGATCCGTCTTGCACCGCACCACATTGTGGATAGAAAAACGCTATTTACAGCGTTATTCTGTCCGCGATGGGGACGCAACCAAATAGAACAGAATGCATTTTGGTGCATTCCATTCAGTTTTGTTCCATTGACAATAAATGGGAGCAAAAATGAAGCATTTTTTTCCGCTATTGAGGCCCTATGATGGATCTCAATAGCAGAATTGAAAACTCTAGTGTGAAATTAGCCTTACCTGTGTCTGCCATCAGGTGAAGATCAGAATTGCCGTTTTCGTCCACATCACGGCTACAATGTGCGAACACAGCCTCTGGCAAATGGGGCCACAAATCTGAGATTCCTTTAGATACTAAATTGAGTAATCCCATGTACCTAAGTCTGTCATCATATGTGATGTCCACTGCAAGGGCAAATGACAGCCACAATGTGGCCACAAGCAGCAGGGCTGTTCAGAGTACTAACGACAGAAGTGGTAACTCCTTGAAGTTTGTTGATAAACTGATGAGGTGAGGGTTCCTTGACTCTCTAAGGGTACTTTTTACACTAGTGTTATTCTTTTCCGGCATTGAGTTCCGTCCTAGGCTCAATACCGGAAAAGAACTGTTCAGTTTTATGCTAATGCATTCTGAACGGAGAGAATTCCATTCAGGATGCATCAGGATGTCTTCAGTTCAGTCACTGCACGTTTTTTGGACGGAGAAATACCTTCCAAAATTCCGAAACACTTGCCAGAATGCCGTATTCGGCATTAATTTACATTGAAATGTATTAGTGCCATATACGTGATTAAAAGTACTCTATTGACGGATCCGTTCTTCCAGCCTGCACATGCGCAGATTTTTAAAAATGTAAAAAAAAAATAATGCATCAGTTTTTCCGGATGACAACCGGAGAGACGGATCCGTTCTTGCAATGTATTTGTGAGACGGATCCGCATCCGGATCAGTCTACAAATGCTGTCCGTTTGCATACAGAACTGCCTGCCTGGACCTCACAACGCAAGTGTAAAAGTACCCTTACATGACAAAGAAAGTTGATGTGCCTGCATGAGGGTCTGGTGGACACCTACCATTTTATCCTTTATAGAGCAGGAGAAGGTGCAGTGCTATTCTAGATACAGTGCCTTGCACAAGTATTCACCCCCCTTGACTTTATTCGTATTTTGGTGCCTCACAACCTGGAATTAATATAGATCGTTTGAGCATTTGCATCATTTAATTTACAGAACATGCCCACAACTTTGAAGATGTATTTTTTATTTATTGTGAAGCAAACAACAAATAGGACAACATAACAGAAAAAGTCAATGTGCATGACTATTCACCCCCCTAAAGTTAATACTTTCTAGAGCCACCTTTTGCGACAATCACAGCTCCAAGTTGCTTTGGATAACTCTCTATGAGCTTGCCACATCTTACCACTGGGATTTTTGCCCATTCCTCCTTGCAAAACTTATCCAGCTCCTTTAAGTTGGATGGTTTGCGCTTGTGAACAGCAATCTTTAAGTATGACCACAGATTATCTATTGGATTAAGATCTGGGCTTTGACTAAACTGTTCCAACACATTTACATGTTTCCCCTTAAACCACTCAAGTGTTGCTTTAGCAGTGTGTTTGGGTTCATTGTCCTGCTGGAAGGTGAACCTCCATCCAAGTCTCAAATCACACACAGTGGTACAGGTTTTGCTCAAGAATATCCCTGTATTTAGCACCATCCATCATTTCCTCAACTCTGACAAGTTTCCCAGTCCGGCTACTGAAAAACATCCCCACAGCATGATGCTGCCACCACTATGTTTTACTGTGGGGATGATGTTCTTTAAATTATGTGATGTGTTGGGTTTGTGCCAGACATAGCGTTTTCTTTGATGGCCCAAAAGTTAAATTTTAGTCTCATCAGACCAGAGCTCCTTCCTCAATACATTTTAGAAGTCTCCCACATGCCTTCTCGCAAACTCACAACGTGCCTTTTTGTTTTTAGCTGAAAGTTATGGCTTTCTTCTGGCCACTCTGCCATATAGCCCAACTCTAAGGAACGTATGACTTATTGTTGTCCTATGTACAGATACTCCAGTCTCTGCTGTGGAACTCTGCAGCTCCTCCAGGGTTACCTTAGGTCTCTGTGCTGCATCTCAGATTATTGCCCTCCTTGCCCGGTCCGTGGTTTTTGTTGGGTGGTCATCTCTTTGCAGGTTTGCTGTCGTGCCATGTTCTTTCCATTTGGTTATGATAGATTTGATGGTGCTCCTGGGGATCATCAAAGATTTGGATATTTTTTTATAACCTAACCCTGACTTATATTTCTTAACAACATTGTCCCTTACTTGTTTGAAGAGTTCCTTGGTCTTCATGGCAGTGTTTGGTTAGTAATGCCTCTTGCTTAGGTGTTGCAGCCTTTGGGGCCTTTCAAAAAAGGTGTGTATATTTAATGACAGATCATGTGACAATTAGATTGCACACAGGTGGACATAATTTCACTAATTATGTGACCTCTGGAGGCAAGTAGTTGCACCAGAGCTTTTTATGGGCTTCCTAACAAAGGGGGTGAATACATACGCACATGGCAATTTTCTGTTTTCTATTTCTAAACAATAGTTTTATTTATATATTTTTCTCATTTCACTTCACCAACTTAGACTATTATGTTCTGATCCATCATATACAATTCAGATTAACAAAACATTAACTAAGGCTGTAATGTACCAAAATATGAAAAAGTCAAGGGCAGTGAATACTTTTGCAAGGCACTGTATATAATGTGGTGAGATGAGACCTTCTGCATTTTTAGCCCTCTGCAGCCTCAGAGCATGCCTCTTTTAATAGCCCTGTGGTCATCATTGTCCTTACTACACCTGTAAGAGTGGGCTCCTTGTCACACCAAAGCAGCAGCCAGGGATGCATTTCCCTTGCCCCGACCTGCCCCTTACTTCTGACCCATAGCAAACAGTGGGTTAAGAACTCCTGGTTTTTCCACTCCATTTTCAACCTCCAGCCATACAGATCATACCTCTGTAAAGGAAGAGGAAAATAGAAGAGTAGGCCAGCTGACCCAGTCCTGCCCTCCTCTGCTCCAGCAGCACCTAAGTGTGCTTTGAAGTTAAAGGGTCACTAACTTTAAAAAAAAAAAAAATACATCTGATATGCCATAAAGAAGCTCTAGAACAGGAAAGAAGAGGATGGAATAGAGATGGGCCCATATACTTTTATGGAGCCCGTCTTTCGCAGGAAGAAGAGAAAGTGTTATATGGGTGTATATCTCTCCCCTCATTTTAGAGATTGGTGGGGGTCTCAGCGCTTAGACCCCACTGATCTAAACTTTTAAAATGTCTATCAAAAGTTTTTTGAAAAATTAGAGACCCTTTAAAAGCTAACATATAAGCTGTTGCAGGAGCAAAGAAGGGGCCCCTTTCCTTCCTTTTTCTCATCTGGGTGCTGGGACAATGTCAGAAGCGGCATGACCGTGAGGCTGCATTTCTTCATCTGTATGCTATTGCCCTTTAGAACAGCAGAGGTCCAGACAGCTGATGTCCGCAGTCTGGATTCAAACTGCAGTGCCAGTTTACTATCCTGTAGTAATATTTTATATGCTGTGTATGGCCTCTAGGGTTCTCACTACTTAGATACTGTTACAACTGTGTTATTGCAACTCGTTGGTTGTAGTTCAGGAAGCAGCCACATGTGTAATGGCAGATAAGATGTACACCTAAAATGTCTGCTAATAACTACAGTGTGTGAGCATCTGAAGCAGGACCAACTAATAGAACATGGTGGCAGCTGGGCACAGGGTCTCTGAATAGCCAGTCTGCTGTCTACAAATACAGAATGTGTGACACTAGAACTATACAGAAAATCAGTAACTAAGTGATTAGCCAAGTGCAGCATGTGACCCAGCCTCTATTTAAGATGGAGTCAAGTAGCGCCGCACGTCACACTGCTCTGATTAGTGTAGGGAGAGGACGCAGCTTCTGTGAGGGCGAGATTAGTCAGCAAAAACACCTAAAGAAGTGATCGATCTACAGCTGTGAAACATTCAACTTCTGCTAGTTAATTGCTCACTGGTTTTTAGACTGCACAGAGCGTTTTTCTCTCACTTTGATCGGCGGCCATTTTGTGTCTTGTGGTGCATCAGCACAAGCTGCCACCAAGTCCATCAATCCATCAATACTAGTTTTTTTTTTTTGTTATATCGTACATCACGGGCTTGGCTGTGCTTATTGTCACAACTAGAAACTCAGGATAGAAATTTCTATATTTTATTAAGGGGTTAAATTAAAATGCCAAAATAGCAATCCCCTAAATCTGGTGTTCCAGCTATGGCTAGCCAAGTGTAATACTGTCTGCTGTCTGGAAAAGGATAGATTTTTTTCTGTGGTGAAATTCAAATGCCAAAATAGCAATCCCCTAAATCTGGTGTTCCAGCTGTGACTGAACAAGTTTCATAGTGTCCGTCATAGGATATATTATTTTCTGGGTGAAATACAGTAGCCGAAATAGCAATACAGTAAATCTGGTGTTCCAGCTGTGGCTGGACAAGTTTAATAGTGTCCGGCAAAGTACATATTTTTTTCTGGGGTGAAATTCAATTGCCAAAATAGCAATACCATAAATCAGTGGTTTCAGCTGTGGCTGGCCAAGTTTAATAGTGTCCGTCACAGGATAGATTTTGTTCTGGGGTGAAATTTAATTGCCAAAATAGCAATACCCTGAATCTGGTGTTCCAGCTGTGACTGGACAATTTCCCTAGTGTCCGTCAAAGGATATATTATTTTCTGGGGTGAAAGTCAGTAGCAAAAATAGAAATACAGTAAATCTGGTGTTCCAGCTGTTGCAGGCCTAGTTTAAATCTGTCCATAAAGGGTATATTTTTTTCTGGTATGAAATTCAAGTGCCAAAATAGCAATACCATAAATCAGTGGTTTCAGCTGTGGCTGGCCAAGTTTCATAGTGTCCGTCATAGGATATATTAATTTCTGGGGTGAAATACAGTTGCCAAAATAGCAATACCGTAAATCTGGTGTTCCAGCTGTGGCTGGACAAGTTTAATAGTGTCCGGCAAAGGACATATTTTTTTCTGGGGTGAAATTCAATTGCCAAAATAGCAATACCATAAATCAGTGGTTTCAGCTGTGGCTGGCCAAGTTTAATAGTGTCCGTCACAGGATAGATTTTGTTCTGGGATGAAATTTAATTGCCAAAATAGCAATACCATGAATCTGGTGTTCCAGCTGTGACTGGACAATTTCCCAAATGTCCGTCAAAGGATATATTATTTTCTGGGGTGAAAGTCAGTAGCAAAAATAGAAATACAGTAAATCTGGTGTTCCAGCTGCTGCAGGCCTAGTTTAAATCTGTCCATAAAGGGTATATTTTTTTCTGGTGTGAAATTCAATTGCCAAAATAGCAATACCATAAATCAGTGGTTTCAGCTGTTGCTGGCCAAGTTTAATAGTGTCCGTCACAGGAAAGATTTTGTTCTGGGGTGAAATTCAATTGCCAAAATAGCAATACCATAAATCAGTAGTTTCAGTTGTTGCTGGCAAAGTTTAATAGTATCCGTCAAAAGATAGATTTTGTTCTGTGGTGAATTTCGCTTGCCAATACAGCAATACCCTGAATCTGGAGTTCCAGCTGTTGCAGGCCAATTGTTAATCTGTCCGTAAAAGGGTAGATTACACTCAGCGTGCATCTCCAAGTATATTTCTTTTCGTAAAAGGGTATATTACAAAAAGTGTTGCATTACAATTACTGAAAGCATAATCCTGTAAATCTGCACGCACTATTGTGCATCTCATAGTGGACTTCTGTCCGTAAAAGGGTATATTACACTTAAGGTGTATATACAAGTGCTGAGAGGGTCATCCTCAATAACTTCACACACTACCGTGCATCTCCAAGTGTATTTCTGTCCGTTAAAGGGTATATTACACAAAGTGTTAAAATACAATTGCTGAAGGCATAATATTACATATTTTTTCACACGCTACTGTGTATCTTCAAGTGTAAATCTGTCCATAAAAGGATACCTTTCATCCAGGGCATAAATACTAGGCCTACAATTGATATTCCCCTAAATCAGTGGTTAATGCTGTGCCTGGATCAGTGTAATATGGTACATAAATAAATAGGCAGATAGTGTTAGGTGCCTGTAAAAAAGGCCTGAATTTGAAATCAATACATTGGGCCAAATATTTTTTTTCTTACTGTGGTGCTTGGTGAACCGCAACAATGAGGAAAACATCTAGTAAGGGACGCGGGCGCGGTCGTGGTGTTGTCAGTGGACCCTCTGGTGCTGGCAGAGGACGTGGCCATTCTGCCACAGCCACACGTTCTAGTGAACCAACTACCTCAGGTTCCAGTACCAGCCAGAATTCACAGCGATATTTGGTGGGGCCCAATGGCGTTCTAAGGATGGTAAGGCCTGAGCAGGTACAGGCGCTAGTCAATTATGTGGCCGACAGTGGATCCAGCACGTTCACAACATTATCTCCCACCCAGTCTTCTGCAGAAAGCGCCCAGATGGTGCCAGAAAACCAAGCCCATCAGTCTGTCACATAACCCCCATGCATATCAGGGAAACTGTCTGAGCCTCAAGTTATGCAGCAGTCTCTTATGCAGTTTGAAGAGTCTGCTGGCAGGGTTTCCCAAGGGAATCCACCTAGCCCTTCCCCAGTGGTGGAAGACATAGCATGAACTAACGCACAACCACTCATGTTTCCTGATGATGAGGACATGGGAATACCACCTCATTAGAGTCAGCAAGTCTCTGATGATGACGAAACACAGGTGCCAACTGCCGCGTCTTACTGCAGTGTGCAGACTGAACAGGAGAAGGTAAGGGAGGAAGACTGGGTAGAAGACGATGCAGAGGACGATGAGGTCATAGACCCCACATGGAATGAAGGTCGTGCCACTGACTTTCATAGTTCAGAGGAAGAGGCAGTGTTGAGACCGAGCCAACAGCGAAGTAAAAGAGGGAGCAGGGGGCAAAAGCAGAACAGCCGCCGCTGCCTGCTACTGGCCAGCGCCACCAGGGACCCAGCACCCCAAAGGCAGATTCAAGGAGTTCCCTGGCATGGCACTTCTTCAAACAATGTGCTGACGACAAGACCCGAGTGGTTTGCACGCTGTGCCATCAGAGCCTGAAGCGAGGCATTAACGTTCTGAACCTTAGCACAACTTGCATGACCAGGCATCTACATGCAAAGCATGAACTGCAGTGGAGTAAACACCTTAAAAACAAGGAACTCACACAGGCTCCCTCTGCTCCCTCTTCTGCAGCTGCCTCGGCCTCTTCGTCCGCCTAGGAAGGAATGTTGCTACCTGCCGCCCACCAAACAGAGGATGTGACACCGACACCATCTGCTGCGTCACCAAGCATATCCACCATGTCACACGGCAGCATTCAGCTCTCCATCTCACAAACCTTTGAGAGAAAGTGTATATTCCCACCTAGCCACCCTCGAGCCCTGGGCCTGAATGCCAGCATTTCTAAACAACTGGTCTTTGAAATGCTGTCATTCCGGCTGGTGGACACAGACAGCTTAAAACAGCTGATGGCGATAGCTGTCCCACAGTATGTTGTTCCCAGCCGCCACTACTTTTCCAAGACAGCCGTGCCTTCCCTGCACAACCAAGTATCCGAAAAAATCAAGTGTGCACTGCGCAACGCCATCTGTGGCAAGGTCCACCTAACCACAGATACGTGGACCAGTAAGCACAGCCAGAGACGCTATATCTCCCTAACTGCACACTGGGTAAATGTAGTGGCGGCTGGGCCCCAGGCGGAGAGTTCTTTGCCGCACGTCCTTCCGCCGCCAAGGAACACAGGGCATCATTCTTTGCCTCCTGTAGCCTCCTCCTACTCGGCTTCCTCCTCCTCTGCTTCCACCAGCTCATCCAGTCAGCCACACACCTTCACCACCAACTTCAGCACAGCCCGGGGTAAACGTCAGCAGGCCATTCTGAAACTCATATGCTTGGGGGACAGGCCCCACACCGCGCAAGAGTTGTGGCGGGTGTGGGGAGTCGCTCTGGTAGACAGCGGTGCGGGTGCAGTACCGAGGCAAAACAAAGAGTCCAGGATGTGCAATAAACAGTGTTTTATTCACACTGACACAAAAATACACAGCAAACAGTCTTTCGGTGGTAATTCACACACGTCAGAAACAAGGAGGCAAAACAAAACAGGCCAACATAGGTTCAGTCACCTGGGAGGTGTAGGTGCAGGTTCGCACCAGTCTGTCGGCCCAGCCGCAGGAGAATCCACCTTCAGGTAGCCAGGAACAAAAGCCACCTCCTTGCTGAGCTCTTTCCTCCAGAGAACTCCAGAGCCCTGTTAGCAGGCTCCAGGATAATCACCACCTCAGACACAGCTGCTGGCTGTGTTTTATACCCAGCCCAAAACCAGGACTGGATCGTGGGGAGCAGCCACCCACCCTACACTTTAGCTGCTCCCGGTAAGAGCCGGCCCGGATCGGCTTTGCAGCCATGCTATTTAACAGAGTCAAACAGCACTAGCTGCTGCAGACAAAAACCCGGCTCTTACCTCACCGAGGCCAGCAACCTCGGTGACACGTACCTGCCATCAAATATGACACCTTGCACCCTCTTACACCCCCCTTTGTTCAACCCTGAGGGGTGAACACACGTGAGGCAGTGGACGCGGGACAGGGCATCTGCGTTACCCTGCAAGCGGCCTGCCCTGTGTTCCACGGAGAATTTGAAATTTTGAAGGGATAGGAACCACCTGGTGACCCGAGCATTCCTCTCCTTGGCCTGACTCATCCACTTGAGAGGGAATGGTCGGTCACCAGACGGAACCTCCTCCCTAACAGGTAGTAGCGGAGAGATTCGAGTGCCCACTTGATAGCCAGGCACTCCCTCTCCACTATACTATATCTGGACTCGGCGGGACTGAGCTTACGGCTCAGGAAGACAACGGGATGTTCTTCCCCGTTGACCTCCTGAGACAGTACCGCACCGAGGCCTACCTCCGAGGCATCGGTCTGTACGACAAACTCCTTGTTGAAGTCGGGTGTCACCAAAACCGGGGACCCACACAGGGCCGACTTCAACGCGGAGAAAGCCTCCTCCGCCTTCTCACTCCAGCTAACCCTCCCAGACTTTCGCCCCTTCAACAGGTCTGTCAATGGCGCTGCTATTGTGGCAAAGTGGGGCACAAACCTCATGTAGTATCCTACAATCCCCAGGAACGACTTTACCTGCCTGGTTGTGACCGGTCGGGGCCAGTTACGAATGGCCTCTACCTTAGTTACCTGAGGTTTGATGACTCCCGCCCGATTACATATCCCAGATATTTGGTCTCTTCCAACCCAATCGCACACTTTTTTGGATTGGCGGTTAGTCCAGCTTTCCTCAGGGCATCCACTACCGCCTGCACCTTGGGTAAATGGCTTTCCCAGTCGGTGCTGTGGATGACTACATCATCTAAGTAGGCCGAGGCGTACCGACGATGTGGTCGCAGCACTATGTCCATTAACCTTTGGAAAGTGGCGGGGCGCCATGCAGGCCAAAGGGTAACACCTTGTAGTGATACAGGCCCTGCGGGGTAACAAACGCGGTTTTTCCTTAGCCGACTCCGTTAAGGGTACCTGCCAGTACCCTTTAGTGAGGTCCAGCACAGAAAAATAACGGGCTTGTCCTAAATTTTCAACAAGCTCGTCCACTCGGGGCATGGGATACGCGTCAAACTTGGATACTTCGTTTAACTTGCGAAAGTCGTTGCAGAACCGCAACGTCCCATCCGGCTTAGGTATTAGGACTATGGGACTGGCCCACTCACTTTTCGACTCCTCAATGACATCGAGCTTCAACATTAACTGCACTTCCTCCGCGATGGCCCGCCGCCGAGCCTCGGGTACCCGGTATGGTTTTAACCGGACCTTGGCCTGAGGCTCAGTGACGATGTCATGTCGGATGAGAGACGTGCGGCCAGGGAGGTCTGAGAACACATCCGTGTTCCGACTGAGGAACTCCCTGACTTCCTGAACTTGTTTGGAAGACAGGCTGTCTGCAATTTTTACCGTGGTTACGGCTTCACAGGCCTCGAACTGTGGGGCTGGACCCTTTTCACCTAGAAGCCCTGGTCGGGGCTGTGGTCGTCGGCCGCGTCCCTATCTTTCCACGGCTTAAGTAAATTCACGTGGTACACCTGCTCCGGCTTGCGCCGCCCTGGCTGGTGTACCTTGTAATTTACTTCCCTACCTTCTCGATCACCTCATAGGGGCCCTGCCACCTAGCTAGGAATTTGCTGTCAAGGGTGGGTACCAGAACCAAAACCCGATCTCCCGGATTGAAGTCCCGTACCCGAGCCTGACGATTGTACACCCTACTCTGGGCCTGTTGCGCTGCCTCCATATGCTCCCGGACCAAAGGCAACACCCTTTCCATCCGTTCCTGCATCTGGGCGACATACTCAATGACACTTTTGTGGGGGACAGGCTGTTGTTCCCATGCTTCCTTGGCGATATCCAACAGGCCCCGAGGGTGTCTGCCATAAAGCAGTTCGAAGGGCGAGAACCCAGTAGAGGCCTGGGGCACCTCTCGCACTGCGAACATGAGATAGGGCAGAAGCAGGTCCCAGTCCTTCCCATCTCTAGACACCACCCTCTTTAGCATATTTTTTAGAGTTTGGTTAAACCTCTCCACAAGACCGTCTGTTTGCGGATGGTAAACGGACGTCCGTAACTGCTTTATACGCAACAACTTACACAGTTCCCTCATTACTTTGGACATAAAAGGGGTCCCTTGGTCTGTCAGAACCTCTTTTGGCAGGCCCACACGGGAAAACATCTCCAATAACTCTTTGGCAATGAGCTTAGCTGAGGTATGTCGCAGAGGCACCGCCTCCGGATACCGAGTGGCATAGTCGAGAACTACCAGAATGTGTTGGTGGCCCCTGGCAGACTTTGGTACAGGTCCAATTAAATCCATAGCGATTCGCTCAAACGGTACTTCAATAATTGGCAGAGGTACCAGAGGACTACGGAAATGTGGCTGGGGGCTAGTTATCTGACAGGTTGGACAGGACTTACAATAGTTTTCTACCTCCTTGAACACACTGGGCCAATAAAACCGCTGCAGAATGCGGTCCTGGGTTTTCTGCCACCCCAGGTGTCCCCCAAGAACATGTTGGTGGGCAAGCTCCATGACGAGCTTGCGATACGCTATGGGCACCACCAACTGTTCAACAGGTTCACCTCGGATTTGGTTCACCCGATACAACATATCCTGCAGAACAATAAATCGTGGGAACATTAATTCAGCCCCTGGTTTCTGGGGTTTACCATCAATTTCCAGCACATTCTCCCAGGCCCTGGTTAGGGTTTGGTCCCGGTGTTGTGCGGTCCCAAAATTTTCCCCGGAGACATTGAGGTCTGCCAACTCAGGTCCCGGTGGCAAGTCCTCCGTGTCTCCCACCATTACACTCAGTGGGGTTGTCTCCCCACTACCGCTGCAGCAGTGGTCACCCCTACCGCTGGCCCTTCAGACTCGGGCTCCCAGGGTTCTGGCCTTCCAGTGGTATCAGGCCACTCTGCTAGGGTTACCCCTGTCTCAGGGCTATTAGACACTTTCACCTCAGGCCACAGTGACGGAAAACCAGCGAAGTCTCTCCCAATTATCAGTTCATAGGGTAGCTTTGTGGAGATCGCCACTTCACAAGTCCAGGTGCCGGCCGCCGTGGACAGAGACATTACAGCAGTGGGATAGTCCTTTAAGTCTCCGTGAATGCACACCACACCCACTTTCCGGCCCGTATACTGGGTGGGCTGTACCAGGGCAGCACTTACCAGGGTTACCAGGCTCCCTGAGTCCAACAGCGCCACTGCCAGGTTATCCCCGACTTGCACCTGGCACAGATGACGATTGTCTATTGTCTCGGGGTGCCGGTCGCACACAGTCTCCGGGCATACATGGAAGCCCAGTACCCATAATTAGTCTCCATGGGTTCCCCCGATGGGGACAGTTGGCCCTTATGTGTCCAGGCTCCCGACACTGCCAGCAGACCACTGGGGATGGATCTGCAAGGGGTACATCCCGGGCGGGTTTGGCCGGCCGCGGGACTGGGGTGGAGATTTCCGGGTTTGACTGGCCCCCTCCCAAAAGAACCCCCTGCAGGTTTCTGGTGGCCTCATATCGCTCCACCAGGTCGACCATCTCAAGGGCATTGGTGGGGGATACCTGGCCGATCCAGTGTTGAAGGGGGTAAGGCAAGGCCCTCCAGAACATGTCAGCCAGCAGACGGTCCAGCATAGCAGTCTGACTTAGAATGTCAGGCTGCAGCCATTTTTGCAACCGTTGCAGCAACTCATAGTACTGCGGCCTGGCGGTTTCAGCCGCTTTAAAGTCCCACTGGTGGACCCGCTGAGCCCGGACCAACACGTTTACCCCCAGTCTGGCCAGGATCTCCCCCTTCACCGTGGAATAGTCAGCAGCCTGGTCATCTGCCAAATCAAAAAAAACTTGCTGGGGTCCGGATGCCAGGAACGGAGCAACCACCTCGGCCCACTAGTCACGGGGTAACTTTTCCCTCACGGCGACCTTCTCAAAGACCGCCAGGAAGGTCTCCACGTCGTCTGCGGGGGTCATCTTTGGGATCGCCGCACGGACCGCTTTCCGGGCATCATGGACGTGGTGGGACGCTCCTGCCGCCTGTAACGCCATCACATGTTGTAGCAGTAGCTGGTTGGTCTCCCGCTGCTGCACGTTAGCCTCTATGAGAGCCTTCACAGCAGCCTCCATGTTGCCAGACATTCCTGCTTGCAACTTTGCTGGCTTAATATATATCATGCACTTTAGCAAAAAAAACTTCGGCGTTCACGCCAGCCTCACTGCGCATGCCCGCATCCTCCACCAAATGTGGGGAGTCGCTCTGGTAGACAGCGGTGCGGGTGCAGTACCGAGGCAAAACAAAGAGTCCAGGATGTGCAATAAACAGTGTTTTATTCACACTGACACAAAAATACACAGCAAACAGTCTTTCGGTGGTAATTCACACATGTCAGAAACAAGGAGGCAAAACAAAACAGGCCAACATAGGTTCAGTCACCTGGGAGGTGTAGGTGCAGGTTCGCACCAGTCTGTCGGCCCAGCCGCAGGAGAATCCACCTTCAGGTAGCCAGGAACAAAAGCCACCTCCTTGCTGAGCTCTTTCCTCCAGGACAGAGAACTCCAGAGCCCTGTTAGCAGGCTCCAGGATAATCACCACCTCAGACACAGCTGCTGGCTGTGTTTTATACCCAGCCCAAAACCAGGACTGGATCGTGGGGAGCAGCCACCCACCCTACACTTTAGCTGCTCCCGGTAAGAGCCGGCCCGGATCGGCTTTGCAGCTAGCTGCTGCAGACAAAAAAACCCGGCTCTTACCTCACCGAGGCCAGCAACCTCGGTGACACGTACCTGCCATCAAATATGACACCTTGCACCCTCTTACACGGGGTATTGAACAACAGACCGAAGAGTGGTTTCTGCCGGTGGGCCTCAAGCCCGGCCTGGTGGTGTGCGATAATGGACAAAATCTCGTCGCAGCTCACGCACATCCCTTGCCAGGCGCATGTGCTGAATTTGGTGGTGCAGAAGTTCATTCACAACTACCCCGACATGTCAGAGCTGCTGCATAAAGTGCGGGCCGTCTGTGCGCGCTTCTGGCGTTCACATCCTGCCGCTGCTCGCCTGTCTGCGCTACAGCGGAACTTCAGCCCTCCCGCTCACAGCCTCATATGCGATGTACCCACCAGGTGGAACTCCACCTTGCACATGCTGGAGAGACTGTGCGAGCAGCAGCAGGCCATAGTGCAGTTTCAGCTGCAGAACGCACGCGTACGTCACACTGCGGAACAGCACCATTTCACCACCAATGATTGGGCCTCCATGCAATACCTGTGTGCCCTGTTGCACTGTTTCGAGTACTCCACCAACATGGCTAGTGGCGATGACACTGTTATCAGCGTTACAATACCACTTCTATGTCTCCTTGAGAAAACACTTAGGGCGATGATGGAAGAGGAGGTGGCCCAGGAGGAGGAGGAGGATGAGGGGTCATTTTTAGCACTTTCAGGCCAGTCTGTTAGAAGTGGCTCAGAGGGATGTTTTTTGCAACAGCAGAGGCCAGGTACAAATGTGGCCAGCCAGGGCCCACTACTGGAGGACGAGGAGGATGAGGTGGAGGTGGAGGAGGATGAGGATGAAGCAGGTTCACAACACAGCTCAGGCCCATCACTGGTGCGTGGCTGGGGGGATACTGAGGACGATGACGATACGCCTCCCACAGAGGACAGCTTGTCCTTACCTCTGGGGAGCCTGGCACACATGAGCGACTACATGCTGCAGTGCCTGCGCAACGACAACAGAGTTGCCCACATTTTAACGTGTGCGGACTACTGGGTTGCCACCCTGCTGGATCCCCGGTACAAAGACAATGTGCCCACCTTACTTCCTGCACTGGAGCGTGATAGGAAGATGCGCGAGTACAAGCGCACGCTGGTAGACGTGCTCCTGAGAGCATTTCCAAATGTCACAGGGGAACAGGTGGAAGCCCAAGGTGAAGGCAGAGGAGGAGCAACAGTTAGCCAGTGGTGGGTGATATGATGCCTGATTCTCTGGTGTGGGACCTCTCTCCCCTGTCTGGGTGCTGGGGAACTAAATAACTTAAAGTGGCCTTCTCCAGTGGTGGGTGATATGACGCCTTATTCCTTGCTGTGGGACCTCTCTCCTCTGTCTGGGTGCTGGCGCCTAAATAACTAAAAGTGGCCTTCTCCAGTAGTGGGTGATATGAAGCCTGATTTTATGCTATGGGACCTCTCTCCTCTGTCTGGGTGCTGGGGTCGAAATAACAGAAAGTGACCTTCTCCATTGGTGGGTGACTTGAAGCCTGATTCTCTGCTATGGGACCTCTCTCCAATTGATATTGGTTAATTTTTATTTATTTTATTTTATTTTAATTCATTTCTCTATCCACATTTGTTTGCAGGGTATTTACCTACATTTTGCTGCCTTTTGCAGCCCTCTAGCCCTTTCCTGGACTATTTTACAGCCTTTTTAGTGCCTAAAAGTGCGGGTCCCCATTGACTTCAATGGGGTTCGGGTTCGGGATGAAGTTCGGGTCGAGTTCGGATCCCGAACCCGAACATTTTCGAGAAGTTCGGCCGAACTTCTCGAACCCGAACATCCAGGTGTTCGCTCAACTCTATTTATATTATACAATGACAGGAACCAGGACACCATGTGTTCCCCTCACTGTATAATACAATGATACAGGGACCACTTATGGTGTCCTAGGTTCTATTTACTCAAAGAACGGTGCTACCAGGAGTTTGATGCATAAACAGTTTATTGAATAAATTCAAATAAAGTGAGTGGCATGTAAAGGCCACGATGTCCTATTATTTACCAACCGAAGATAAAAATACTAAAATACAATACAAGAATGGTGCGCTCACCTAGGAAGTGTAGGAACTCGGACCTCGCCGGGAGCCAAGGTGTTCACTTGAAATCAGTAGAAAGCAAATGCAGGGGTCCAGCTTCACAAGTTTCAATAACTTTATTTAATCCTGTGCACGTTTAAAAACCATCAATAGCAGCATTGCATCATCGACACGTTTCGGATGTCTCCAGATATGGATCCTGAATCATGATTAACACCACAAATTTCCGCTCATGCAATGAGCGACTTACCCCCCAAGTATCGCAGGCTTGTCTCAATTATATTTTGAAAACCCACAGTCACTATAATAACCTATGCTGAAAAGCTGGAAGGTCCCTTTATTCAGATAAAGTCCCTCAATAAACCCTTCCCTGTCTTCATTTCTATAGGAATAATAACCAGCCGAGATTAGGTATTTTTGAAGGCAGTTATTGATCTTTTTCCTTATCTGCTCCAGGAAACCAAGGTTCTTCTCCCTCCAGATGAACCACCGGTAAGTATTAGGAAGTAAAATATGTATCCTGGACCACATTTTTCTGAACTCAGAAATGCCATTGAAGGAACTGATTCTTCCAATATCGTTTTTTCCAATGTGAATAATCAGTATATCTGGAGATGGGAGAGTTTTTGACATTTTAAAACACTTGTAATAAATGTCTTTCAATTTTAGTTCAGGAAAACCTTCCCAATAAATAAAAATATCTTCTGTTAGACCTATGTTTTGGTTGTATTCGCTATCTGTTGCTCTTATATGCGTTCCCGACACTATTTCACTCCCGAGAATCCAGATTATACGGAGACCTGTAAAACTAACAAACTATTAAATTTGGCAATAAGTAAATTTTGTACCTATAAGATTTCCAATGACCTAATTGTTTAATACCGTTCTTACCCAGATTTAGCTGATCGGCGAGGGTTGCCGCCCCGATTCTGAAGGAATGTGCAGAAAATTTTTGATCGTATAAGCCCATATTGCATAAACACATTTTTAGAATAAAGTTAAAATGATATTTTATTACGGGAGAACCGTCAGGGTGAGAGAATAAGGGGGAGCTTAATTCATTGAAGCATTTAAGTTTAAACCAATTGATAAGAGCTGAGACCGGACAAAGGGGGCTGTCGTTAAGAGAGTTAAGGGTTAAGCAATGACCTCTCTGTTTTTGGTCCGTTTTAGATTTTTTTTATAAAAAGTTTGACTTTGGATGGAAGGAAACAAACATCAGAAACTAGAATGGGGGATTTCTCTCTTTTGTTTCTTGCAGTGACTTCGCTGATGCGAAAGTGACGATGAATATGGTCTTAAACAGGATCACCTCCGAAGGAGAAGAACACACAGATGGTAAGGATAAGATGATTTGTCTAAGGTTGTTCAACAAAAAAGGCCTAGTTTGAGCTATTGGAAGTTGGGTCCTCTTTAAGCCCATTAAAATCAGTTTAAAAAGGAAATTAGAATTTACCGGAGGTAAACCAAAAATTTTAAAAAAGAAGGAGATGCCGGCTATGGTCTCAGTAATGCTACTGAAAGAAAGATTCCTGTCTACAAGGCTGGTGATAAACCTGCATAAAAGTTCAGGATTAAAAGAAAAAATTTCCGCGTTGGTAGTTGCGCAATATAATTTCCACAAATTCCAAGATGCTACATAGGAATTCCATGTAGACTTGGCTAATGAATTCTGAACCAGATTCATGGTGGATATAATATGTCCCAAAGGTGGGGAAGACACACTATGTTTTTCCTGCGCTGCTGAAGTTCTCGGAAGGTCCGCCATTCCTGTCGAGGTAAAGCATCCACAATTAGATTGCTTTTTCTATTTAGCCTTTAGCCAAATATTATTAAGTAGGCAATTAAAACCAATTTTAATTTAACCAACTCATGGCCGACCATTTATTCTGAAAGATGACTCCATAACCGATTGACCCTGCTGAGTCTGAAAAAAGTTGCAGCGCGTCAGAGTCAATAAATTCAGATTGCCAAATGGTATGACCATTAAAACAAGACAGGAAATTTCTCCAGATGGCCAAGTCTTCCTTCATGTTTTTGGTTAAACGGATATGAGCAAAAGGAGATTTGATACCCTTAGTTGCTGCGTAAAGCCTTTTTGAAAAAACCCTACCCATAGGAATCACCCCACCGATAAAATTTAAGGATCCAAGGATGGACTGGAGTTTTTTAGAGTAGATTTGTGTCTAGATAACAACGTGGAGATCTCCAACAAACATTTGTAAACGTTTTCGCGAGGGATACGAAATTGCCTGTTTATGGTGTCTATTTCAATGCCCAAGAAAGTTACAGTTGAGGTTGGGAAGACGGTTTTATCATCGGCGAGAGGAATGGCGAATTTTTGAGACAAGTTAAAAAAAATTCTCAGCATAAACATGCAATCGTCGGTGTCATTTCTGCCAAAAAAGGAAATAATCCAGATAATGGATTGCTTCACCTCTATAAGGTGGTTGGTAAAAAACCCAGTTCAGGAAGGTGGAAACGGATTCGAGATAATAGCAGGATAGGGAGAAACCCTTGGGTAACGCCTTGTCAAAATAGAATGCTCCCTGGAATTGAAATCGAGAGAGAATTAAAGCCAGAGGGGTGGATCAGTAATAAACTAAAGGCAGATTTTATATCCGTCTTAGCCAATAGAGTATTAGGACCCAAGCTACATAAAATTTGAAGAGCAGAGTCGAAAGAAGCATACGACACAGATGCAAAGCTTTTATCAATTTTGTCGTTTGCTGAAAATTTCTCTGGATAAGATAAATGGTGAATGAGTCTGAAAGAACCAACTTCTTTTTTAGGAACCAAACCGATTGGAGATAAGCGGAAATTTAAAAATGGCGGAGAAGAAAAGGGGCCCGCTGTTCTCCCCTCTTCGATCTCCTTGAAAAAAAATTCTTGGACAATTTGGGGATTAATATTAACGGATTTTAAGTAATCAATGTAAGTACAATCAGAACCTGAAAAACTGGGAACGAAAAAACCACTGGTGAATCCATTCAGTAATAAGTTAGCTATCCAACAGTTTGGATAGCAGTTTAGCCAAGGGGTTAACTCTGTTACCCTTACTGGAGTCCGAGCTTTTTCCGTGACTATCCTTAACCCCTTAAGGACTCAGCCCTATTTCACCTTCAGGACCCGGCCATTTTTTGCAAATCTTACCAGTGTCACTTTATGTGGTGATAACTTTTAAATGCTTTTACTTATCCAGGCCATTCTGAGATTGTTTTTTCGTCACATATTGTACTTCATGACAGTGATAAAATGGAGTCAAAATATTTTATTTACCAAAAACTTGAAAAAATTAGCAATTTTGCAAGTTTCAATTTCTCTACTTCTATAATACATATGGATATCGGCAAAAAAAGTTATTGATTTACATTCCCCTATGTCTACTTCATGTATCGATCATTTTGGGAATGCTATTTTATTTTTTGGGGGATGTTCTTAATCTTAAATTCTTAAATCTTAAAATTTTTCAGAAATTTTCCAAAACCCACTCTTTAGGGACCAGTTCAGGTCTGAAGTCACTTTGTGAGGCTTACATAATAGAAACCACCCAAAAAGACCCCATTCTAGAAACTACACCCCTCAAGGTATTCAAAACTGATTTTATCAACGCTGTTAACCCTTTAGGTTTTCCACAAGAGTTAATGGCAAATGGAGAAAAAAATTGAGAATTTCGATTTTTTGGATCATTTTCCATTTTAATCCATTTTTTCCAGTAACAAAGCAAGGGTTAACAGCCAAACAAAACACAATATTTATTGCACTGATTCTCTATTTTGCAGAAACACCTGATATGTGGCCTTAAAATGCTGTATGGCCAAACGGCAGGGCGCAGAATTAAGGGAACGCCATATGGTTTTTGGAAGGCAGATTTTGCTGGACTGGATTTTTGACACCATGTCCCATTTGAAGCCCCCCTGATGTTCCCCTAGAGTAGAAACTCCATAAAAGTGACTCCATTTAAGAAACTACACCCCTCAAGGTATTCAAAACCGGTTTTACAAATTTTGTTGACTCTTTAGGTGTTCCACAAGAGTTATTGGCAAATGATAAAATTTCAGAATTTCTATTTTTTGTTACCTTGCCTCAAAAAAGTGTAATATAGAGCAAGCAAAAATCATATTTACCCTAAAATAATACAAACAGAACTCCCACCTTATCCCGTAGTTTCCAAAATGGGGTCAATTTTTTGGAGTTTCTACTGTAGGGGTGCATCAAGGGGGCTTCAAATGGGACATAGTGTCAAAAAACCAGTCCAGCAAAATCTGCCTTCCAAAAACCATATGGCATTCCCTTCCTTCTATGCCCTGCCGTTTGGCCATACAGCAGTTTACGACCACATATGGGGTGTTTCTGAAAACTAGAGAAGCAGGGGAATAAATATTGAGTTCTGTTTGGCTGTTAACCCTTGCTTTGTTAACTGGAAAAATTGATTAAAATGGAAAATTTGCAAAAAAATAGCTGTTTTGGGACCGTTTTTATTTATTTTTATTTATATTGTTGAACTGACATGTTAAATTGTGTGCTATTTCTATAGAGCAGGTTGTTACGGACGCGACAATACCAAATATGACTACTTTTAGTTTTTTTTTGTTTCAGTTTTTCATATCAAAGCATTTTTGAGAAAAATTATTTTTTAGTGTCTCCACATTCTGAAAGCCATATTTTTAATTTTCTATTTTGGGCTACTGTCTTATGTAGGGGCTCATTTTTGAGGGATGAGATGACGGTTTTATTGGCACTATCCTGGGGTGCATATGATATTTTGGTTGCTTGCTATTACACTTTTTGTGATGTAAGGTGCCAAAAATGACTTTTGACACGGTATTTATATAAAAAAAATTCGGTGTTCACCTGAGGGGTTAGTTCATGTTTTATTTTTATAGAGCAGGTTGTTACGGATGCAGTGATACCTAATATGTATACTTTTTTATATTTATTTAAGTTTTACACAATAATATTATTTTTGAAACAAAAAAAATCATGCTTTAATGTCTCCATAGTTTGAGAGCCATATTTTTTAATTTTTTTGGGCAATTGTCTTATGTAGGGTATCATTTTTTGCAGGATGAGATGATGGATTGATTGGCCCTATTTTTGGGTGCATATAACTTTTTGATCGCTTGCTATTACAGTTTTTGAGATGTGAGGTGACAAAAATGTTTTTTTTTTACATTGTTTTTATTTTTTACGGTATTTACCTGAGCGGTTAGATCATATGATAATATTATAGAGCAGATTCTTACGGACGCGGTGATGCCTAATATGTATACTTTCTTAAAATGTATTTTACTTTAATACTATAACAGCATTTTAGAAAACAAATTATGTTTTAGTGTCTCTATAGTCTGAGAGACATATTTTTTTATTTTTTTGAGCGATTGTCCTATGTAGGGGCTCAGTTTTTGCGGGATAAGATGGCATTTTGATTGCTACTATTTATATACTACTTATACTACTTATATGAGAGGCATACGCCTTTTTGATCGCTTTTTATTACACTTTTGTGATGTAAGGTGACAAAAAATGGTTTATTTTACACCTTTTTTTTTACGGTATTTGCGTGAGGGGTTAGGTCATGTGATATTTTTATAGAGCAGGTTTTTTCGGACACAGCGATACCTAATATATGTAGTGTATTTTATTTTTTTAATTTTTATTCAGTGATATGTGTTTTTTTATCTTTACTTTTTTTTTTACATTTTTTTTTTACCCAGACCCACTTGGTTCTTGTAGATCCAGTGGATCTGGTGTCTATATAATACAGTAAAGTACACTATACAGTGTACTGTACTGTATTATTTTTACTTTACATAGTCTAAGCAGACTTGTGCCTTTAGCACAAGTCTGATTAGACTTACAGTACCATGGCAAGCAGGACGCCTCTGAAAGCATCCTGCTGCCATGGTAACCATCACCCACTGCCAGAACAGAGCAGCGGGTGATGGGAGGGAGGGGGGCTCCCTCCCTCTGTGATCCCATCCTGTTGAGGGGCTGCAAAGGCACAGTAGCCCCCCGATGGGAGAGGGAGGAAGCTCCCTCCCTGTTAACCCCTTCCGTATAGCGGTCCATACGGACCACGGCATGGAAGGGGTTGAAACTGCTGACATCTGCAGCACAGATGTCAGCAGTTTTTTTTAGCAAAGTGTCAGCAATGTGCTGACACTTTGCTAAAACCACTAGACACCAGGGAAGAATACAGAGGAGACGGTCCGCCTCCCGCACCGCCTCCTGCCGTCCGCAACCACCCCCCCTGCACCCCCGCAGCCACAATATGATTGGGGGCTGCAGGGGGGAATAAAGATTAACACTTTGGGGGCATTTAGTCTCTGATCCCTGCGGTCACAGACCGCGGGGATCAGAGATTGCACAAAGTGCTGCAAACCGCAGGTCTGAATTGACCTGCGATTTGCAGCGATCGCCAATATGGGGAGGTCACAGGACCCCCCTGGGCATTGTACCAAGGTACCTGATGAATGATTTCAGCAGGTACCTTGTTCTGATCACTGCCGGCTGAGCAGCAGTGATCGGAACTACTCATGACGTACCGGTACTTCATGGGTCCTTAAGGACTCAGGAACGATGACGTACCGGTACGTCATAAGTCCTTAAGGGGTTAAAAGCGTTTCCTGGTTTCTTAAAACATCTGAAGGCTGGATGGTTGCCAGTGTAGACCAAGCATTTGTGCTCATATTTACAGCTATTGCCCCATCTGCACTGGTTCTCATTAAAGGAAAAGAATATTCCTCTTTTCATTTGGGGATGAAAAAGATGCTGCCTGTTAGGCAACATTAAGTTGAGCCACAGGCCAACATCCTTTGATCCCCATTCAAGGTTTGGATACACTGACAATTTTTGACGAAACATTTCGTCATAAGTGTTCAAGGCATTGCCTCCAAACTTTCTATACGCTTCAAGGATAGAACCGAAATGGTAAAAGAGCTTACTACACAACTCTTGATGTTTTTCGCCCATCAATAGATGGAAAAAGCTTGGATCCATTTAAAAATTGATTTAGACTTCTGGATTTTAGATCATCATCGTTTTTTGACTCTTTTGTCAGATTTTAAATCTTTAGATGATGGGAGCAGAGAATATAAATCAATATATTATCTGTTCCATATTTTTTTCTTTGACGCTTGATTGCAGATGTTACCCAAGGGGGGAGATCTGGCATACTAAGGCCTCTTTATATACTGTCTCTTGGACAGGTGTATTAGATGCCAAGATTGGCTGATGAATTTGAAGGTTATCACGATCTGTGTCATGCTAGACCTTTTTGAAATCTTCATGTCTTTCTTTTGAAGACATGAAGTCCAAAAAGTCATTAAACAACCCCATTTTATCCAGCTCAATGCTGGGGGCACAATTAGGAATATCAGTGGTGTCTTGGAAGATTATGGTCTCATCCTCCATAGCGCGGGCTGCGGCAGTTGAGGAAGGTTCAGGCGTCGCAGGAGCCGGATTGCGGTGATTCTTCTCGTGAGAAGATTTCTTCCCAGGAGGAGGTGACTTCTTATTCCGGTGGAAGGAAGAATGATCGGGTGAAAAGATAACTAGATCCCTTCTGCGCCGCTTGTGATCCGGCAGTTGATGGTCGTCAGTGATGACGGAGGAATTAGTGATATCTGTGCTCGCGCACGGGGCTGCACAGCAAGGAGGATCTGTGGATAGCAGAGCCGGAAAGGAAGGAGGAAGAAGCAATTCAAGGTATTTGCGAAGCTATTCCTCTCCTCCGTTGTCCTCAGCTCTGGTGATTAACTGTTTTAAAAGATCTTCCATGGCGGGGGATGAAGCAGGTCTGTAAGCTTGGATATCAGAGCCGAAAATGCACTATAAACATTTCTCTCCTTCTTTTATAGGTACCTCCAGCCAGAACCATTGACCAGCTCCACCAATCCTGATCCAGGACATGGCACCCGACCAGACAGCCGTTGATCCTCGGGCCAAGGACCTGTCACCAGGTAAGTAACTTTATTAACCACGCACATTAACACTTTATATTATACAATGACAGGAACCAGGACACCATGTGTTCCCCTTATTGTATAATACAATGATACAGGGACCACTTATACTGTTGGCATTTGATAAGCACTGTAATCCCAAAAAGAATGAGACAGTGGAGAGATACAAGTTCTTCTCCAGGAATCAGGAGGCTGGGGAAAGTGTGGACAGATATGTGACAGAGCTGAGGCGACTGGCTGCAACCTGTGGATTTGGGGACATCAGAGACTCCCTCATCAGAGACAGGATAGTGTGTGGCATCAGAGACTCTCACCTTAGAGAAAGATTATTGAGGGAGGAAGTGCTGGCTTTGGAGAAATACATGCAAATCTGCAGGGCTGCTAAGCCTGAAGATGATGGAGGGCACCAGTGATGCCTCAGTACATGCAATATCTGTGAAAGGGATAGGTCCAGGCTCCCTGCGAGCCCAGTCCAGTGTAAATACTGTGGCAAAAGACATGAGAGACAGAGAGAAATGTTCAGCATATGGGGAGACCTGCAGAACTTGTGGCAATATGAACCACTTTTCAGCTGTTTGCAGATTGAAAACCAGCAAACAGTACAAACAAGTCCACACAGTGAGCCAGAAGACAGACAGGGACAGCACAGAGGACATGACATGGCTGCAGCTGCAACAGAGAATGTCAATGAAGTCAAACATCCAGTAGCCAATGATGAAAAGCAGCTCTTTGCCATATTCAAGGTGGATGAACAGACCATAACATTTAAGTTGGATTGTGGCGCAAGCTGCAATGTCATTTCTTTTACTCTGCTTAACAAACAGGTTCCCATTGAGCCCACTGATAAGGTACTGGTGATGTGCAACAAAAGTGTTCTGAAACCCATGGGAACATGCAAGCTAAAATTAAGAAATCCATGTAACAGAAAGAGCTACAGAGTGGAATTTACTGTGCTGCAGGAGGACGATCACATTCCTTTCCTGGGAGTTAAAGCAGTTCAGGCTATGGATTTAAAAAAGGTGCAGTCCCATAACATCATGGCTCTGGAAGTTTCTCAGAATACTCAAAATCCTAAACAAATGGCAGAATGCATTTTGGATTTTCAGCACATAAAAACAGAGTATGCTGATTTATTTGAAGGTGATGGGTGCCTGGAAGGTAAATACAAACTAGAAATTGATCATACAATACAGAATGCCTACAAGAACAGTACCTGTCGCCTTAATGCAACCAATTAAAGAGGAACTGCAGGATTTGCACAGCAGATGCATGATAGCACCAGTACAGGAAAGCACAGACTGGATAAGCAGTTTGGTAGTAGTGAAAAAACCATCAGGCAAGTTAAGAATCTGCATCGATCCTAAGCCACTGAACAAGGTTCTTAAAATAAATCACTATCCAATGCCTACAATAGAAGATGTTCTCCCAGATCTCTCAAAGGCTAAAATATTTTCGGTATGTGATGTGAAAAATTGGTTCTGACAGCATTTTCTACCCCATTTGGATGCTATAAGTGGCTGAGGATGCCCATGGGATTAAGCCCGGCTCCAGAAGTGTTCCAACAAAAATTTATGCAAGCTTTGGAAGAACTAACCGGAGTAAAAATAATAGCAGACAATATACTAATAGTTGGAGAAGGTGATGATCTACAGGGTGGGCCATTTATATGGATACATCTTAATAAAATGGGAATAGTTGGTGATATTACCTTCCTGTTTGTGGCACATTAGTATATGTGAGGGGGGAAACTTTTCAAGATAGGTGGTGACTATGGCGGCCATTTTGTAGTCGGCCATTTTGAATCCAACTTTTGTTTTTTCAATAGGAAGAGGGTCATGTGATATCAAACTTATTGGGAATTTCACAAGAAAAACAATGGTGTGCTTGGTTTTAACGTAACTTTATTCTTTCATGAGTTATTTACAAGTTTCTGACCACTTATAAAATGTGTTCAATGTGCTGCCCATTGTGTTGGATTGTCAATGCAACCCTCTTCTCCCACTCTTCACACACTGATAGCAACACCGCAGGAGAAATGCTAGCACAGGCTTCCAGTATCCGTAGTTTCAGGTGCTGCACATCTCGTATCTTCACAGCATAGACAATTGCCTTCAGATGACCCCAAAGATAAAAGTCTAAGGGGGTTAGATCGGGAGATCTTGAGGGCCATTCAACTGGCCCACGATGACCAATCCACTTTCCAGGAAACTGTTCATCTAGGAATGCTCGGACCTGACACCCATAATGTGGTGGTGCACCATCTTGCTGTAAAAACTCATCATCACCATGTAGCAATTTTGCATATCCAGTGGCCTTGAGGTTTCCATTGATGAAGAATGACCCCACTATCTTTGTACCCCATTAACCCACACCATACCATCAATTTTTTTGTTCAAACTGTCTTGGAGGGATCTATCCAATGTGGGTTAGTGTCAGACCAATAGTGGTGGTTTTGTTTGTTAACTTCACCATTCACATAAAAGTTTGCCTCATCACTGAACAAAATCTTCTGCGTAAACTGAGGGTCCTGTTCCAATTTTTGTTTTGCCCATTCTGCAAATTCAGTGCGCCGATCTGGGTCATCCTCATTGAGATGCTGCAGTAGCTGGAGTTTGTAAGGGTGCCATTTGTGAGTAGCTAATATCCGTCGAAGGGATGTTCGACTAATGCCACTCTCCAGTGACATGCGGCGAGTGCTACGCTGTGGGCTCTTGCTGAATGAAGCTAGGACACCCACTGATGTTTCTTCATTAGTGACAGATTTCATGCGTCCACATTTTAGCAAATCCAACACTGAACCAGTTTCACGGAACTTAGCAAGCAGTTTGCTAACTGTAGCATGGAGATGGGTGGTCTCGTAGGGTGTCTTGCATTGAAATCTGCTGCAATGACCTGGTTACTGCGTTCACCAGACATCAACACAATTTCTATGTAGAATAGGTAACAAAGGATCACCATAAAAAGATGAGACAAATCTTGGACAGATGTAGAAAAAAACAAATCAAACTGAACCTGGAAAAATTCAAACTAAAATTAACAGAAGTACCATATATTGGACATCTTCTAACCTCAAATGGTGTTAAAGTGGATCCAGAGAAGGTTAGGGCAATACAGTACATGCCTACACCTACAGATGTACGTGGAGTACAACGATTCCTGGGCATGGTGAATTAACTTTCTAAATTTTGCAAGCATTTATCAGACATGTGTGAGCGACTGAGACAGCTAACTCACAAAGACATACTCTGAAAATGGACAGAAAGCCATGAAACTGCTTTCCAGACACAGCAACACTCAAATATTTTGATCCAGGTCAAGCAGTGGAAGTACAATGTGATGCCTCAGAAACAGGCCTTGGAGCCACACTAATGCAGAATAAACAGCCAATCACATGTGCAAGCAGAGCTTTAACTCTAACAGAGCAAGGATATGCTCAAATCGAGAAGCTGGGCCGGCGCTACCATATAGGCAAGGGGGGCAATTGCTGCCGGGCCCCCGAGTCCTTAGGGGCCCCCAAGCCCACCACCCGCCCAGCGCCGGCCCGAGTCCATAGTCATCTGTATCGCCGTCCTCAGGACAGCGATACAGATGTCTGTGTTGTGCTGCGGCAGGGAAGGGAGAGGCATCTCCCTTCCCTGTTCCTCTTATAGGCTGCGGGCCTTGTGCCGTCAGCCTATCAGAGGCCGGTGCAGGTGGCGCGATGATGTGATTGCACCGCCTGAGCCGTACAGCGTGGGACACAGGCCGAAAGAGGCCTGCATCGCATCACTGCAATGGAGGTAAGTATAAGTGTTTTTTTTTTTTTTTTTTTTTTTGTTTACCCCTTAAGGATTAGGACATACCGGTACGGCATGTCTCCCAAGTCCATAAGGACCCATGACGTACCAGTACGTCATGAGTATTTCCGATCACTGCTGCTCAACCGGCAGTGATCGGAACAAGGTACCTGCTGAAATAATTCAGCAGGTACCTTGTTACAGTGCCCAGGGGGGTCCAGTGACCCCCCCGTTTTGGCGATCGCTGCAAACCGCAGGTCAATTCAGACCTGCGGTTTGCAGCTCTTTCTGCAATCTCTGATCCCCGCGGTCACAGATAAGAGACTAAATGTTCCCAAATCATATTGTGGCTGCAAGGGTGCAGGGGGGGTGGTTACGGGCGGCAGGGGCGGTGAAGAGGCCTCCTCTGTAATGTTTCCCTGGTGGCTAGTGGCTTTAGCATGTCAGCGTGTTTAGAGTGTCAGCACATTGCGGACACTCTGCTAAAAACTGCTGACATCTGTGCTGCAGATGTCAGCAGTTTTAACCCCTTCCATTCCCCAGTCCCTACGGACCGCTGTATGGAAGGGGTTAACAGGGAGGGAGCTCCCTCCCTCTCCAATCGGGGGCTGCTGTGCCCTTGCAGCCTCCAATTCTTGATGGGATCGCAGAGGGAGAGAGCTCCCCTCCCTCTCCATCACCCGCTGCTCTGTTCTGGCAGCAGGTGAAGGTTACCATGGCAGCAGGACGCTTTTAGAGGCGTCCTGCTTGCTATGGTAATGTAACTAAGTCTAAAGTAAAAAATACAGTACAGTACACGATATAGTGTACTGTACTGTATTATATAGACACCAGATCCACTGTATCTACAAGAACCAAGTGGGTCTGGGTAAAAAAAAAAAAGTTAAAAAAAAAACCATATCACTGAATAAAAATTAAAAAAATAAAATACACTACACATATTTGTATCGCCGCGTCCGTCAAAACCTGCTCTAAAATAATATCACATGATCTAACCCCTCAGGTAAACACCATAAAAAAAAAAAAACTATGTAAAAAAAACATTTTTGTCACCTCACATCTCAAAAACTGTAATAGCAAGCAATCAAAAAGTTATATGCACCCAAAAATAGTGCCAATATAACTGTCATCTCATCCCCCAAAAAATGATACCCTACATAGGAAAATCGCCCAAAAACAAAAAAATATGGCTCTCAGACTATGGAGACATTAACCTGTCCCCGACCGCCGAACGCACGGATGCGTCCTGGCGGCGGCAGGTTTATTCCTCCTGGACGCATCCGTGCGTCATCTCGCGAGACGCGAGAAGACGCGCTACAGCATCCAGTGGAACGCACATGGAACGCACCGCTGGACTCGGGGGAGGTGAGTCACCAGCCTGCCAGCCAATGATCATCGCTGGCAGGCTGGTGATTTTTAAAATCACCTATAGAAAATGGTGATCTACAATGTATTTACAAATAAATGTGTTTTATAAGGGATCTGTGCCATGTGCTGGGTCCTTTTCATCGGTTGGACCCAGCACAGAGCACAGATCCCAAGTAAGTGCACCAATCAGTACATATTAGGCCCTGATCACCCCCCATCACCCTAATTAACCCCTTGATCACCCCCTGTCAGTACATAGTGAAAGTGAAAAAAGTGATCAGTGTCACTTTTGTGAACTGTCACTTTTTCACTTGGATTGACTGTTAGGCTTAGCTTAGTTTAGGCCCCTTTGTTAGGTAGTTAGCGTTAGCGCCCAGCCCACCGCACCGCAGTCACTGGATCGCTGTTTAGCGTGGCGCTAATCAGCATTTATACTGTTATAGTATCTGTAAGTGATCAGAACTGATCACAGTCAGATCTATATTAGTATTAGTGTCACTTTAGTTCGCCCTCCACCCCAAGCGCAGTGTTTGCCCGATCAGACCTGATCGGTCGCCCACACCTGCGTTCACCCACGCCCGCCCGCCGCAGTGACAAAAATTATTTTTTTGTATCACTGCACAATCCTACACAAGCGCTGCGGCTAATAAAAAAATCAGTTTTGATATTTTTATCAATCGCAGCGGCTTCTGTACTTCGCTACACTCCCATTTGTAAGACAGGCTTGCTTTTTTTCTTGGGTAGTCTCAGGAATACCCCTAAATTTAGTATCCCAAATGGCAAACAAGGGTATTCTCCTGAAGAGGCCTACAGGATTCTGACCCAGTCGGATGAGGAATGGGAACCCTCATCTGACGAATCTAGCGGGTCAGAATACCAACCTGTAGAAAGCAGTGGCTCTCTGACTCAAAGTTCGGACGAGGAGGTTGAGGTCCCTGATAGCACCAGGCGTACCCGGCCCCGTGTTGCTAGACCGCAGGTTGCGCAGGATCCGCTTCAAGGGGAGCAGAGTGGGGCTGGCGCTGCCGGATTACGTGGTGAGGCATACACCAGCAGCGCAGCCCGTCCTGGACCTTCTACCAGCACTGCCGTAACACATGGTGAAGTAGCGAGCACCAGAAGGGCAGTTGAAGCTGGTACGGTGGCACGTGCAGTAATTCCCCGTCGCAGCCACCGCGCAGACAGGCCCGTAGAGCCCCTAGAGTCCCTGAGGTGCTGGCAAATCCTGATTGGCAGTCCCCATCTTCAGCCGCACCATTAGTTCCCCCTTTCACCGCCCAGTCAGGAGTTCGGGTGGAGACGGCTCAAATCGGATCGGCACTAGGGTTTTTGAGCTGTTCTTCACTGCGGAGCTCTTTGACTTAGTAGTGGCAGAAACAAACCGGTATGCCACACAATTTATTACCGCTAACCCGGGAAGCTTTTATGCCCAGCCTTTCGGTGGAAACCAGTCCAAGTTTCGAATTTAGAACTTTTTGGGCCTTCTCCTCAACATGGGCATTACAAAAAAACATGAATTGCGTTCATATTGGTCCACGAACCCAATTCATCATATGCCCATGTTCTCTGCTGCCATGTCCAGGACACGTTTTGAGACCATCCTGCGTTTCCTGCACTTTAGTGACAACACCACCTCCCGTCCCAGAGGCCACCCAGCTTTTGACCGGCTCCACAAAATTCGGCCCCTCATAGACCATTTCAACCAGAAATTTGCAGATTTGTATACCCCCGCACAAAACATCTGCGTAGACGAGTCCCTAATACATTTTACCGGGCGCCTTGGCTTCAAACAGTACATCCCAAGCAAGCGCGCCCGGTATGGGGTCAAATTGTATAAGCTCTGTGAAAGGGCCACAGGCTATACACACAAATTTCGGATCTATGAGGGAAAAGATCAGACCCTGGAGCCGGTCGGTTGCCCTGACTACCTGGGGAGCAGTGGGAAGACAGTCTGGGACTTGGTGTCACCCTTATTCGGCAAGGGTACCATCTTTACGTGGACAACTTTTACACAAGTGTGGCCCTCTTCAAGCATTTGTTCCTAGAACGCATTGGCTGCTGTGGCACCGTGCGACCTAGTCGCCGGGGCTTCCCCAACGGCTCGTTACCACCCGACTTGCAAGGGGGCAGAGGGCTGCACTGTGTAACGAAGAACTGCTCGCGGTGAAATGGAGAGACAAGCGTGGCGTTTACATGCTCTCCTCCATTCACGCAGACCACGACAATTCAAATTGAGCGGGCAACCAGTGTCGTTGAAAAGCCCCTCTCCGTCCACGACTATAATCTCCACATGGGAGGGGTGGACTTCAACGATCAGATGTTGGCCCCGTATTTAATTTCCCGGCGCACCAGGCGCTGGTATAAGAAGGTGTCTGTATATCTGATTCAATTGGCTGCCTATAATAGTTACGTTCTCTACAGTAAGGCTGGGAGAACAGGATCCTTCCTCAAATTTCAGGAAGAGATCATCGAGAACCTCCTGTATCCAGGAGGTTCCGTGGCCCCATCCACCAGTGTAGTTAGCCGTCTACACGGCGGCACTTCCCCAGTGCCGTTCCTGGTACCTCAACCCAACCGTCACCCGAAAAAATGTCGTGTCTGTAGCAGGAGTGGAATAAGGCGTGACACCCGTTATTTCTGTCCTGACTGTCCTGACCGCCCTGCCCTATGCCTAGGGAGTGTTTCCGGAAGTACCACACCCAGGTACACTTAGGATAGGGAATGCACGACACAGGTAGTTTTATAATCAGGCTCGAGGGTCTCTCAGGATACTAGGTTTTGAGAGACCCTAACACATAGAGTACGGTGCTGCTGTGCTACTGCAGAAGTGTGAAAGCGGTAGAAACGTCTCCTTTCACTTGGGATAAAGTGCATAATGTACTTCTCACCATCTCTGTGTGATTTACACTTTACACATTGTCCCATGGGAAAGGAGATGTTTCTGCAAGGAAAATAAAGAGTGATATGGTTAAAAAAAGAAAAAAATTTAACAGGTAGCAAGAAAAATAAAATCTTGAGTTAGTTCAGGTTTTAAAAGTTCAGTTTTTTTCATGTTCAGGTTTTATTCATGTTTTATAATGTTTGCAACGTTCAAGTCATGTGCCTGCTGCCTGTTTTTCTTCTTTTTTTTTTTTCCCCTAACCACCCTTTATTTTCCAGGTATACCAACAGACCAACGGACCAACCGATGAAAACGCCGCAGCACTGATGTGCATTCTGAGAGAAGCATTGCGCTGCTGTCAGAAGACACGTGAAGTCGGTGTATGCGGCGCTGCAAGACGAGATTTCTCCTCTGCAGGACAGGTATGTTTGCCCTGGCATTTGAGCTGAGGAGAGGTGTTGGAGTTCATATGCTTTGGCAAACACTTTGTATCAAAAATCTGGCAAAGATGTCTTCCTCCACACCGATCGATTGATCGATGTGAATGGAGAAATCATGTTTGCCAGGACATAGGAGCTGAGTGGGTATGGATGTTTGGGCGGAGCCCCTATGTCCTGGCAATCGCCAGGCCCCTCTTTTTCTTGCATATTTTTGGCAGAGATTTTTTCATCCACATCGATCGATGCGAATGAGGAAATCTGTGCCGTTCATTTTTCTTTCAGCCCAGAGAAATCTCATTACCCGTATGCTCCATATAAGGAGAATAGCAGAAACTCCTAATGCTGGCCATACATGTAATGATTGCGGAGACCCTCAAATGCCAAGGCAGTACAAACGCCCCACAAATGACACCATTTTGGAAAGAAGACACCCCAAGGTATTCGCTGAGGGCATATTGAGTCCATGAAATATTGAATTTTTGTCATAAGTTAGCGGAAAGGGAGACTTTGTGAGAAAAAACAAAAAAATCAATTTCCACTAACTTGTGCCAAAAAAAAAATTTTCTATGAACTCGCCATGCCCCTCACGGAATACCTTGGGGTGTCTTCTTTCCCAAATGGGGTCACATGTGGGGTATTTATACTGCCCTTGCATTTTAGGGGCCCTAAAGCGTGAGAAGAAAAATGCGAAAAAATGCCCTCCTAAAAGGTACTCATTGGAATTGGGGCCCCTTTGCGCATCTTTGCTGCACAAAGTGGCACACATTTGGTATCGCCGTACTCAGAAGAAGTAGGGCAATGTGTTTTGGGGTGTATTTTTACATATACCCATACTTTGTGTGAAAAAATCTCTGTAAATCACAACTTTTTCCATTTTTTATACAAAGTTGTCAATTTACAGAGATATTTCTCTCACCCAGTATGGGTATATGTACAAATACACCCCAAAACACATTGCCCTACTTCTCCGAGTACGGCGATACCAAATGTGTGACACTTTTGCAGCCAAGATGCGCAAAGGGCCCCAATTCCAATGAGTACCTTTAGGATTTTCACAGGGCATTTTTACGCATTTGGATTCTCACGCTTTAGAGGCCCCTAAAATGCCAGGACAGTACAATTACCCCACAAGTGACCCCATTTTGGAAAGAAGACACCCCAAGGTATTCTGTGAGGGTATGGTGAGTTCATGTAAAAGTTTATTTTTGTCACAAGTTAGTGGAATATGAGACTTTGTAAAAAAATAAAAAAATAAAAAAATCCAATTTCCACTAACTTGTGCCAAAAATAAAAACTTCCATGAACTCACTATGCCCCTCAGTGAATACCTTAGGGTGTCTTATTTCCGAAATGGGGTCACTTGTGTGGTATTTTTACTATCCTGGCATTTTAGGGGCACCTAAACGTCAGAAGCAGTTTGGAATCCAAATGCGTAAAAATGTTCTGTGAAATCCTGAAAGTACTCATTGGAATTTGGGCCCCTTTGCGCACCTTGGTTGAAAAAAGTGGCACACATGTGGTATCTCCGTACTCGGGAGAAGTAGGGCAATGTGTTTTGTGGTGTATTTTTACATTTACCCATGCTGGGTGAGAGAAATATCTCGGTAAATGGACAACTTTGTATAAAAAATGGAAAAAGTTGTGATTTACCGAGATATTTCACAAAAGTATGGGTATATGTAAAATACACCCTAAGCACATTGCCTACTTCTCAGTGCAGCGATCTACATGTGTGCCACTTTTCAACCAAGTGCAAAGGCCCAAATTCAAAGAGTACTTTCAGGATTTCACAGAACATTTTACGCATTTGGATTCCAAACTGCTTCTGACGTTTGAGTGCCCCTAAAATGCCAGGATAGTAAAAATACACACAAGTGACCCCATTTAGAAAGAAGACACCCCAAGGTATTCTGTGAGGTGTATGGCAAGTTCATGTAAAAGTTTATTTTTGTCACAAGTTAGTGGAATATGAGACTTTGTAAAAAAAAAAAAAAAATCCAATTTACACTAACTTGTGCCAAAAATAAAAACTTCCATGAACTCACTATGCCCCTCAGTGAATACCTTAGGGTGTCTTCTTTCCGAAATGGTGTCATTTGTGTGGTATTTATACTGTCCTGGCATTTTAGGGGCCCCTAAAGCGAGAGAAGTAGTTTGGAATCCAAATGCGTAAAAATGTCCTGTGAAATCCTAAAGGTACTCATTGGATTTGGGGCCCCTTTGCGCATCTTGGCTGCAAAAACTGTCACACATGTGGCATCGCTGTACTCAGGAGAAGCAGGGCAATGTGTTTTGGGGTGTATTTTACATATACCCATGCTGGGTGAGAGAAATATCTCGGTAAATGGACAACTTTGTATAAAAAAATGGAAAAAGTTGTGATTTACCGAGATATTGTTCTACAAAAGTATGGGTATATGTAAAAATACACCCAAGCACATGCCCTACTTCTCCGAGTACGGCGATACCACATGTGTGCCAGTTTTGCAGCTTAGATGCGCAAAGGGGCCCCAATTCAATGAGTACTTTTAGGATTTTACAGGGCATTTTACGCATTTGGATTCTCACGCTTTAGGGGCCCCTAAAATGCCAGGGCAGTACAATTACCCCACAAGTGACCCCATTTTGGAAAGAAGACACCCCAAGGTATTCTGTGAGGGGTATGGTGAGTTTATGTAAAATTTTATTTTTGTCACAAGTTAGTGGAATATGAGAATTTGTAAAAAAATAAATAAATTTTCATTTCCGCTCACTTGTGGCAAAAATAAAAACTTCCATGAACTCACTATGCCCATCAGCGAATACCTTGGGGTGTCTACTTTCCGAAATGGTGTCATTTGTGGGGTGTTTCTACTGTCTGGGCATTGTAGTGCCTCAGGAAACATGATAGGTGCTCAGAAAGTCAAAGTGCGGAAATTTGCTTTTTGCACCATAGTTTGTAAATGCTATAACTTTTGCGCAAACCAATAAATATACACTTACTGCATTTTTTTATCAAAGACATGTAGTACAATAAATTTAGAGAAAAAATTATATTGAAAAGTAGTTTTCTTTGAAAAATTTTGTGACAGAAAGTGAAAAATGTCATTTTTTTGCAAAAAAATCGTTAATTTATGATTAATAGCAAAAAAAGTAAAAATGTCAGCAACAATGAAATAGCACCAAATGAAAGCTCTATTAGTGAGAAGAAAAGGAGGTAAAATTCATTTGTGTGGTAAGTTGCATGACGGAGCTACAAACAGTTAAAGTAGTGTAGCGCAGAATTGTAAAAAGTGGCCTGGTCATTAAGGGTGTTTAAGCTAGGGGGGCTTAAGTGGTTAAAACATGATTTTTGTTGTTTAAAAATTTATATTATTGTGTAAAACTTTAAAAAAAAAAGATACATATTAGGTATCACAGCATCCGTAACAACCTGCTCTATAAAAATAACACATGACCTAACCCCTCAGGTGAACACAGAAAAAATAATAACACAAATACCGTGTCAAAAGTCATTTTTGTCACCTTACATCACAAAAAGTGTAATAGCAAGCGAACAAAATGTCACATGCACCCCAAGATAGTGCCAATCAAACCGTCATCTCATCCCGCAAAAAATTAGCCGCTACATAAGACAGTCGCCCAAAAAATTAAAATTAAAAATATGGCTTTCAGAATGTGGAGACACTCAAAATAATTTTTTTCTAAAATGCTTTGTTATGAAAAACTGAAACAAAAAACCCAAAAAGTAGTCATATTTGGTATTGTCGCATCCGTAATAACCTGCTCTATAGAAATATCACATAATATAACCTGTCAGATCAACGATGTAAATAACATAAAGGTCCCAATACAGCTATTTTTTTGCAAATTTTCCAATTGAATCCAATTTTCCAGTTACAAAGCAAGGGTTAACAGCCAAACAAAACTCAATATTTATTGCCCTGATTCTGTAGTTTGCATAAACACCCCATATGTGGTCGTAAACTGCTGTATGGCCAAACGGCAGGGTGTAGAAGGAAGGGAACGCCATATGGTTTTTGGAAGGCAGATTTTGCTGGACTGTTTTTTTGACAATATGCCCCATTTGAAGACCCTCTGATGCACCCCTACAGTAGAAACGCCCAAAAAAGTTACCCCATTTTGGAAACTACGGGATGAGGTGGCAGTTTTGTTTGTAATATTTTAGGGTAAATATGATTTTGGTTGCTCTATATTACACTTTTTTTGAGGCAAGGTAACAAAAAATAGAAATTCAGAAATTTCATATCCATTTGCCAATAACTCTTGAGGAACACCTAATGGGTTAACAAAGTTTGTAAAATCGGTTTTGAATACCTTGCGGGGTTTAGTTTCTTAGATAGAGTCACTTTTATGGAGTTTCTACTCTAGGGGTGCATCGGGGGGCTTGAAATGGGACATGGTGTTAAAAAACCAGTCCAGCAAAATCCGCCTTCCAAAAACCATATGGCGTTCCCTTCCTTCTATGAGTTTTGTTTGGCTGTTAAGCCTTGCTTTGTTACTGGAAAAAAATGGAATAAAATGGAAAATTGCCCCAAAAAATCGAAATTCAGAAATTTTATCTCCATTTGCCATCAACTCTTGTGGAAAACCTAAAGGGTTAACAACGTTTGTAAAAATCAGTTTTGCATACCTTGAGGGGTGTAGTTTCTAGAATGGGGTCATTTTTGGGTGGTTTCTATTAAGCCTCACAAAGTGACTTCAGACATTAACTGGTCCCTCAAAAGTGGGTTTTTGAAAATTTCTAAAAAATTTCAGATTTGCTTCTAAACTTCTAAGCCTTATAAGATCCCCTAAAAATGAAATTACATTCCCAAAATGATCGATACATGAAGTAGACATATGGGGAATGTAAATCAATAACTTTTTTTGGCGGTATTACTATGTATTATAGAAATTTTTCGACTCCATTTTACCACTGTCATGAAGTACAATATGTGACAAAAATACAATCTCAGAATGGCCTGGATAAGAAAAAGCGTTTTTAAAGTTATTACCACATAAAGTGACATTGGTCAGATTTGCAAAATATGGCTGGGTCCTGAAGGCGAAATAGGGCTGAGTCCTTAAGGGGTTAATATAACAGACTATCTGTTACTGGCACATGGGGTGGGGGGATTAAAGAGGCACTTGTAACTGGCACATGGGCGCGGTAAAGAGGCACTTGTAACTGGCACATGGGGGTGGAGGGGGTTAAAGAGGCACTTGTAACTGGCACATGGGGTGGAGGAGGTTAAAGAGTCACTTGTAACTGGCACATGGGGGTGGAGACCATGGGACCATAGTCAAAAGTAGGGACAGATCTGTTTACGTGGAACGACAAAGAATATCTGGTAACTGTGAACTATTTTTCCAACTTCTGGTAGATAGACTACTTACAGGACACAAGGGCAGAAACAGTCATTTGAAAACTCAAAGCCCATTTTGCCAGATATGGTATTCCTGATATTGTGTTCTCTGACAACGCTGCCCAATTTACATCTGAAGAGTTCAAAAAATTCAGGGAGAGGTGGGAATCTGAGCACCAGATATCATCTCCAGGGTATCCTCAGAGTAATGATAAAGCAGAGTCAGCAGTAAAAACTGCTAAAAGGCTCATGCAAAAAGCAAAACAGGCAGGTACAGATATATACCTGTCTGGACATCAGAAACACGCCCACACAAGGCCTAGACACAAGTCCAGTATAGCCACTTATGAGTAGACGTACAATGGACTCTCTTACCAACTGCAGGTCAGCTATTAAAGCCAAAGCTTGTGGGCAATGTTAAAGCCAAACTGAAGAAGAATTAATATAGAAGAATATAATATAGAAGAATTAATAATAAATCTGCAAAAGATTTGCCTGTTCTCCAGAGCAATAAAAATGTACGGATTCAGCCAATAGTCAAATATGACAAACACTGGCAAAAGGAGAATGTCGTCCAGAAATTGGGACCACAATACTATAAAATTATAACAGAGGAAGGAAGAAGATTGAGGAGAATACTGAGACATCTGAGAAAAACACAAGAAAGAGATGACACAGGGCCCTTGGAACAGTATATGGGCACACAAAGCAATGAGACTATAAATACCAGCAACAAAGAAACTGAGACTGCTGAGGAGCTTGGGCAGGTCTCTGATCCGAGACAACCAGTCCCAGAAAATAGACTGCCAGAATTAGAAGACTACCAAGATGTGTGTGAAGAAACCTCATATGTTACGCGAGCTGGCAGAACAATCAGAAAGCCAGCTTACATCAAGGATTATATCTAATTTATAGCTATGTTCTACTTTTTTATGTTCACCATTTTGTGTTAGTTATATTTCATTGTTCTTTCATTTAAAAGGGAAAGGATGTAGCAATATGTCATATGCTGTGTATGGCCTCTAGGGGTCTCACTACTTAGATATTGGTACAACTGTGTTATTGCAACTCGTTGGTTGTAGTCCAGGAAGCAGCCACATGTGTAATGGCAGCTAAGATGTACACCTAATAAAATGTCTGCTACTAACTACAGTGTGTGAGCAGCAGGACCAACTAATAAAACATACCCATTATATAGTGTAAATAAATTATTACGTATGACTCCTTGTCAGATGGGTTGTTATATAGCCATTAGACTGGCTTTATTTTAGTTTGTTACACACATTATTATTTTTCTGGTGTTTTTAAAGTATAAGAGAAAACACCAGGAGAAATATTCCATACCTAAAACATGCTCTATTTTGAAAAAAAAATTTACCAAAAAATATGCAAATATAGCCACCAAAACAGAACAAACAAAAGCACAATGGAGCATGTTTATTAAGAAAACAATGGTCTTAATAACCCACTTCCATTAGGCCTCAATTCTTATATTGGGGTGAATAACCTGTGTAATATAAGCGTTATAGTGGAGTCCACCTGATGTCATAGATAAGCAATTCCATTAGGCCTTCATTCTTATATTGGGGTGAATAACCTGTGTAATAGAACTGTTAGTGTGGTGTCCACCTGATTTCACAAATAAGCAATTCCATTAGGCAGTGAATAAGCTGTGTAACATAACTGTTATTTGGGTGCCCACCTTGTTCACAGATAAGCAATTCCATTAGGCCTTGATTTTTATATTGGGGTGCATAACCAGTGTAATATAACTTTCATTGGAGTGTCTAGGGCCGGTTTTAGACATAATATGGCCCTGGGCCAAATCAAAAGTGGGGCCTTAAATCTTGTAATAATGTACTAACAACACAGTTACATTTTGATGAGAGGGATGATAAACTGAACTACTATCGAGACCTCCTATGTAGTCAGTTGGTCACTGCCTATGTGCGCCATCGCCCATCCTTATGAAGGCCCGATCATGACTCCTGGAGGGGAGGGGGGGGGAGCAGCACCAGCTCCATCAGCAGCAACTTAAGTCTTGAGTCTCTAATGAGAACTTGTCTTCACCCGTCTACTGAAGAAACCACCCTGCGGCAGCAGCAGGAAATGGAACAGAACCTGAACCAACAGGTGGTGGCATACTTGGACTACACCCTGCCACACCAGATCCAAGATCCGCTGGACTACTGGGCAGCCAAACTTGATTTGTGGCCGTAACTAGCCGAGTTGTCCTGGACAAGCTTTCCTGCCAAGCCAGTAGTGTGGCATCAAAGCATGTGTTTAATGCAGTGGGGGGCATAATTACCCCAAAGAGAACTCGTCTTTCAACACAAAATGTTGAGAGAGCATATTTATTGGTATAATAGCCAGAAATAGTACACATGTACATAGCATTTATATGAGTACATAATAAATGAACTTATATCTATAATAACGTTGGATAGTGTCAAATACAGAAATACAGTATTAAGAGGTACAAAGTAAAAGCACCATAACAGAAGTAGGACTGTAGAAACCCATCCTACGGTACAAGTTACATAAGTAAGGCAGTGCAAGACAAAGACTCATCTCTCGTAACTCTACCAGTCCAAAATTAAAGGTGAGAGAGCAGTCAAATCTTCCAGGTGCTAGAGTAGGCTGTCAAAGGGACAGGAAATACTGCAAGCTAGGAGAATTAGCACAATTTAACAATGGATTCCATTTATTCGAGTATCGCTCCCTGGTGTCATTTAAAGTGGCGTTAAGTTTTTCATATAACGCAATGCGATTAACCCTAATAATAACTGCCGACACTGAAAGTGAAGAAGACCTCCACCTGGACACAATATGAATCCTTGCGGACATCAGGATATATTGCAGAAGTTTATAAGCATCATTGTTAAATGTTGGTGGTTTGAGCTCCAGCAAGTACATAGGTGCAGACAAGGGGAGATCTCTCCTAAACACTTCAAATAATCCTCTTTTGATGTTTGCCCAAAACCGTCTCACTATGGGACAGGTCAACCAAACATATAGGCTGTTACCATTATCTTGGCAACCCCTAAAACATAAAGGGCAAACCATGCGGTAAATATGGTGCAACTAGTAGGCACCAAATACACCCTGTGAAGTATCTTCAAAGAAGTTTCCATAAGGGTTACCTGCCAGCTCCCCTTGCTGGTAGCCGTGCAGCTTTCATGCCATTGCTCCAGTGTGAGGGTCTCCCCCAAATCTACCTCCCAACCGTGCATAATAGAGATTAAGAGAGACTAAAGATGAATCAGGCATGGATCTGCTGTTACTAGCAACTGCTGGGCCCCCCCCCCCCCACCTCCCCACTCTGTGACTGGTTCACTATGTTGACTACTCATGCTGTTGCTAACCTCCCTGCTCTATGTCTAGGCCACTATGTTGACTCCTGATGCTGTTTCCGCCATCACCACTCTGTGTCTAGGCCACTATGTTGACTCCTCATGTTGTTGCCACCCTCCCCACTCTGTGACTGGGCCACTATGTTGACTCCTCATGCTATTGCCACCCTCCCCACTCTGTGACTAGGCCACTAGTGTCCCTGTTTGGCCATGTTGACAATACCATTTATTTTACTCTTCTTCTGATCCATTATAAGAACCCGAAAAATGAAAAACACAATGGATCCTGTCTTTGGAGCATCCATAAGGCCTCGATCACACGGTCAGCATTTTTCATCAGAATTTGGAATCCAAAAGCAGGAGTGGGTCTAAGACACAGAAGACATGCAAATATTTCCATCACATGTTATCTCTGTTTTGGACCCACTACTGTCTTTACTTAAGAATACTGATCAAATACTGATTAAAAAACTGACAAAATACTGACCGTGTGCAAGAGACCATTACATTCATACATGCAGGATTTTTTTTCAATCTAAATAAAACCGATTTCAGAAGCAAATTGCCAAACGTAATGCAAATTAAGCATGAGACCTATATCACATGGTCAGTATTTTGCATCAAGAGTTGATCATGATTTGAAAGCTAAAAGCAGGAGTGGGTCCAAAACAAAGAAGACATGCAAATATTCACATCATGTGTCATCTCTGTTTTGGACCCACTTGTAGCTGGCCAGCAAAGACCTGTCCTAGGTTGCTAATATGACTTAAAATTATTCAACCCCCAATGCTGTAAAGGGTTTTAGGGAATTTAGTGTACATTTGTAATTGTGTTCAGAATGAAATCTTACAAGGACTTTTTAAAGAACCAAATGCAACTAAAATGACATCAATTGTTTTTGTAATACAGTATTAAATGTTTTTTTTGTGATTTCTTCATTGACACAATTATTCAACCCCTTAAAGACGACCACTCTTAAGAACAAAGGTTCATTCAAGTGTTTTCGATCAGGTATTGAAAACATCTGTGGATGTCAAGGAGCAGCAATCAAGCATAATAAGCACCAATTGGGCAGATGTAAAATGACTGTGATACTCAGCTCCTTCTAGACATTTACTCGTGTGTTTACAAACATGGTGAAGTCAAGAGAATGGTCCAGGAAGACAAGAGAAGAGGTGATTTCTCTTCACAGGAAGGGCAATGGCTATAAGAAGATTGCCAAGATGTTAAACATACCAAGAGACACCATAGGAAGCATCATTCGCAAATTCAAGGCAAAGGGCACTGTTGAAACGCTACCTGGTCGTGGCAGAAAGAGGATGCTGACTTTGACTGCTGTGCGCTACCTGAAGCGCAAAGTGTTGAAAAGTCCCCGTGTGACTGCTGAGGAACTGAAAAAAGATTTGTCAGATGCGGGTACTGAAGTTTTAGCTCAGACAATAAGGCGCACACTGCGTAATGAAGGCCTCCATGCCAGAACTCCCAGGCGCACCCCCTTGCTGTCTCCAAAGAATAAGAAGAGTCCACTGCAGTATGCCAAAAGTCATGTGGACAAACCACAAAAGTTTTGGGATTGTGTTCTGTGGACTGATGAAACAAAATTTGAACTTTTTGGGCCCATGAATCAACGCTATGTTTGGAGGAGGCCTATGAAGAAAAGAACACCTTGCCTACTGTGAAGCATGGCGGGGGGTCAATCATGCTTTGGGGCTGTTTTGCTTCTACAGGTACAGGGCAGCTTCAGCGTGTGCAAGGTACCATGAATTCTCTTCAGTACCAGGAGATATTGGATGAAAATGTGATGCAGTACGTCACAAACCTGAGGCTTGGAAGACGTTGGACCGTTCAACAGGACAATGATCCCAAGCATACCTCCAAGTCCACTAGAGCATGGTTGCAGATTAAAGGCTGGAACATTTTGAAGTGGCCATCGCAGTCACCAGACTTAAATCCGATTGAGAACATCTGGTGGGACTTAAAGAAAGCAGTTGCAGCGCGCAAGCCTAAGAATGTGACTGAACTGGAGGCTTTTGCCCATAAAGTATGGGCGAAGATACCTGTAGATCGCTGCAAGACACTTGTGTCAAGCTATGCTTCACGTTTAAAAGCTGTTATAACTGGAAAAGGATGTTGTACTAAGTACTAAGATTGAATGTCACTTGGGGGTTGAATAAAACTGATAATGATGTGAGCACAGAAAAGACATTTGTGGTTATTTCATTATAAATGTTATGGTATATTTGTCTGACTTAAAAGTGCCTCTTTGATTTAACTGTAAACAAGATGACTGAAATGATCAAAATCAATGTCAAACTGGCCAAAACACTCAATTTCAGTGGGGGTTGAATAATTTTGAACACAACTGTACATGTATATACAGCTAGACCTACTAATAACCTTAATACAGTTCCTATGTTTATATGTTAAAGACAAAAGCAGAGTTATTTACAGTGACTTCATGTTTTGGATGTCATATAACAGTTATATATTGGATTATAACATTGACTTTGAGGGACAAAATATTTTAATGATGCAGAAACTAACCAGTATGTCCCAAACAGTACAACTTTCTTCTATATTGCTGCCTTTGTCAGTTGTGGGCTCTATCTTTCCAGCTTTAAAATTTATTTTGGTATGTAGATTTCCATTTGTGGCCTAGCTACATGGATGATCTTTCTTGATTTACAAATCTATTAGCCTGGCTATAAAGATCTGTACATATTTTCAACCCAGTCTTATCCCAGTAATTACTGTATCAATGCAGTACATACACAACCTATAGAAGTTACTTTAATAACAGTAATATGACACAATGTTACTTTATTATACTATTACTATGTTCTTGATAAATATTCCATTTTGTGGTATTGTTAATGCATGTAAAACACGCTTATTGTGCGTTGTCCAGTAGTATAAATAGACCAAGAGAAGCTGGTTAACTACCTATTGGCGGCCATGACATAAAAATTTAAAGTGAATTGAGGCATACTGCCATCTTTCCACAGGGAAAACAAGGACTGGACATGGAGAAATGCACCTACTGACTGCACACTAGATGTCAGAACTGGACTTTATCAATAGCAGTTGTCTCTCCTGGGTAGTGTCTCACAGTACTCAGACAACCCCAGGACTTACATTAGGGCTGATTTTTGCAGCCAGACATGGACTAGTAGCATAAACCATAATATGAAGCATGTATCAACACCAGCAGGTAACAATAGTGCAAGAAATACAGATTCAAACCAGGAGAAAACTAAACATAAACTACAAGACAGAGAAACAAGGACTAGGCTAGAATAACCACAAGAAAAAAAACTACACTGATAAGAGAGAAACTAAGCAAGAAACAAAATACTAGAATTTACACTAGATTCGAACTTACAGATCATACACTATAACCAGAAATCCAGAAATGTTTAAAGAGAGGCTAAGCAATCAGAAACTCATGTACTAAATGGACTGGGCTGCAGTAGAGAGGTCAGTTGACTACAACCTATGTTGTATTTAATGTATTTATGACTAAAATAATAATAAAAATCTATTGATTGGAAAAAAAATGCAACTGTGGGACAGTTGCATAGTAATTGCTTAAAACAAGCTGACAAACAGGAAATGATGATACAATAGGGGTATCCCTGATAAGTGTAATATTACCCCCTCCAGCATCAAGGAGGGCTGAATAGAACTGAATGCCGGGTTTACTTGAATTGGCGGCATGAAAGGCTCTACATCATTTAATAAGCAGGGATGTTCCTAGCTGGTTCCCAGGAACATTCTTCGGGACCATAACCCTGCCATTTTACAAAATACTGGAGCTGTCTGCCATACCATTTAAACATTTTTCAACCACATTCTCAGGCTGGCACTGGAAAATAATAGGTGGACAAAACTTCTAAAAGGAGACACAGGCTTAGAATGCAGACAATTAGAAGTTTTAGGAAATGTCATGCTTTGGGTACATCCAACACAGAAGCGACTAGATTAATTTGTCCTAAAACCATAAAAAGGTACCAAAACACCTGGGATCCAATTTTTTATAATTTTACCAGAAGGGATGATAGGGAATGGTGCAGGAGTCTCTACATGCTGCTTTAGAAAGCTACAAGAAGAAGCATCAGCTTTAAAGGATAACTGTCACATTTAGACCCTAATTTCAGTTTTCATATATGTAGTTACTAATATGATAATATACCTGAATCAATAACTATTAGACTTACTTACCCCTTATTTAATAAGATTCAGCCCTTAGCAACCAGTCTGCATAAAACTGAAATTTCACTATTCTGTTAAGATGGCTGCCCTCAGCCCTGAGGCTAATCCATAGGACACCTGCAGTGAAGTTAGTGAAGACCAGCTCTGTATAGGGGGGTTTTGCAATGAAGTTCCCAGGTCTGGCTGAAGCCTGTAGTCCTCCTACAAGCTCTCCTCTTATCAGATAAGGCTGTCATTTATACACTGGGCTCTACATTGTCCTTCACTGCTAAGGGAGTGTCTGCCAAGCACAGGCATGTGGAGAAGTTCACACACACAGCCCAGCACTGTTATCTCCTGTCAGGAAGAACCTGGCTTTTTATACATTCCCTTACAATGCTGACTCACTATCAGTTCCCAGTGCACGCAGTGTGCTCCGTCCTCATCTGGTAGACGGAAGGAGCATAGCAACCTGATTTTATCTCAGGTAACAATAGCCAATACTGGGGACTTTTAGGTGGCTTTTAGGGGTTACTTATTAAACAATCAGAAATTAAAACAGGGCCAACAAGGTGATATTAATCACCAGAATCCAATAGTAAAAAAAAAAATAATTTGACAGTTATACTTTAAGGTTTTTGGAACCTGGATGGAAGCTGCAAACAAAATAAGGTTCATCTAGTCCGTTAAGCCTTCCAGGAGATCCTACAATCAATCTCAGATTAGGGTGCCTAGCGTCCACCAGTAAAATTCATTCTGGGGGCCCACTGTACAGCTACATAAAAATATTATGCCTTTCTATGCTCCAGAGCCCTTTCTTCAACTAACAGAGACAACAGTTGATGTCCTTCTGTTCGATTGATTAATCGTGTTGCTGTTTTTATGACTCTTCTATGAAGGCTTTATATAAGATTTTGTTTGTGTTGTGTTTGTAGGAACTTTTTCCCATTATTTCAGAAGAGCATTTGTGAGTGCAGACACTAATGTTGGGGGCGGGAGGTTCTGGCTTGCAATCTCCATTCCAGTTTATCCAAAAGGTGTTTAATGCAGTTGAGGTCCGGGATCTGCATTGGCCAGTCAAGTTCTTCCAGATCAGATTCACCCAACCATGTTTATATGCAGTGAGTCACAGCCATGATGGAGCAAAAAAGATCTTCCTCAATTTCCACGATGTTGGAAGGAAACAATTGTCAAAAAATTTATGGGTATGGTAAAGCATTAAAGTGGTTATCCTGGGGTTTTATATTGATGACCAGGATAGGTCATCAATAGAGATGAGCAAAGTTCACGCTTCATTTGGTGATAAAAGCAGAATTGCGTTATGGATTCCGTTACCATGGACCATAACGCAATTCTATGACGGAATGCATAACGGAATGTCTTTAAAGGCATTCCATTATTCGTTCTGTCATAATAGAAGTCTATGGGCTGCAAAACGGATCCGTCCCGTTTCCGTTATGCAGGGGACTCCTCTCCTGCATAACGGAAATGGGACGGATCCGTTATGCAGGCCATAGACTTCTATTATGATGGAATAAATAACGGAATGCCTCAAAAAGCATTCTGTTATGCATTCCATCATAGAATTGCGTTATGGTCCGTGGTAATGGAATCCATAATGCAATTCTGCTTTTACCAACAAAGCGTGAACGAATTTCATAACATGAAATTCGCTTATCTCTAGTCATCAACATCTGATCAGCAGGAGTCCGACTTTGGGCACGCCAATCAGCTGTTTGAAGAGGAGATGCTGCTCAATGCGAGCGCTGCTTTCATTTAATTACATACGTGTAATCTCTCCTGTATACAAGTAAATGGAGGGAGTACTTGTAATTACACTCTTTTCTGAAATGATGGGCAGTTGAAATGCCTATAGATAGGGTCAGACACGGACATTGAGCCCAGACCTGGACCCCAGCCCACTTTCCCTACCAACGTGCAGTTCAAGCCCTAGGTAGCAAGACCACAACTAGTCAATGGTCCTTACGCTACTAAGGTACAGCGACAAACACCAACACAAAAAAACAACACAAAGTAAGGGTCAGAACCAGGTGTAAAATGCAGTACAAAAACTAGAGACAAAGAGTAGTCAAAAGACAACCCGAGGTCAAAAGCACAAACAAATCTATACTAATCCAAGAATCAGGAACCTAGCTAGTGAGCCAAAACCAGACTATCACTGGCATTGGTATATGGCCAGGAAGGGGATTAAATAGAGCACTCAGTTCCAGGATCAGAACCTGATAGGTTATGACTTGGCGCTCCATTAGGCAGAACACAGCACAGGGGAATAAAGCAGCAGAGCAAACAACCCACTGCTAGTCTCCTCCAGCACATGCCTACTGTGTGATTTGTCACTCCATAGAACATTCCACTGCTCCAAAGTCTATTGGCAGCATGCTTTTCACCACTCCATCTGATGTTTGCCATTGTTCTTGATGATTTAAGGCTTGCATGCAGCTGCATAGCCATGGAAACCCATGCCATGAAACTCTCGCTGCACAGTTGTTTTTGGCAATTTAAAGGGCAGAGGATGACAATCAAGGATAAACTATAAACTGACAAAAAATGAGCCTGAGTCTACATCTTTCTTTAGATTTATTCCTAAAGACTGAGCCTCACTCCAAACACCACTGACCCTCACTGCCTCTAAAAATATTCTTATGTAAAAACCTAACCTACAACACTGACCCTGAAATGAACAACAGGACCCAACTAGGACCCATAAACAAGAAAACCAACTTGAGCAGAGATTAACTGGAATCAGGGCAAGACATATTTAAACTGGGAGAAAACTAGCGTTAGAAAAATCCGGCAGGCAGTTCTGTTGACGGAACTGCCTGCCGGATCCGGAAATCGGTATGCAAACGGATATCATTTGTTTCTGGATCTGGAAGCAGATCCGTCTGACAAAAGCATCCAGATTTAAAGTTCTGCGCATGCGCAGTCTGGGAAACTGGATCCGTTTTTATGGAACACTTGGTACCAATACATTTCAATGGAAAATAATGCCGGATCTGGCAAGTGTTCCGGAAATTACACTCTTTTCTGAAATGATGGGCAGTTGAAATGCCTATAGATAGATAAATACCGTATAAATACTATAAATACCGTAAAAGGGACAGAACGGAAGACATCCTAATGCATACTCAACGGATTGCTTTCCATTCAAAATGCATTAGGACAAACTGAAGCGTTTTTTCCGGTATTGAGCCCCTATGACGGAACTCAATACCGGAAAACTTTAATGCAAGTGTGAAAGTACTCTAAACACAGTCTAAAAGACAGAGAAATGAGGACTGGACTAGAACAACCACAGGAATTAAACTACACTGATAAGAGACGAAGTAGTCAAGGAGCATGATACTAAAATATACAATGGACTCAAACATATAGAGCTTTCACTATAACCAGCAAACCACTGCAGAAGACCAGAAATATTTTAAGAGACCCTAACCAATCAAGAACTCGTCTCTCTAAGGCTACTTTTCTTTTTTTATCAAATCTTTATTTAAATTTTCACATTGCTGAAAATAATGAGTAAGACATCGTAGATTGTACATCATTAGGAACCAAACAATAGCAACATCATCCTTGGTCTGGTATTCTTGAGATACATAACAAGTGATTAGACATAGCAAGTGATTAGAGTTACATACTATCTATTGTAGCCTATAGTACAATGCAATTAATTTTATTTTGGAACATTGCAGCATAATCACCTAAAGTATCAACATTCAGGTAATAGAGTACAGTATATTTAACCACTGTTCAATGGTCTTCCAACACCTCATAGTGCTAGACAGTGCACGGTGTAGCCAATCTTGCCCATAATTAGTATTAATGTAAATGGTATTTTTTATGCCATTCGAGCCATGGATTCCAAGTCAAAAGGTACTTATCATGCGACAAGGATTCCCAGCTAGACAACTCCTCTAATTGACATAGTTCGTGAACCTTATTAATCCAGTCCCCAATCTGCGGCGTTGTAGTGGATAGCCAATACATCGGGACTAACAGTTTTGCTGCAGACACGAGGGAGGCCAATAGGGAGTGTTTGGTCAGCACAAAGCTGGTACTGGGTAAGTTGAGCAATACTATAGATGGGGTGAGCGAGGAAGAACCGGGGCGTATATTCGCGTGTATACGTTTGGAAATCATATCCCAAAAGGGGGATATCAGTGGACACGACCACCATATGTGAAACAACGTGCCTATGGCAGCGCCACATCTCCAGCACTGGTCTGAATGTGAGGAATCCATGGCTCGTAGCTTGTCCGGTGTGTTATACCACCTAGTGACTATCTTATAGGCATTTTCCTGAATTCTGACACAGCGGGAGTAACCATGTGAGTGACATAGAATTTCGATCCACTGTCTCAGCATCAAATGCGGTGCCCAAGTCTCTCTCCCAGTGTGTGATGTAATGGGGCCTGGTAGAGTCAGTAGCGTCCATTAATTTATTATATAACAGTGATATTGTCTCTTTTTTGCCCACTTGCCGTGTCAGGACCGAGTCATACCAAGTAGGTGCGTAGTGAGCAGGGGTACAGGCAATGTATTGATTGCATATTTTCAAGACTTGCGAATAATGCAAAGGGGACCACGGTATATGTGGGAAGCTAGTTTTGAGCTCTTGTAGTGAAGGAACCCTACGCTGTTGCACAAAGTCTCCCACTGCTCCAGTTTCTAGTACTTACCATATACCCAAGTCATTTTTGAAATCTTTTACTAGTAGGAAAGTCAGGTAGCAGATAGGGGTGAATAGTGACAGGCATTGAGATGGGTAGATGTGCGCTGACATTTTGGACCACGTCTCCAGTACTCCCTTCAGTAAATCATGGTGATCTGAGCCCTTTTTACAACTGACCTTAGGATCCCATAACCTCACCAATCCCCCTGGGCCTAACAACCTCCTGGCTATTTGGCATCCTAATTTGCTAGTGTTAGGGTTGCTAATTTCCGAATGCAATCTCATTTGTACCGCCTTGTAATATCCAGCGATATCTGGAAGCCCAAAACCCCCTTTCAGTTTAGATCTGGCCAATATCTTGTAGGCTAGCCTAGGTACTACTATTTCCCCATATATAGGATGAAAAAAGTCTGCAGGTCTGAGCTAGAAAAGACTGAGGTAGGGAGATGGGGAGTGTCTGCAGCATGTATAGAAGCCTGGGTAGGACATATGTTTTCAGTAGGCTTTTCCTGCCTAACCAAGATAAATAAGGGATTTTAATATCTACAAGTTGCTGTTTAATCCTGGATAGCAGAGGTGAATAATTTATGGGGAACAGTTGGCTAGGGTCCCTCGTCACTTTAATGCCCAAGTATCCAATGTGGGAATCATGTCACTGAAAAGGGAAATCTCTCTTAAGTCTCCCCACAATAGACCCAGGGATATTTATTCCTAAGGCAGTGTATTTGGAGAGGTTGATTTTAAAGTAGGATAAAGATCCAAATCTGTCTAGTTGTTTCAGGAGGGCTAGGAATGCTTCCTCTGGATTTGTCATGAACAGCAACATGTCGCCTGCGAACGCGGCTACAGTATGTATTTCAGGGCCTACTTTCAAACCCCTGATTACAGGGTCCTGTCTCAGTGATTGAACAAACGTCTCAAGGCAGAGTATGAACAGTGTGGGAGAGAGCGGACATCCTTGTCGCGTCCCATTCGCTATATTGAATGAGGGGGAAAGGACACCATTCACCTGGACTCTTGCTGATTGGCCGGAGTACAGAGACATCACTGCACCGACGAACCGTGAGGGAAGGCCAAATTTCAACAGGGTAGCTTTCATAAAAATCCAGTCCATCCTGTCAAACGCCTTCTCGGCGTCAGTACTGAGGAGAGTAAGTCTCCTTCCATGTTTCAAGGCGAACTGCTGTGCCTGAAGAACCCGAAACGTGCTATCCCTGCACTCACTGCCCCCCACAAATCCAGACTGCTCTGATGATATAATGCCAGGGAGCAGCTGAGAGAGTCTGCTGGCCAATAGTTTCGCCCATAATTTTACATCCGCGTTTAATAGCGAAATTGGCCTATAATTGGAAGGAATCTCAGCGTCCTTGCCAGGTTTTGGCAGGACAACAATATGTGCCTCTAGTGCTTGTTTGGCCAAAGGAGTTACATTGATCAATGAATTAAAAAAGATGACAAGTTGCGGACCCAAGATTGGAAAGAATTGTTTGTAATAAGCTACAGTGAGACCGTCAGGTCCCGGGCTCTTGCCCTTGGGTGTGGATCTACGGACCTTTTGGACTTCGTCCAGAGTTACAGGAGCCAATAAAGTCTCTCTAGAATGCTCTAGGAGGCCGCAAGAACCCCCCCACCTCCTCCTCTCTAGCATCTGATTCAGCTCCAGTCTCAGTAGGCCGTAAGTTATACAAAGCATGGTAATAGTTCCTGAATATTTTTGATATACTATGGGTGTCCGTAGATAGGGACCCGTCCTGTGACCTCATTTGTTTGATGAAAGCCTGATCATTGCGTTTCTTAATTAGGGCCGACATTATCTTACCCCCTCTATTCCCGTGAACGTAATGCTTGTGCTTTACTCTCAAGTAACACGCTTCCAGTGTGGAGATACGGGTTAGTAAATCTGACATTTGCTTCATCCTGGCCTTTTTAATATGACAGCCCAACGCAACAAACTCCCCTCGGATCACCGCCTTATGTGCTTCCCATATTAAAGCCCCTGATGGTGTAGAATCGGCATTTAAGGTAAAATATTCTTGTAGTTTCTGTGATATGGTATTGACCTGTGCATTCGAGTCGATGAGGGTATAATTCAATCTCCATGTCCACTCCTTTTCACACAGGAGTCTGGGAAATGGATAACATAGGAGACCGGTGCATGGTCCGACACCGTGATATTATAGACCACTGAGGATTGTACATCCGGCAGGTATCTATCAGAGATGAGAAGGTAGTCCAATCTCTGGTAGGACTTATTGGGATTGGAATAAAAAGTGTAATCCCGTCTGTCACCATGCACCGATCTCCAGACGTCACTGAGATGGAGATCTCTAAGACATGTATGAACTGACCTGAGGGCCCTGTATGATACAGCAGATTTCTGTGTAGAGGAGTCGAGCAGAGTATTTAGGGTGAGATTGAAGTCGCCCCCCCCAATAGGACACCCGTGGCAAAGGTATTAATCGTATTCAATGTATCCTTTAACCAACTAGCCGTTCTTATGTTCGGGGCCTATATATTGCAGATTGTGACCGTCAAGTGCCCTAACTCGCCTTTTAATAGCAGAAACCGTCCTTCAGGGTCTTTCAACTCCGAGTGGAGGGTAAAGGGAACACCACGTCTAAATCTAATACTAACTCCCCGTGCAGACGAGCTATCAGAGCAAGCATAATACCAAAATCCGAAAGAAGAGTTACACAGATTAGGCACCCGAGAATTTGTGAAATGGGTCTCCTGTAGGAGGAGTATGTCTACTGCGATTTTCCTAAGGACCTGAAATATTCTGCTGCGCTTAATAGGGTTGTTGCAGCCATGGACATTAAAGGTGGAAAACCCAAGCATTAACGGAGCCATTTGAGTAATCTATAGAGCCACATGCGAAAGTCGTATGTATGTCTAAATACCAAGGATGTACATAACACAACTAATGAAACCACAAAATTTGCAAACATTTCTGGTGAGCAATTTCCATTACAAATGGAATGCTGTACCAGGACGGGGGATACATACTCATGCCAACGATGTGTGCATCCCGACCAGCCCAGTACCCTGCTTTCCCAGCTTTGTTAATAATTATAGAAGGAGAACAAAAACTACCCGTTGTAGCCCACCCATGAGGTATACCCCATATAGGTGAAGGAGAGAGCTCTTAGTACTATAAACCATAAACCGTAAAGCAGGGAGTATGACAACATAAAAACAGAGTGAGCAGGATCAGCAATATCAACAGATACCTGTAGAAAAAAGGTTGTTAAAGGCAATGTAAGGCAATATAATAATCGGTTGTTAAAGGCAAGTATAGGCAGCACAATAAACTGTTGTTACTAGCAACCTGATAATCGGTTGTTAAAGACAATTATAGACAACACAGTAAACTGTTAGTAAAGGAAACATAATAAACGGCTGTTACAGGCTCCTCAATAAGCCATAGGTCATAGGCCTAGCTACAGCCGCTATTGGTATCAATAATAGTATACCGCCAGCGCCTGGCCCTCATCCTGGCATATCCTTTGCTGGTGCCTTTTTGTTCCTCCCGGGCCTCTGAGATCTTGGTTGCATCCACTTAGTTGCCGTGGGAAGCGGCGGGAGGACCTCTGTTAGTCGGGATGGGCATCCACGAGGGAATCTCCAAAGGTGACAGATGCAAAGTGTCCCACACAGAGAGAAGTGTGCGGACAGTTATGCTGCGATTACCCGCTGTAATCAGGAGGCCAAAGGGAAAAAGCCATCGGTAGGGAGTCTTAGAGGAGCGGAGTAGGTCAGTGAGCGGTTTTAAAATCCTCCATTTTTGAAGGGTAGAAGTTGCTAAGTCCTGATATAGCTGGACATTAACCCCTTGTAATTTTACTACTCCTTTTTTCCTTGCCGCTTGTAAAATCATCTCAGTGTCTCTGTAGCTCAAGATGCCACATATTATATCCCTGGGTTTATCAGGGGAGGTCGGCTTAGGCCTCAAGGCATGGTGTACTCTCTCAACCGTGATGTGGTCAGCTTGCCCTGGGCCCAGAAGCATGTTAAAGAGAGAGTCCATAGTCTGGAACAGATCTTCCTCATCCTCTGCCTCCGGCCAACCCCGGATCCTAATGTTTCTGCGCCTATTCCTAATCTCCTGATCCTCCATCTGCAGCAGGAGGTTGTTCATCGCCCTGGTGTGAGAGTGTAAAGTGTCTTTTACTGCAGAATTGAAGGTGAACATGGCGTCTTGGGACTGTTCAAGGGTATCCACCCTATCCCCAATATGGCAGACCTCTGCTTTGATAGTTATCAGGTCCGCAGCCAGCGGAGTCAGTGCCCTCTGCAGCGCACCATCTAGGTACTCTCTGGTGAGGTCAGATTGCTCACCTCTATGCTGTAAGCTGCATGCCCCTAAAGACTCACTGTCTTTCAGCGCTTGAGAGTCCGCTGTACCTGACGGGGCCGTGCCATGCTGCTTCAGCGCCATCTTGGGGTCCTCGTTGCCGTCTGTAAGGCCGGTTTGCTGAGGTATTTTTCCATGTCCTGCTTCGAGGTCGGGTCTCCCTGCTGCTCGGTGACGTCTGGCAGGCTCTCCTTCGGCTGGATCTTCATGCCGGACACTGGGTAGTGCTAAGATTTAGGCTGAGATAGGGTCTGGTGGCGGGAGCTCTGCTAACTAGCAGCCGCCATCGATCTCGGTCAGGCCAGGCCACTCTAAGGCTACTTTTATGCATTTTGAGATTTGGTTTTGAGATCCGGCAGAGGATCTCAAAACCGGGCTAAACGGTTCCATGTTGTCCCCATGCATTCCCAATAGAAAATGATCCATTCAGAATGCATCTGTCATCTTTATGTTTTGTGACCGGACACAAAACTGCTGAAAGTTACGGTTTTGTATGTGTCTATGGGAGAGTTAGGGAAGATAAGTGCTCATTCACAGGCATTCAAATAACAGCTATCTTATGTATCTGACCAGCATTAAACTAATATTCCAAGATCGTTTCATAGTAACCCAGGTTTATACTTGGTGGTTTTGCTTCTGCTGTAATTAATCTACTCCCAACAATTAGACCCGTTTTTACGTTTTCCACTCCCTGCCTTCCTGGAACAAGAACATGTACTTTCTAATGACACCATTTAATATTGCATAGAATGTTGTGGAAAGCTGGAAAAAAACTCCAAAAACGCAATTCTGCCACAGTTTTATTGGTTTTGTTTTTATGGCATTCCCTGTGCAGTAAAACTGACCTGTGCCCTTAATTCTCCGGGTCAGTGCGATTAAAGTGAAGTCACATTTGTATTGTTTTGCATGTGTTTTAATACTTAAAAAAAATGAAAACTGTGTTCATTCATTGTCGTGTATACAGTGATCCAGAAGGCAAGGACAGAAGCAGTGTCAGACTGGGGTACCTAGGTAAAATTTATTTTGGGGGCCCACCGTATGCATACATTCAAATATAATAAATAATCTAACAAGTTTTTTTCTATGAACATAGGCTGGTGGAAGTGCTGTACAGTGAATATATGTATGTAGTACAGTAAGTTTAATGTGGTTATGTGCCACTTGTGCAGGGGTTGGGAGACTAGGGGCCCACCTTGCTCAGGGGCCTACTGGGGGATTCCCCTGTACCACTGTGGGCCAGTCCGAGCCTGGACAGAAGGAATGGTCCCTGCCTTCTCTTTGGGGTGCCTAGCCATCACTTACAGCAAGCCCCCCGCTCAACAGCTGCACGATTAGCATGCAGCTGTAATCTCTGAAAGGATGTTCCAGAACATACATTCATAGATAAGTCCCAACCACCATAGTTTATCGGCGTTCAGGAACTGGTTGAAAAACATTTATTTTTTACTATTTTTTAGGCCCCCAAGGGGGCCTCAACATGCAATCGTCAGATTTCTATTCAGTAATGGGATTTACTTAATTGCTAAATAGAAAATTCTGTGTATTCCAATATATTGCTGCCACCTGCAGGTCTACATTGGAATGGAAACAAAAAAAAAAACAAATAGGCCTCAAAACACAATATTGCACAGCCTGCTCCAATTAAACAACAACCTATACAGAAACCCTATACCGGTGAAATAGCAGGACTCATATATATATAAATAGATATGTAAACATAAATCATGTAGAGTGGAGACAAAAAATCGAGATATGGAACAATATCCACAAACGCCACACTGTGGATTCTAAAACAACCACATAGCTCTCACAAAAGATGGAAATACATGTACATAACACATAGGTAGGTAAGCCTACACCAATCCAATTAGTATCAGGAAGTAATTAGGTCAGGTCTATATGGCAAATACTACAAAGGGGATGAAGTAACAACTCAATGGGTAAAGTAACTCAAGGTTTTAGCCACTCCTAAGCCACTGTACAACCAGGACCTAAGGAAAAAAAACAAATAAATAATAACAAAACCGATGTCAGGACAATAACCAACCTGTGGAAATGTTCGATGAAGCTTGGTGCCAGGGGTCCAAAAATACACCTCGACGCGCGTTTCACCTTAGCTTCAAATAAATCATACATTTATGCAAATCACGGAAGTAGCCGGTGTCATCTGCAGATGATCAAATGTTCTTGACGTCACTCAAGATGTCAGCACTGTTCAACGCTGCAGGTCCCAGTGGTTTAAAAAACTATGATGAACTGGATGACAACAAGAGGTGCACAGAGGTGAAACCCTTCACGGATGTAAAATATTATTAGGAGAATGGTGTGTAGTGATCCATTCTGTACTGCAAGTGAAATTGGACATTACATCCCTAGCCTAGGGTAGCAAGCAGTGTCTACAAAAACCAAAAGAAGGTGTTTGCACAAAACTGGGCTACAAGATGTCCAGCTCTATGTGTGCTATTGACCTCACGTCACCATTCTCAAAGGCTTTCATCTTGCACAGCAACATGGCAATGGAGTGGAGACTAGAATGGAGGTTTATCCTCATAAGTGATGAGTCCTGCTTTTGGATTGGACGCAATGATAGCCAGAGAATGGTCTGGAGACCATGAGGGAAAGATCTTGTAAAGTCTTTTTACACCTGTCCTGCTCCCAGGATTATGGTGTGAAACCAGTGGTATGGCCATTTCTCCAAAGTGTCTTGGAGCTGTTTTTCAACAAGGCAATGCCAGACCGCATTTTGCTCATACTACTGTGAGCAGCCTGCGTGGCCTAACCGTGCTACCATGGCCTCCAGCATCTCCTATCAGGCAGGCACATCTGGGATATCATTGGCTGGCAATTGCAAACGGAGCTTCCAGCAATGCATCTTGATGATTTGCAAGCTCAATTGCATTCAGATTTCGAGAACATTCCTCAGACAACCATTAATAACCTCATTGATAGCATGCCAAGGCGTGTAAGTGCATGCATTTCTGTGCATGGAATTTAAACACAAAACAGAATAATTTGAGATGTTTTTAATAGTTTCCTTCAATTTTTTATTACTTGCGTATCATTAACATTAGAGATGAGCAAAGTTTTAAAACATTTGATTCAGCTGATTTGCCAAAGTTTGCCAAAAGATTAGAGGTATTCCCATACATTATGAAAGCTGAGGGAATGTACTGTATGGCGCAGACTGCTGCAGTGATCAATTTTAACCCTCCTGTTTTTTTGCGGACCGTGAAAAACGGAAGACACACGGGAACACGTACTGGAGTCACGTACTGCCGCACGTCACACTGCTCTGATTAGTGTATGGAGATGACGCAGCTTCTGTGAGGGCGAGATTGGGAAGGGAAAAGTCAGCAAAAGCACCTAATAAAGTGATCGATCTACAGCTGTGAATCATTCAACTTCTGCTAGTTAATTGCTCACTGGTTTTTAGGCTGCACAAAGCGTATTTCTGTCACTTTTTTCTGGGGTGATTGGTGGCCATTTTGTGACTTGTGGTGCACCAGCACAAGCTGCTACCAAGTCCATCAATCCATCAACACTAGGGTTTTTAGTTTTTTTTTGCTATATCCTACATCGGGGATTGGCTGTGCTTATTGTCACCCCTAGAAACTCAGGATAGAAATTTCTATATTTTATTAAGGGGTTAAATTCAATTGCCAAAATAGCAATCCGCTAAATCTGGTGTTCTAGCTGTGGCTAGCCAAGTGTAATACTGTCTGCTGTCTGGCAAAGGATAGATTATTTTCTGTGGTGAAATTCAATTGCCAAAATAGCAATCCCCTAAATCTGGTGTCCCAGCAGTGGCTGGCAAAGTATAATAGTGTCCAGCAAAGGATATATTTTGTTCTGGGGTGAAATTCAAAAGGCAAAATAGTAATACCGTAAATCAGTGGTTTCAGCTGTGGCTGCCCAAGTTTAATAGTGTACGGCAAAGGATATATTTTTTTCTGGGGTGAAATTCAATTGCCAAAATAGCAATACCGTAAATCTAATGTCCCAGCAGTGGCTGGCCAAGTTTTAAAGTGTCCGTCATAGGATACATTTTATTCTGGGGTGAAATTCAATTGCCAAAATAGCAATACCGTAAATCTGGTGTCCCAGCAGTGACTGACCAAGTTTAATAGTGTCCGGCATAGGATATATTTTGTTATGGGGTGAAATTCAATTGCCAAAATAGCAATACCATAAATCAGTGGTTTCAGCTGTGGCTGGCCAAGTTTAATAGTGTCCTGCAAAGGATATATTATTTTCTGCGGTGAAATTCAGTTGCAAAAATAAAAATACAGTAAAACTGTTGTTCCAGCTGTTGCAGGCTTCGTTTAAATCTGTCCATAAAAGGGTATATTAATTTCTGGGGTGAAAGTCAGTAGCAAAAATAGAAATACAGTAAATCTACTGTGCCAGCAGTGCCTGGCCAAGTTTAATAGTGTACGGCAAAGGATAGATTTTGTTCTGGGGTGAAATTTAATTCCCAAAATAGCAATACCCTGAATCTGGTGTTCCAGCTGTTGCAGGCCTAGTTTAAATCTGTCCGTAAAAGGGTATATTTTTTTGTGGGGTGAAATTCAATTGCCAAAATAGCAATACCATAAATCAGTGGTTTCAGCTGCGGCTGGCCAAGTTTATTAGTGTCCGGCAAAGGATATATTTTGTTCTCGGGTGAAATTCAATTGCCAAAATAGCAATACCATAAATCAGTGGTTTCAGCTGTGGATGGCCAAGTTTAATAGTGTCCGGCAAAGGATATATTATTTTCTGTGGTGAAATTCAGTTGCAAAAATAGAAATACAGTGAAACGGTTGTTCCAGCTGTTGCAGGCTTCGTTTAAATCTGTCCTTAAAAGGGTATATTATTTTCTGGGGTGAAAGTCAGTAGCAAAAATAGAAATAGAGTAAATTTGGTATCCCAGCGGTGGCTGGCCAAGTTTAATAGTGTACAGCAAAGGATAGATTTTGTTCTGGGGTGAAATTTAATTCCCAAAATAGCAATACCCTGAATCTGGTGTTCCAGCTGTTGCAGGCCTAGTTTAGATCTGTGCGTAAAAGGGTATATTTTTTTCTGGAGTAAATTCAATTGCCAAAATAGCAATACCATAAATGAGTGGTTTCAGCTGTAGCTGGCCAAGTTTCATAGTGTCCTGCAAAGGATATATTTTGTTCTGGGGTAAAATTCAATTGCCAAAATAGCAATAACATAAATCAGTGGTTTCAGCTCTTGCTGGCAAACTATAATAGTGTCCTGCAAAGGATATATTTTGTTCTGGGGTGAAATTCAATTACCAAAATAGCAATACCATAAATCAGTGGTTTTAGCTGTGGCTGGCCAAGTTTAATAGTGTCCGGCAAAGAATATATTATTTTCTGCAGCGAAATTCAGTTGCAAAAATAGAAATACAGTAAAACTGTTGTTCCAGCTGTTGCAGGCTTTGTTTAAATCTGTCCGTAAAAGGGTATATAATTTTCTGGGGTGAAAGTCAGTAGCAAAAATAGCAATACCGTAAATCTGGTGTCCCAGCAGTGGCTGGCCAAGTTTAATAGTGTACGGCAAAGGATATATTTTGTTCTGGGGTGAAATTCAATTGCCAAAATAGCAATACCATAAATCAGTGGTTTCAGCTGTGACTGGCCAAGTTTATTAGTGTCCGGCAAAGGATCTATTTTGTTCTGGGGTGAAATTAAATTGCCAAAATAGCAATACCCTGAATCTGGTGTTCCAGCTGTTGCAGGCCTAGTTTAAATCTGTCCGTAACAGGGTATATTTTTTTCTGGGGTGAAATTTAATTGCCAAAATAGCAATACCCTGAATCTGGTGTTCCAGCTGTGACTGGACAAGTTTAATAGTATCCGTCAAAGGATAGATTTTGTTCTGGGGTGAAATTTAATTGCCAAAATAGCAATACCATAAATCAGTGGTTTCAGCTGTAGCTGGCCAAGTTTCATAGTGTCCTGCAAAGGATATATTTTGTTCTGGAGTGAAATTCAATTGCCAAAATAGCAATACCATAAATCAGTGGTTTCAGCTGTGGCTGGCCATGTTTAATAGTGTCCTGCAAAGGATATATTTTGTTCTGGGGTGAAATTCAATTGCCAAAATAGCAATACCATAAATCAGTGGTTTCAGCTGTGGCTGGCCAAGTTTAATAGTGTCCGGCAAAGGATAGATTTTGTTCTGGGGTGAAATTCACTTGCCAATATAGCAATACCCTGAATCTGGTGTTCCAGCTGTTGCAGGCCAAGTGTTAATCAGTTCGTAAAACGTGTATATGCAAGTGCTGAGAGGGTCATTCTCAATAACTTCACACGCTACCGTGCATCTCCCATTGTATTTCTGTCCGTTAAAGGCTATATTACACAAAGTGTTAAAATACAATTGCTGAAGGCATAATCCTACATATCTTTTCACATGCTACTGTGCATCTCCAAGTGTAAATCTGTCCATAAAAGGATACCTTTCATCCAGGGCCTAAATACTAGCCCTACAATTGATATTCCCCTAAATCAGTGGTTACTGCTGTGCCTGGATCAATGTAATATGGTACATAAATAAATAGGCAGATAGTGTTAGGTGCCTGTAAAAAAAAGGCCTGAATTTGAAATCAATACATTGGGCCAAATATTTTTTTCCTTACTGTGGTGCTTGGTGAACCGCAACAATGAGGAAAACATCTAGTAAGGGACGCGGACGCGGTCGTGGTGTTGTCAGTGGACCCTCTGGTGCTGGGAGAGGACGTGGCCATTCTGCCACAGCCACACATCCTAGTGAACCAACTACCTCAGGTTCCAGTACCCGCCAGAATTCCAAGCGATATTTGGTGGGGCCCAATGGCGTTCTAAGGATGGTAAGGCCTGAGCAGGTATAGGCGCTTTTCAATTATGTGGCCGACAGTGGATCCAGCACGTTCACAACATTATCTCCCACCCAGTTTTCTGCAGAAAGCACCCAGATGGCGCCAGAAAACCAAGCCCATCAGTCTGTCACATAACCCCCATGCATATCAGGGAAACTGTCTGAGCCTCAAGTTATGCAGCAGTCTCTTATGCAGTTTGAAGAGTCTGCTGGCAGGGTTTCCCAAGGGCATCCACCTAGCCCTTCCCCAGTGGTGGAAGACATAGCATGCACTAACGCACAACCACTCATGTTTCCTGATGATGAGGACATGGGAATACCACGTCATTAGAGTCAGCAAGTCTCTGATGATGACGAAACACAGGTGCCAACTGCCGCGTCTTACTGCAGTGTGCAGACTGAACAGGAGGAGGTCAGGGAGGAAGACTGGGTGGAAGAGGATGCAGAGGACGATAAGGTCATAGACCCCACATGGAATGAAGGTCGTGCCGCTGACTTTCATAGTTCAGAGGAAGAGGCAGTGTTGAGACCGAGCCAACAGCGAAGTAAAAGAGGGAGCAGGGGGCAAAAGCAGAACAGCCGCCGCTGCCTGCTACTGGCCAGCGCCACCAGGGACCCAGCACCCCAAAGGCAGATTCAAGGAGTTCTCTGGCATGGCACTTCTTCAAACAATGTGCTGACGACAAGACCCGAGTGGTTTGCACGCTGTGCCATCAGAGCCAGATAGTGTAAGGTGCCTGTAAAAAAAGGCCTGAATTTGAAATCAATACATTGGGCCAAATATTTTTTTTCTCATTGTGGTGCTTGGTGAACGGTAACAATGATGAAAACATCTAGTAATGGACACGGACGCGGTCGTGGTGGTGTTAGTGAACCCTCTGGTCCTTGGAGAGGACGTGGCCATTCTGCCACAGCCACACGTCCTAGTGAACCAACTACCTCAGGTTCCAGTACCCGCCAGAATTTACAGCGATATTTGGTGGGGCCCAATGCCGTTCTAAGGATGGTAAGGCCTGAGCAGGTACAGGCGCTAGTCAATTGGGTGGCCAGCACGTTCACAACATTATCTCCCACCCAGTCTTCTGCAGAAAGCGCACAGGTGGTGTCTGAAAACCAAGCCCATCAGTCGGTCACATCACCCCCATGCATATCAGGGAAACTGTCAGAGCCTCAAGTTATGCAGCAGTCTCTTATGCTGTTTGAAGACTCTGCTGGCAGGGTTTCCCAAGGGAATCCACCTAGCCCTTCCTCAGTGGTGGAAGACATAGAATGCACTGATGCACAACCACTGATGTTTCCTGATGATGAGGACATGGGAGTCAGCAAGTCTCTGATGATGACGAAACACAGGTGCCAACTGCTGCGTCTTTCTGCAGTGTGCAGACCGAACAGGAGGTCAGGGAGGAAGACTGTGTGGAAGACGATGCAGGGGACGATGAGGTCCTAGACCCCACATGGAATGAAGGTCGTACCACTGACTTTCACAGTTCAGAGGAAGAGGCAGTGGTGAGACGAGCCAACAGCGTAGCAAAAGAGGGAGCAGGGGGCAAAAGCAGACCAGCCGCCGCCAAGAGAGTTTGCCTGCTACTGGCCACCGCCACCAGGGACCGAGCACCCCAAAGGCAGCTTCAAGGAGTTCCCTGGCATGGCACTTCTTTAAACAATGTGCTGATGACAAGACCCGAGTGGTTTGCACGCTGTGCCATCAGAGCCTGAAGCGAGGCATTAACGTTCTAAACCTTAGCACAACCTGCATGACCAGGCATCTACATGCAAAGCATGAACTGCAGTGGAGTAAACACCTGAAAAGCAAGGAACTCACTCAGGCTCCCCCTGCTCCTTCTTCTGCTGCTGATTCAGCCTCTTCCTCCACCTCGGGAGGAATGTTGGCACCTGCCGCCCACCAAACAGAGGATGTGCCACCGACACCACCACCTGTGTCACAAAGCATCTGCATAGGGGCGTAACTATAGGGGAAGCAGGGGAAGCGGCTGCTTTGGGGCCTTGACCCAGAAGGGGCCCATCCAAGAGGAGGAGAAGTACTAAAAGATTTTTTCAGGGCCCCTCAACATTATTACACAATGGAATGATATACAGTGGCAGTATAGACAGTGTAGAAAACGGATGGAACAGCTGCCGGGCCTGGTCTGAGAGAGCGATCTTTACTAGCCACAGGAAAGGGGGCGGCATGAAAGGAAGGGGCTGTGAAAAAATTACTGGGGGAGGGGGCCCCATTCAAAAATTTGCTGTGGGGCCCAGTAATTTCTAGTTACGCCACTGCATCTGCACCATGTCACACGGCAGCGTTCAGCTCACAAACCTTGGAGAGAAAGTGTAAATTCCCACCTAGCCACCATCGAGCCCTGGGCCTGAATGCCAGCATTTCTAAACTACTGGCCTTTGAAATGCTGTCATTCAGGCTGGTGGACACAGACAGCTTCAAACAGCTGATGGCGATGGCTGTCCCACAGTATGTTGTTCCCAGCCGCCACTAATTCTTCAAGACAGCCGTGCCTTCCCTGCACAACCAAGTATCCGATAAAATCAAGTGTGCACTGCGCAACGCCATCTGTGGCAAGGTCCACCTAACCACAGATACGTGGACCAGTAAGCACAGCCAGGGACGCTATATCTCCCTAACTGCACACTGGGTAAATGTAGTGGCGGCTGGGCCCCAGGCGGAGAGTTCTTTGGCACACATCCTTCCGCCGCCAAGGATCGCAGGGCATCATTCTTTGCCTCCTGTAGCCTCCTCTTCCTACTCAGCTTCCTCCTCCTCTGCTTCCACCAGCTCATCCAGTCAGCCACACACCTTCACCACCAACTTCAGCACAGCCCGGGGTAAATGTCAGCAGGCCGTTCTGAAACTCATATGTTTGGGTGACAAGCCCCACACCGCGCAAGAGTTGTGGCGGGGAATTGAACAACAGACCAACGAGTGGTTTCTGCCGGTGGGCCTCAAGCCCGTCCTGGTGGTGTGCGATAATGGGCAAAATCTTGTCGCAGCTCTGGGACTAGCCAGTTTGACGCATATCCCTTGCCTAGCGCATGTGCTGAATTTGGTGGTGCAGAAGTTCATTCACAACTACCCCGACATGTCAGAGCTGCTGCATAAAGTGCAGGCCGTCTGTGCGCACTTCTGGCGTTCACATCCTGCCGTTGCTCGCCTGTCTGCTCTACAGCCTAACTTCGGCCATCCCGCTCACCGCCTCATATGCGATGTGCTCACCAGGTGGAACTCCTCCTTGCACATGCTGGCCAGACTGTGCGAGCAGCAGCAGGTGATAGTGGCGTTTTAGCTGCAGCACGCAGGGGTGAGTCGTTTGGCGGAACAGCACCACTTCATCACCAATGACTGGGCCTCCATGCGAGACCTGTGTGCCCTGTTACACTGTTTCGAGTACTTCACCAACATGGCCAGTGGCGATGACTCTGTTATCAGCGTTACAATACCACTTCTATGTCTTCTTGAGAAAACACTGAGGGCGATGATGGAAGAGGAGGAGGCCCAGGTGGAGGAGGAGGATGAGGAGTCATTTTTAGCACTTTCAGGCCAGTCAGTTAGAAGTGCCTCAGAGGGAGTTTTTTTGCAACAGCAGAGGCCAGGTACAAATGTGGCCAGCCAGGGCCCACTACTGGAGGACAAGGAGGATAAGGAGGAGGTGGAGGAGGATGAGGATGAAGCAAGTTCACAGCAGGGTGGCACCCAAAACAGCTCAGGCCAATCTCTGATGTGTGGCTGGGGGGATACGGAGGACGATGACGATACGCCTCCCACAGAGGACAGCTTGTCCTTACCTCTGGGCAGCCTAGCACACATGAGCGACTACATGCTGCAGTGCCTGCACAACGACAGCAGAGTTGCCCACATTTTAGCATGTGCGGACTACTGGGTTGCCACCCTGCTGGATCCCCAGTACAAAGACAATGTGCCCACCTTACTTCCTGCACTGGAGCATGATAGGAAGATGCGCGAGTACAAGCGCACGCTGGTAGACGCGCTCCTGAGATTATTCCCAAATGTCACAGGGGAACAGGTGGAAGCCCAAAGCGAAGGCAGAGGAGGAGCAAGAGGTCGCCAACGCAGCTGTGTCATGGCCAGCTCCTCTGAGGGCAGGGTTAGCATGGCAGAAATGTGGAAAAGTTTTGTCTCCATGGCACAGCTAACTGCACCACCACCTGATACCGAAGGTGTTAGCAGGAGGCAGCATTTCACTAACATGGTTGAACAGTAGGTCTGCACACCCCTCCACATACTGACTGATGGTTCGGCCCCATTCAACTTCTGGGTCTCCAAATTGTCCACGTGGCCAGAGTTAGCATTTTATTCCTTGGAGGAGCTGGCCGGCCAGCGTTTTGTCTGAACGTGTATTCAGCACGGCAGGGGGCGTCATTACTGACAAACGCAGCCGCCTGTCCACAGCCAAAGTGGACAAGCTGACATTCATAAAAATGAACCAGGCATGGATCCCATGGGACCTGTCCCTCCCTTGTGCAGAATAGACATTTATAACTGCCTCCCCCTTAACCATGTATTCTTGTACTCCGGGGCACTTCTTTATTGAATCCTCATTTTTTTAACTTCACCATGATCTTGCGCTGCAACCCAAAGTTGAATGAACCTCTCCTCAATCTGGGCGCTGGGGCCTAAATAACTGAAAGTGGCCTGTTACAATGGTGGGTGACATGAAGCCTGAACCTCTGCCATGCGACCTCTCTCCTCTGTCTGGGTGCCGTGGGCTAAATATCTGGAAGTGGCCTTCTCCAGTGGTGGGTGATATGAAGCTTGATTCTGTGCTATGGGACCTCTCTCCTTTGTCTGGGTGCTGGGGCCTAAATAACTGAAAGTGGCCTCCTCCAGTGGTGGGTGATGTTACGCATGATTCTCTGCTGTGGGACCTCTCTCCTCTGTCTGGGTGTTGGGGCCTAAATAACTCAAAGTGGCCTTCTCCAGTGGTGGGTGATATGACGCCTTATTCCTTGCTGTGGGACCTCTCTCCTCTGTCTGGGTGCTGGGGCCTAAATAACTGAAAGTGGCCTTCTCCAGTGGTGGGTGATATGACGCCTTATTCCTTGCTGTGGGACCTCTCTCCTCTGTCTGGGTGCTGGGGCCTAAATAACTGAAAGTGGCCTTCTCCAGTGGTGGGTGATATGACGCATGATTCTCTGCTATGGGACCTCTCTCCAATTGATATTGGTTAATTTTTATTTATTTTATTTTAATTAATTTCCCTACCCACATTTGTTTGCAGGGCATTTACCTACATTTTGCTGCCTTTTGCAGCCCTCTAGCCCTTTCGTGGACTATTTCACAGCCTTTTTAGTGCCCAAAAGTTCGGGTCCCCATTGACTTCAATGAGGTTTGCGTTCGGGATGAAGTTTGGGTCAAGTTCGGATCCCGAACCCGAACATTTTCGGGAAGTTCGGCCGAACTTCTCGAACCCGAACATCCAGGTGTTCGCTCAACTCTATACATAATATGTGGACACTTGTACAGAATAAGACACAGTTTCTTATGACATTAACATGTGTGTATAAAGAGAGGCACTGATCTGCCCCTGTTGAGGCATAATTTTTGGACTGTAGGTCCGAGCAAGCCACAGTTTTTTTCTGATAACACCATGTGTGTATAAACATCATCTGCCACCAATAAGATACAATTTTTGGATGGTTTATAATATGAAAAAGCATAACACATGTGACAATGCAGTGTGTTCTTAAACACATTATTTGTGAACACCATTAATCATGTGGTTACCCATAGATATATATGTCGGCGTCACTCGGACATTATTTGCTATTGCTGTCATTGCATTCAAGAGCTCAGAGTCAGTGGGGGAAGGGCAAAAATTATTTAATTATTAAGAATTTAAAAGAGAGATAATGAAAATTAAAAAGAAAGATAATGAAAAGATATTAAAAAATCCTATAAGACCTCAGAATATCATATACTGATTTCCAGGCCAGTTGAATTTGGTATTTGGATATTTGATTCATGTAGAATATATTAGATAAATGTGACACAAAACAAATTTCAAGAAGTTCACTAATTTCTAATCAAAACATTGTCGATACAGAGCCTGAGCATGTTATTGTCTCCTAATATGTCAATAGATGTGAAAGGTTTCTAGCCATTGTAAAATTATTATTACAGTGTACAAAATACTAACAATGATGTCCTTGTATCAACAGAGGCAAAGAATAAAGGGTTTCAGAATAAGTTACATTACCACAGAAGGTTGTAGGTAGGAATAACTATAACCTCTGTAACGTTATTGCATTATAGTTGATCAACCTTTTTGGTTGCTGTCCAAAATGGCATCTCTAGTACATGGTTCCTTCATCCAGAGGCTGACATGGCCTGCCTCTGTGCCAGGTGTTGTCAAGACAGTATTTGCAATGCAGACATGTTGAATTATATAGACAATAACCTGGCTCCTCCTTGATACCTGTATTGCTGCCCTCCCCCATCTTTCTCTTCTCCACAATTGATTTTATAGGGTATCCTCTGTATCTGTCTATGGTTAGAAAAGGGATGTGACAGAGGCAACAGCACTGGTAGTGGTGAAGGAGGAGGAGGAGGAGGGAGAAAACAAGTCATCAGCTGGGAGGATTACAGTCCGGAACAGTCATAGGAAAAAGGGAAAATGCAAGGTAGGAGGGGTGAATAGCCAGCAGGCTGGCAGGCAGCGTGAAGAAGAAAGCACAGAGGAGCCAAAAGGGAGAACACCGCAATATTTATACAAGTCAAATCAAGTGGAAGGAAGGGGTGAAGACACTATGGCGATCTAAAACACCTTATTGATTCGGAGTCCTCAGCATCTGAGAAATCACCTTCATTGCATGCAATTCCTATGACTTCACACATTGCAGCTGGAAGAGAGCCGAGGAGCCAGTGCTCACAGTAAGAACTGCCTGTGAATAATAATCAAATCAGCAATTGCCCTATGTACATTGAGAAAGGGGGCTGCAAACAGGTGCTGGAAAAGGCATAGCTTTTTGTAATGGAATAATAGGTGTCAGCTTCCCACATAAAAACAATGAGCGTTTGTCATAGATATCACTGGCAGCTTAGCTTGGTATTTCGTCTACATGCCATGATGATTTTTATATAAGGAAAAGGAGAATCACCCACGTACAGTACCAAGCATCAGGGAGAAATGAAGGACTGCTTTGGATCTGCTCATGCTTCTTGTTGATGGAAGAACTAAGATAGCTCTGTTCAAGATGCAGGGGTAGCCTTGTTCTTGAGGACACTCTTAGTTTACTGGATTGTAAAGGCAGAACTGTGGCAGTTCTTGTGCTAAAACACTGTCCTTGTTTTATGCAGAAGAGACAGTCAGAGAAGGCCCCGTTATTTGTTTGGCCCACCTTCTTCCTTAGCAGTATGGCTAGTGCTGGAATTTGGGGGCTGAGACATATGTGGCTTTCAGGGTTTCCTGGGTCCTTCTGTTAGCAATGGCAAGTGGCAACAAATCCCAAAGCATCTTCAGTAACATTGGCTTAACCATGAGTGCTATCAACAACAACAACCTGCACCTAGACTCTGTCCTTGCACCCAAAGGGGACTCTGCCCTTATAATTCCTGTCACCGTGGAGGTGCCATGTGACAGTCGTGGACAGCGCATGTGGTGGGCATTCCTGGCCTCTTCAATGGTGACATTTTTTGGAGGCCTTTTTATTATTTTGGTATGGAGGACCCTTAAATACCTTTGGACTGTCTGCTGTCACTGTGGGAGAAAGAAGAAGGTAACGATATTGGCATGTAAACTTAAATGTGTATTGGTGGGCCAAGTTTGTTTTTGGAAATTAATTTGGGGTTATCGGATTAATGTAAATTATATGTAAATAATACACTTATTATGCATAGAATATGAATAAAACTAGTATTGGGTAGCAGAGTGCATAGGATGTTAATTATAATCATATTCACTCAAGTGAAAAGTTTAAACATTTCTAACTACAGGATGTTAGAAGCTAAGGTTGGAAAAGATCCTATGTCTTACTCTAGCTTTTGGCCTATATCCCTATTACAGGGGTTTACTGGATTCAGAGCTGAACCTGGACATATCCACTTCTTCCCCACTCAGCCCCTCTGACATAAACATCAGAGCATTTCATCCTCCAATGCTTTCACTTGCCCTGCAGAATCACGCAGGGCAAGGGCTTTTTCTGGAGATCCGGTGATGTCCTGGGCTCTCCATGGGTAAGATAGGTGGAGGCCTCTGCCTAGCACTGACCCCGGTGACGTCACCGGCACTGATGGGTGGGCTTTAGCACTGGTCTAGCCTGTAAAATGTGCAGGGCAGTGTTAAAGCCCACCCATCAGTGCCGGTGACGTCACCGGAACATTGCTAGGCAGAAACCTCTGCCTAGTAGTGTGAAAATTCAAACAAAAAAGTCCTTGCCCTGTGCAATTTTGGGCAAGGAAGAGCATTGCAGCATGAAATGCTTTGATGCTCATGTCAGTGGGGCCGAGTGGGGGAAGAAGGGAATATGTCCAGGTTCAGCTCTGAACCCGGACAACCCCTTTAAATAACGATTTTTAAACCATTTGCCAAAATGACGAATAACTGGTTTTCTGGAATTTGTGCTGGAACGAGAGAGAAAGGAAAATACCTGTACATCTGATTCAGTTTGTTAGAAGTAAAAATCTGTCAATGGTCCATGTTGGCACAGATGCCGAGAAGGCCTTCAATAGAGTTGACTGTCAGTTTGTGACTTTGGCATTGCAAGGATATGGAATCCCTACCTGTTTCCTCAATGCCATCATGCCCATATATTCTTTACCTATGGTACACTTTCTAGTTAATGGCTCTATCCACACTACCCTTATTCCCCATCACTAATAGCACCTGCAGGACTGCCCTCGACCCCCATTAATTTTTAACTTAACCATAGAATCCTTTTTCCAGGACCTTCGGGAGGATAGTAAATTAGAAGGACTTTGAATACGACTGAGGTCCCATCTAGTTTTAGCTTTCCCTGACGACTTACTACTAGTGTCAATCGAGTACCCAACTGTTTGGGTGCTCTGGCCGAACACATCGGGATGCTCGGGTGCTCTACCCGAGTATAATGGAAGTCAATGGGAGAACCAGAGCATTAAACCAGGCACTCCCTGCTCTGAAATTGATAGAAACACCACCGAAATGGTTCAGGAACAGCATGGGGAGGATGTCTGGATGCATCTTGGACTCCCAGGTCGCTGCTGGGAACGATGTTGTCTGAGTAGTACGCCACTTTTACAGACTGACAATAATATGCACAAAACCGAAGATAAAATCGATTTTAGAGGAAAAATTGTTAGGAAACATTCTTTCCTGTATATTTACTTGTATATAAAGTGCAAGTGCTGCCAAAAATTACAAGCAAGAGGCACTCCGATACAACCTGTATATCACATAAATGAGGGCCTTATTCACATTGTGGTACAATTGTTCAGGTAGAGGGACTTTTACACTCATAAAGCCTATGCACTAAGTGAAAGGGCTGCCAAAAATTACAAGGAACCGGCAGTCCAATACACCCATTGTTACACATAGGAGGGCATCATACACACCCTTAAAAAATTATGATTGATGGTCTGCTGGTGACCCTCAAAAACATTTAGAGCAAGGGCCTGCTGATCTGACCATCTAAAACATTAGGGGCGAGGGCCTGCTGCTGAGCTGACCTTCTAAAACATTATATGTGAGGGCCTGCAGATGAGCTGACCCTGTAAAAATATTATATGCGAAGGCCTGCAGGTTACCTGACCCTGTAAAAGACTGTAGGTGAGCTGACCTTCTAAAACATTATATGCGAGGGCCTGCAGGTGAGCTGACCCTGTAAAAGATTGTAGGTGAGCTGACCTTCTAAAACATTATATGCGAGGGCCTGCAGGTGAGCTAACCCTGTAAAAGATTGTAGGTGAGGGCCTGCAGGTGATCTAACCTTCTAAAACATTATATGTGATGGCGTGTAGGTGAGCTGACCCTGTAAAAGATTGTAGGTGAGGGCCTGGAGGTGAGCTGACCCTGTAAAACATTATATGCGAGGGCCTGCAGGTGAGCTGACCCTGTAAAAGATTGTAGGTGAGGGCCTGGAGGTGAGCTGACCCTCTAAAACATTATATGTGAGGGCCTGCAGGTGAGCCGACCCTGTAAAAGATTGTAGGAGAGGGCCTGCAGGTGAGCTGACCCTGTAAAACATTATATGCGTGGGCCTGCAGATGAGCTGACCCTGTAAAAGATTGTAGGTGAGGGCCTGCAGGTGAGCTGACCTTCTAAAACATTATACAAGAGGGCCTACCGGTGAGCTGACCCTGTAAAACATTATATGAGAGGGCCTACAGGTGAGCTGACCATCGAAAATATTATAGGCGAGGGCCTGCTGCCACTTTGTTAACTCTAGATATCTTTTGGCTGATCGCACGTCCCCATGACGTTGACGATCCATTTGGATGTCTGCCCTATGAACTTTTGATGGTACTTTCTGCGCCTACCATGGCGACCACGGGTAACGGGGAATCAGGGTTTGATTTCAGAGAGGGAGCCTGAGAAACGGCTACCACACCCAAGGAAGGCAGCAGGCGCGCCAATTACCCACTCCCGACTAGGGGAGGTAGTGACAATAAATAACAATACAGGACTCTTAAGAGGCCCTGTTATTGGAATGAGTACCCTATTAAATCCTTTAATTGTGTTGGTCAGGGCACGTGTGATGTTACGGGACAGATATTGGTGTAACCGGGGACACCGGGGAAAATGGTGGCGGCCGGGGACTGCGTAACGCGGGACGGCCGCCATCAGGTTGCGGAAGGCCTTAGTGTCCACAAGTCTAAATGGCAACATTTCCAGGGCCTGTTATTTGGAAAGCTGCGCATTTAGTGCAATGGCTTGTGGGTGGGTGTCTGGGTATTTGCGCTTGTGTTCAACTGCCTGGGGTAAGGACATTTGGACCCTGGGACAGAGAAATGGATGTGGTCGCTGATGGTGCTTGCGAAGGTCTAGGTGCAGGGCGGGACTTATTAGGGTGCTTGGATGCCATGTGGCAGATCATGCTGGTGGTGGTGAGGTTGCTAAAGTTCAAGACCCGGCTCATTTTGGTACAGCACAGGTTGCAAACTACTATTCTTTTGTCGTCTGCACTTTCCTCAAAAAACTCTTGGCAAGAGAGATTTCAGTAAAGGGGGTGCTCCGTGGAACAGTTGGGGGCCTGTTTGGTGTGGCCCGCCTTCTCCCTTTTGCCAACCCACTGCCCTGGTAATGTCACTCTCAGTAGAGGACACCATCTATTGAAAAAGTACACTGTATGTTACAGATAAAAATTTTAAACGCACGTGTTACACTTTAGATGTGGCCCTGGTAATGTCACTCTCAGACCGGAGACCGTCTATTGAAAAAGTACACTGTATGTCACAGATAAAGTGTTTAAATGCACACGTTACATTTTAGATGTGGCCCTAGTAATGTCACTCTCAGAAGTGGACACCGTCTATTGAAAAAGAACACCGTATGTTACAGATACATTTTTTTAATGCACACGTTACACTGGAGATATCCCGCATATAATGTCAATGCTGTTACCAGCGGCTAATAAAAAATTACAGGGAATGTCACAGATATTTGGGATGAGGAAACAATATATTGTAGAGGTACCACAGGTAATGTCACTGTTCGCAGCGTCTACGGAAACAGTACACTGTATGTCACAGATACATTTTTTTGACGCACACGTTACACTTTCGATGTGGCCCTGGTAATGTCACTGTCAGAAGCGGACACCGTCTATTGACAAAGTACACTGTATGTCACAGATACATTTTTTAACACTGAAGATAACCCCCTGGTAATGTCACTGTCAGAAGCGGACACCATCTATTAAAAAAGTATACTGGATATCACTGATACTTTAGGAATGCGCACACTTTACACAGGAGATGTAGTGCGGATCATTTAACTGTCCGCAGCGGACACCATCTTAGGAAAAAATACACTGGATGTCAGTGATATTTTAGGGATGCGCACACTCTACACAGGAGATGTGGCGCGGATAATTCAACTGTCTGCAGTGGACACCGTCTACAAAAAAAGTACACTGGATGTCACTGATATTTTAGGGATGCACACACTTTACACAGGAGATGTGGCGCGGATAATTTAACTGTCCGCAGTGGCCTATTAGACGCTATTTAGCGCAGGATGCGCTAAAAATATATATTGCTGCTGTCACACACAATAGTCCTTAAAAGGACTTTTGGATCTCTGAAAAGTTTTTTTAATAAAAATTTTCCAATAACACTCCCTGCACTGTGTGTCCCTTCCTATGCTCAGCTCTCTGTGACTAATATTGAGCCGAACAAGTGTCATCGGGTGCTATATAACACCCGATGACGCGTTCCGGCCAACCAATCACTGTAATGCCAGTAGCCAGCATGGGTACGGCATTAAAGTGCGTGCCAGTACCTTCCTGCATGTTTATTTGCTGCGTAGCAGCCAAGAAACTTGCGGGGAGGAGACTCGAGCATTATGGTCAAGCACATGCGGCACTCGCGAGATGCTCGCACCGAACTGGTGTTCGGCCGACTATGCTCGATCAACACTACTTACTACTTTTAATCATCAACTCTAAGGGACCTTTCCCAGTAATCAAGGAGCTTTTTGATTTTTTGAATATTGGTTGAATTTTTAAATTAATCTAGCCAAGTCATAAGTACTTAATGTTACCTTAGATTCTCAAACACAACAGTCTTTTATGGCTTCCACTCCTTATATATGGACAGACTTCTTTAAATTTCTAGGCCTTTTTCGGGAGCTCACAACCTTTAAAAGGATGGTCCTGATCCACATTTTGCCTAGTAAAAAGATCTTGTGGTTTATATTTTCCTGCCAAGGATGCACTGATCCTTTTATTACAGCTTAGGAGACGGATTAAAAAACGACACTTAACTTAACTTGAAGTATTGACCCTTCTTACCCTGACATCTAAAATCTCAAGGTGTGTTCTGTCACAACAGACCTTTTTTAAAGTACTCATTAGGTGGCACTACACTCCTCTTTTTGGGAGCACGGTGGCTCAGTGCTTAGCACTGGTGCCTTGCAGCGCTAGGGTCCTACGTTCGAATCTGACCAAGGACAATATTTGCACGGAGTTTGTATGTTCTCCCCATGTTTGTGTGGGTTTCCCCCGGGTACTCCGGTTTCTTCCCACACTCCAAAAGACATACTGATAGGGAACTTAGATTGTGAGGCCCATTAGAGACAGCTTGCTGCTAATGTATGTAAAGCGCTGTGGAATATGTCAGCGCTATATAAGTGAGCAAAATAAATAAATAATAAAATGTTCCCTAATGTGCACTCAGGGTGTTGGATATGCCAAACATATTTCCTTTCTACATAAGGTAGCATCCCAGTTCAAAATTACTGTTACTGAGTTAAGTTGAAGATGAAATGATATTCAAAAGGCATAAACTTAGAGAAGACATGTTCACTTTCTATTTTAAGCAAAAACCTTTATTTTCTTTTTTTATATTTCAAAATAACAAAAAAGTAAAAGGGCCAGAAGGAAAACTTTGGGCACCATTTATAGTTAGTACCTAGTAGCACCTCCTTTGGCAAGTATCACAGCTTGTAAATGCTTTTGTGACCAAAGAGTTCCATTTTAACCTCATCGGTCCACGGGACTTGTTTCCAAAATGTATCAGACTTGTTTAGATGTTCATTTGCTGAATTTTGTGGTGAGAATACAGAAGAGGTTTTCTTCTGATGAATCTTCCATGAAGGCCATCTTTGTACAGGTGTTTCTGAACTGTAGAACAACTTACCACAACTCCAGTGTCTGGCAAATCTTCCTGAAGGTATTTTGCAGTAAAGCAGGGGTTCTGACTTGCCTTTCTAGCAATCCAACAAACAGCTCTCTCTGAAATGTTTCTTGGTCTTCCAGTATTTATAATGCTCCCTTTAGTAGCCCCAGTATTTATAAAGTCCTGCTGCAGTGTCCCCTGTAGAGCCAGTACATAAAATGCATCTTCTTGTAGTACCCATATGTAAAATGCTCCCTGTGTTATAATACCTGTATTATAATACCCCGCGTATATCTATCTATCTAAATATATATGTGTGTGTGTGTATATATATATATATATATATCCCCTCACAATGAATATATTTACTTGAGTCTCTTCCCTGTCCCCACCCTCTCAACCCCCCGGAAACCAGGGAGAAGCAGCAGCGGCAGTATGGGGAATAGGAGCGGAACAGGAAGCGGGGAGCCAGGTAAGTATATTCATTGTGAGGGGCCCGGGCATATGGGGGGAATTTAATAGTCCATTGAATTGACCCCTTTAACATGTATTGCGGATGTCAGGTCTTTAAAGATGGCGCCCGCTCCGCTCCGGTTTCATATAGCAGACACCTGTGCTTCTGAGCAATGAATGCCTGCCTGGATGAAGAACAGGGAAGACGTTCATACATAGTAAAGATTCTGAGCATGTGCTACGCTTCAAGGCGTATTACTTGTATGTTACAGTTCAGGCCAGCAGATGGCAGAGCTCAACTATAATATAGTGATTTCTGTATAGAAAATTGGAGCAAATTCCATTATTCTATACAAATTGCAATCTGATGATTGTAGAAAAAAGTTTTGAAAAATATAAAAAATATATACAAAAATTCAAATCGTCCCTTTCTCCAAAATCAAATAAAAATAAATAAACAATTAAACATTGCTGTGTGTGAAAATGCCTGTACTATTAAAATATTTAAAAAACATATCCTATATGGCGTAAAAGAAAAAAAAAATGACTGATTTGCAGTTTTTTTTAATCACTTTACTTCTCAAAAAAATGTACGCCGATAAAATAAAATCCAGAAAACTGTGGCAGAATTGCATATTTTTTGTAATTCCACCCCATTTGGAATTTCTTTCCCCACTTCCCACTACATTGTATACAATATTAAATGGTGGCATTAAAAAGTTGTTCTGCAGAAAACAAGCCCTCCGAGCAAAAATGAAAACGCAAAAACAGAAAATTGCCGCATCAGGAAAGGGTTAAAAAGGTTTTCTGAGATCTTTTTAGCTGATGACCTATCCAGGATCGGTCATCAGTATCTGATCGGTGGGGGTCCACCTCTGACTTCTCTCCGCTCACCAAGCACAGAGCGATACATAGTATAGCGGCTGTGCTTGGTAATCGGCACTCAGCCCTATTCACTTGAATGGGGCTGAGCTGCAACTAGGCCATGTGACATATGAACATGTCGTCACTGGCCTAGGAAAAGCAGAGAGAAGGCTGAGGCGCTCAAATGAGTGCTGGGCCTTCTCAAACTGCTCATCAGGATAGGTCATCAGTATAAAAATTGTGGTAAATTCCTCCAAGAATTGCCCAACTCACTGGCGTTGAGTATCTTCCTGAAAATGACTATCACATCCTTGGTCAGTTTAAAAAGATGCTCAGTGAGAAGGAGTCTTTTGCGGGGGGCCAGAACGACAGGGGAATTATATGTGAGGTCACTGTGTGAGCATAAAGCAGGCCAAGGTAAACACGGTTCTGGTTACTCATGGTTATGTCGTCCCTGGGCAGGCTTGCATAAGTGATGAGGAGAACGGCACAACGATTCTCTGGGGCACGCTCTGATAACTAAGGTGCCCTTGGTGGTTTGTAATAATGTGCCTATGGCAAGGTCCCTTATTGTCGTGACGCCAGTACCTTTTGTGGTGTTACAACCATTTATAGTAGTAGTAATAGAGGAATTGGAAACTGAGACAGCAGTGAAATCCAACTTATAATTGTACTGAACGTTGCTCCTGGTAACAGTTACATCCAAGAATAAAACAGTCTCTAGTACATCTAGATATGAAGTACAGTCTCTTTAACCACATCAGCCCCCCTAGCTTAAACACCCTTAATGACCAGGCCACTTTTTACAATTCCGCACTACTGTACACTACTTTCACCGTTTATTGCTCCGTCATGCAACTTACCACCCAAATGAATTTTACCTCCTTTTCTTCTCACTAACAGAGCTTTCATTTGGTAGTATTTCATTGTTGCTGACAGTTTTACTTTTTTTGCCATTAATACAAATTTAACGACACTTTTGCAAAAAAATGACATTTTTCACTTTCTGTTGTAAAATTTTTCAAAAAAAACTACATTTCTATATAAATTTTTCTCTAAATTTATTGTTCTACATGTCTTTGATTAAAAAAAAGTCCAATAAGTGTATATTTATTGGTTTGGGTAAAAGTTATAGCGTTTACAAACTATGGTGCAAAAAAGTGAATTTCGGCATTTTGAAGCAGCTCTGACTTTCTGAGCACCTGTCATGTTTCTTCAGGTGCTAGAATGTCAGGATAGTATAAATACCCCCAAATCACACCATTTTAGAAAGAAGACACCCCAAAGTATTCGCGGAGGGCATGGTGAGTTCATGTATCATTTCATTTTTTTCACAAGTTAGCGGAAAATGACACTTTCTGAGAAAAAAAAAAAAAAGTTTCAATTTCTGATAACTTCTGGCAAAAAAATCTCAGACGGACTCACTATGCCCCTCAGTGAATACCTTGGGGTGTCTACTTTCCGAAATGGGGTCATTTGTGGGGTATGTTTACTGTTCTGGCATTTTGGGCGGGGCTAAATTGTGAGCCGCCATGTAAAACCTAAAGGTACTCTTTGGAATTTGGGCCCCTTTGCGCATCCAGGCTGCAAAAAAGTCTCACTTATGTGGTATCGCCGTACTCAGGAGAAGTAGGGCAATGTGTTTTGGGGTGTATTTTTACATATACCCATGTTGGGTGAGAGAAATATCTCTGTAAATTGTCAACTTTGTATAAAATTTTTTAAAAGTTGTCATTTACAGAGATATTTTTCACACAAAGTATGGGTATATATAAAATACACCCCAAAACACATTGTCTACTTCTCCTAGTACTGGCGATACTCATGTGTGCCACTTTTGCAGCCTGGATGCTAAGAGACCCTAAAACCAATGAGTACCTTTAGGATTTCACAGGGCATTTTTACGCATTTGGATTCCAGACTTCTTCTCACGCTTTAGGGGCCCCTAAAATGCCAGGACAGTATAAATACCCACATGTGACCCCATTTTGGAAAGAAGACACCCCAAGGTATTCTGTGAGGGGTATGGTGAGTTCATGTAAAATTTTATTTTTTGTCACAAGTTAGTGGAATATGAGACTTTGTAAAAAACAAAATTAAAAAAATAAAAATAAATTTCCGCTGACTTGTGCCAAAAAATAAAAATTCTGTGGACTCACCATGCCCCTCACGGAATACCTTAGGGTGTCTTCTTTCCAAAATGGGGTCACATGTGGGGTATTTATACTCACCTGGCATTTTAGGGGCCCCTAAAGTGTGAGAATCCAAATGCATAAAAATGGCCTGTGAAATCCTAAAGGTACTCATTGGTTTTAGGGCCCCTTTGCACTCAGGCTGCAAAAGTGTCACTCATGTGGTATCGCCGTACTCAGGAGAAGTAGGGCAATGTGTTTTGGGTGTATTTTTACATATACCCATGCTGCGTGTGAGAAATATCGCTGTAAACGACAACTTTTACATTTTTTATTCAAAGTTGTCAATTTACAGAGATATTTCTCTCACCCAGTATGGGTATATGTAAAATACACCCTAAACACATTGCCTACCTCTCCTGAGCATGCGATACTACATGTGTACACTTTTTGCAGCCAAGATGCGTAAAGGGGCCCAAATTCCAATGAGTACCTTTAGGAGGGCATTTTACGCATTTTCTTCTCACGCTTTAGGGCCCCTAAAATGCCAGGGCAGTAGAAATACCCCACATGTGACCCATTTTGAAAGAAGACACCCAAGGTATTCCATGAGGGGCATGGCGAGTTCATAGAAGATTTTTTTTGGCACAAGTTAGTGGAAATTGATTTTTATTGTTTTTCTCACAAAGTCTCCCTTTCCGCTAACTTTTGACAAAAGTTTAATTTTTCATGGACTCATTATGCCCCTCAGCGAATACCTTGGGGTGTCTTCTTTCCAAAATGGGGTCACATGTAGGGTATTTATACTGCCCTGGCATTTAGGGGCCCTAAAGCGTGAGAAGAAAATGCGAAAATGCCCTCCTAAAGGTACTCGTTGGATTTGGGCCCTTTGCGCATCTTGGCTGCAAAAGTGTCACACATGTGGCATCGCCGTACTCAGGAGAAGTAGGGCGATGTGTTTTGGGGTGTATTTTACATATACCCATGCTGGGTGAGAGAAATATCTCTGTAAATTGACAACTTTGAATAAAAAAGTTGTCGTTTACAGCGATATTTCTCACACCCAGCATGGGTATATGTAAAATACACCCCAAACACATTGCCCTACTTCTCCTGAGTACGGTGATACCACATGTGTGACACTTTTGCAGGCAAGATGCAAAGGGCCCTAAAACCAATGAGTACCTTTAGGATTTCACAGGCCATTTTACGCATTTGGATTCTCACGCTTTAGGACCCCTAAAATGCCAGGGCAGTATAAATACCCCACATGTGACCCCATTGTGGAAAGAAGACACCCCAAGGTATTCTGTGAGGGGTATGGCGAGTTCACAGAAAAAAAAAATTTGGCACAAGTTTTTTTTTTTTTTACAGTCTCATATTCCACTAACTTGTGACAAAAAATTAAATTTTCCATGAACTCACCATACCCCTCAGCGAATACCTTGGGGTGTCTTCTTTCTAAAATGGGGTCACATGTGGGGTTTTTGTACTGCCCTGGCATTTGAGGGTCCCTGCAATCATTACACGTATGGCCAGCATTAGGAGTTTCTGCGATTCTCCGTATATTGAGCATACGGGTAATGAGATTTTTTTTTTCCGTTCAGCCTCTGCGCTGAAAAAAAAAAAAATGAACGGCACAGATTTTTTCCTTCGCATCGGTCAATGTGGATGAAAAAATCTCTGCCAAAATCAGTGACTGCGGTGCGGTGGGCTGGGCGCTAGCTACCTAACAAGTAGCTAACTAACTGGCGGTGATAAGGGACCCTTATGCCCCATTCACACGTCCGAAATTCTGTTTGCGGAACGGAATTGCGGACCCATTCATTTCTATGGGGACAGACTTTGTCCCGCTCGGATCCGGAATTATGGATCCGCGCTTCCGGGTCTGCACTTCCGTTCCGCAAAAATATAGAACATGTCCTATTCTTGCCGCAATTGCGGACAAGAAAAAGCATTTTCTGTATAGTTCTGGCAATGTGCGGATCTGCAAAATGCGGAAAGCACATTGCCGGTGTCCGTGTTTTGAGGATCCGCGGATCGGATCCGCGGATCTGTGAATCCACGGATCCGCAAAACACATATGGACGTCTGAATGGAGCCTTACAAGGGGTGTGATCAATGACAGGGGGGTGATCAGGGCGTCTAGATGGGGTGATCAAGGGGTTAATAGGTTAGGGGGGGTGGGGGGGGGTTAGTGTAGTGTTTGGTGCAACTTTACTGTGTTACCTGGTCCTCTGGTGGTCGATCCCAGCAAATTGGACCACCAGAGGACCAGGTAGCAGCTATATCAGACGCTGTTCATAAAACAGCGTCTGATATAGCTGTTTGATGCGATTTTATTCGCATCTACAGCCTGCCAGCGATGGATCATCGCTGGCAGGCTGTAGCCTAACTGCCGTGCCGCACTTCTCTGTGAAATTCACAGGAAATCTCGGCTCTCACGAGATGACGCGCCGACGCGTCAACTCAGAGCTACAGGACCGCCCGCAGGACGCATCCCTGCGTTAGGCGGTCCTGTAGTAGTTAAGATAGACAGAGGTAAAGCTGCAAGGTGTTCACTGCTCACAGGTGTGATGTTTGTCTCTCAGGCTATTAATGATGTAGGTTTTATGCTTACTGGTAGGTGACTTCAATGCTGGTCCCTGTTATCCCAGTGCAAGTTAGTGAGGCTGCCAGAGGCTGGCAATTCCTCCACTAGTTAACTCCAAAGGTCCTAAAGCGCTTGTAGAGATAGCCGTAACCCTTTGGGTCTATGTTACTTTAGTTCCTGGTGGATTAATATCCTTTTTGAAGCTAGACTTCTAGCTGGTGTCCACTAACTCTTAGGGTACTTTCACACGGGGCTACGGCGCAGCACGTCTGTGCACAGCAGCGATCGCCGGACTGAAAAGTCGGTACTGCAGTACTTTTAGTCCGGCGATCTCCGGGCGTGCACAGATGTGCTGCGCCGTAGCTTCGCCCTCCCCGCCCCATTATAGTCAATGGGGAAGGAGCAGCAGCACACGGGTACTTGCGGCATGGCGGATCCGGCAGGCTGTTCACCCGACGGAACAGCCTGCCGAATAGCCAAACAGCAAGTGTGAAAGTACCCTTAGCTGAGTCCTGAACAGGATGTGGACACTTCAGCTCAGGGCTGAAGACTACTGAACTACTGCTGACTAGCTAGGCCTGAGCTGGGCTATATATGGGATGTGTTATCCCCCCTAGTGGTAGGCTCAGTGTAATGTAATCTAATATACCTGTAGGCAGGGATTATGCATAAAGATGAGCATAAAACAGGTTATATAAAGCATACAAAGCATAATACAACAATTTTGCAGTACCCACGTGGGTAGTGGGACACTGCACTTTACCCCAAAACTCTGAAAGTCTGTAAATTTAACAGACTTAGGGCTCATGCATACGGCCGTTGTCCTTGAATGGGTCCGCAAATCCAGAGATGCGGTGCGGAACGGAACCACGGAACGGAAGCACTACGGAGTGCTTCCGTTCCGCAAAAAAGTAGTGCATGCACTACTTTTTTGCGGTGCGGACCATCGATGCGGATCGCGGACCCCATTCAAGTGATCCATTGGGTCCGCAATCCTAACTCTTGCATACTTGGTCTTCCTGTCACATTACATTTTATGATGTTTTCTTATAAATGAAAGTCACATGACAGGAAGACCATGTACAGAAATCTGTTCATTCTGCCAACTACAGAACAAGTCAAATATTTAGATTTCGGCAAAAATTAGGAGATCAGGAAGAGAAAGAAATAAAAATAGCGTATGTTAGTGAAATTATATAGCAGGGATCAGTAGCCTTCGGCACTCCAGCTGTTGTGAAACTACAATTCCCAGCATGTTCCATTAATTTCTATGAGAGCTCTTAGGAGAGCAAGTATGCATACTGGGAGTTGTAGTTTCACAACAGCTGGACGTTGCCAACCCCTGGTATATAGGGTATTTTGTTCTTTTAGTTATTTATAAAAGCCTAGAAATCAGTCTCATGAAGCACATGTATAGGCTTAGGCTAGGTTCACATATGCGCACTTTTTCTGTTTTTCTGTTCCAGTACTTGACGAGCATCAACGGTGCCCAATGCACCACGCTGACTATAATGGGGTCCGTCAAGTTTCCATTGTGGTGTTGTCATTTTGTCAGATAAAATACCACTGCATGCAGTTTATTCTGTCCTGTATTTTCGCCGGAATCTGTAGAGGAGTTCCTAATGGGACCTCTTCCGCAAATATAAGCCAGGCCTAGGTAGGAATAAACAAGGCTTCCATTACGTAACAGGGAACAAGACAGAGGCGCTTGCACAGAGACTGGGAGATGCTGCAGCAACTAGACATACTCTCAACTCGCCTGATTTGTTTGTTTTAGTAAATAATTGCATTCTTTATAAAATAAGGGTATATTCAGACAGATGGTACTCATGCTGAAAAATTAGAAGCTGATTTGAAACAAAATCCGCAGCAAGTATGACCCTTGTATGTCTGACGTGGACTCGAAGTTTGCATAGTTGCAGATCAACATACTACATAACCCTATTCAGTGGCGCTAATCTGCATGTGGCTATCCATCACGGATTGCATGTGGAAACTGGCTCAGAAACTGACATGTAAATTTACTGTTTTCTGCAAAGTGGATTTTAAACCCATGTGTGGAGCCAAAAAGCACTGCTGATAAAGCCATTACACCTTATGTAACATTAAGGCCCCTTTCACACTGGCAAGTTTTCCGCGCTGGTGCAATGCGTGAAGAAGACGCATTGCACCCGCACTGAATCCGGACCCATTCATTTCTATGGGGCTGTGCACCTGAGCAGTGATTTTCATGCATCACTTCTGCGTTGCGTGAAAATCGCAGCATGCTCTATATTGTGCGTTTTTCACACAACGCAGGCCCTAAAGAAGTGAATGGGGCTGCGGGAAAATCGCAAGCATCTGCAAGCAAGTGCGGATGCAGTGCGATTTTCCCGCATGGTTGCTTAGCAATGGGACCAGATCTTTATTATTTTCCCTTATTTTCAAAACGGGTGTAAAGGAAACCTGGCTTAGTTGCCTATAGCAACAATCAGATTCCACCTTTCATTTTTCAGAGCCCTTTGAATACATGCAAATGAGCCTCTAGGAGCAATGGGGGTGTTTCACATGAGCGAGTTTTCTCCGAGGGTGCAATGCGTGACGTGAACACAGAGCACCCGCACTGAATCCTAACCCATTCATTTCAATTTTTTTCACGCATCACTTCTGCGTTGCGTGAAAATCGCAGCATGTTCTATATTCTGGGTTTTTCACGCAGCCCTAGCCCCATAGAAGTGAATGGGGCTGCGTGAAAAACGCATTGCATCCGCAAGCAAGTGCGGGTGCGATGCGTTTTTCACTGATGGTTGCAAGGAGATGTTGTTTGGAAACCTTCAGTTTTTTATCACGTGTGTAAAAAACGCATCAAAACGCATTGCACCCGCGCGATAAAAATTGAACAACTGAACGCAATCGCAGGCAAAACTGAATGGCTTGGCCTGTGAAATTGCACAGTTTTAACTGAATGCATCTGCAACGCATCCGGACCTAATCCGGACACGCTCGTGTGAAAGATGCCTTACTCATAGAGGCTGCATCTACTGCACTTTGATTGACAGGGTCAAGCAGTGTAGATGTCATCATGTCTGGCCCTTAGGGTACTTTCACACTAGCGGCATAGCTATCCGGCAGTACACGGCAGAGATCGTCGGACTAAAAAGTTGGACCTGCAGTACTTTTAGTCCGGCGATCTCCGGCCATTCACTGCCGTGCTGCGCCGTAGCTCCACCCACACCCCATTATAGTCAATGGGGACGGAGCGGCAGCACACGGGTACTTGCGGCATAGCGGATCCAGCAGGCTGTTCACCCACCAGAACAGCCTGCCGGATATCCATGCCGCAAGTTTGAAAGTACCCTTACTTATCCCAGTCTCACACCTTTGCCTGGCACTTCAGTATCTGGCATAGTACAGGAGAAAGGCTCACCGGCAGTTCTTCTATGTACTGCGGTTGTGCCGGGTACTGAAGTGTATAGAAAAGTCATGAGAAGGAGAAATCAGGGCCAGGCCTGATGAGGTTTACACTGCCTAGCCCTGTCAATGAAGTGCAGGGGGCGTGACAGCAGCAGGGAGAATGGAGTGTCTAGGAGCAACGGCAAAACCCTCATTGCTCCTAAAGGCTCAAGCCTCATATGGGGATGGGACCAAGACTGCTAGCTTCCACTGACCTGCTTCACTACAATGATTCTAGTGACCAGAGCCCTTTAAAGTCTTCCTAAAGTACAGTGCATTAATTTAGCACCATTTTAGAGACCCTCATTACAAAGCACAAAAGCCAAAGCAGGGCATCAATCAGGGGTACACCTCACCACTGCATACACTCCGAACACTATAGGAGCTGGACAACCAAGAATGGTGAGTGGACATTATGCTTTGCCCATCCTGGACCTACCTGCAGTAAATATGTGCTCCTGTTCCTCTGAATAGACACAATGATTTGTATGGTAGTGGAGAGGTAAAAGCTGGGTGATATGGACTATAGACACCGATAAGCATAGTGTATGTATAGGGATGCTGTTCTGCATCACTGACTCCAGGGTGGTGGTGTGTGTGTGTGTGTGCGGGTGGGGGGTTCTAAGACATTCAGGTTATTACCCATTACAAAGGTTATATTAGCCTCTACAAAGCTCATATCAGTCAGCAGGCAGAAGTCATACCAGAGCCTACAAAGTTCATATCAGCGACATGACATATCATGGTATGAGCCTTATGGCCTAAGGAGGTGCATGTGCCTAGGGGTCAATATGATCAGGATCTGAAGGGGCTGATTTTCATATTATCCCTGACTCCCTGGTCAAACCAGCATCTAGTACAGAAATCATGTCAGTAATCAGCTCTGGCTGGTGATCTAAATAGTATTAATGAAATCATGCCAGGCCCTGACACATAATAAGCCTTGGAACAGCAACCCATACTGTTAACCATTTCCCAATCCTGAGCTCAGCTCATTAGTCAGTCCTAGTTAGATTACCAGCGATGGTTACTAATTTCAGAAGCTCCCCTTCTCTCCAGTCCTGTTCTGTAATCAGTTGTCACCTATATGTGTGGTTTCACCAGCAATCTCTCAACTGTGCTGTCAGTGCGGTTAACGACCTGGCAGGGTAGTGGGTATGATTGCTTTTAATAGGCTTGGAATTTGGATGAAGACCATGCAGGATAGATGGCCTGGGTGTATACTGGTGGTCAAATTTGGCAGGTCTTTCACATGATATTAGGGTTCTTTCACACTTGCGTTAAACTTTTTCGGTATTGAGTTCCGTCCTAGGGGCTCAATACCAGAAAAAACTGATCAGGTTATCCTAATGCTTTCTGAATGGAGAGCAATCCGTTTAGTATGCATCAGGATGTCTTCAGTTCAGTCACGGTTTTTGGACATAGAAAATACCACAGCATGCTGCAGCATTTTCTCCGTCCAAAATTCCGGAACACTTGCCGGAATGCCGGATCAGGCATTATTTTTCATTGAAATGCATTAATGTCAGATCCGGCCCCAAGTGTTCCTTAAAAAAGGATCCGGTCTTCCGGTCTGCGCATGCGTAGACCTTTAAAAATGTGAAAAAGATAAATACCGGATCAGATGACAAACGGAGAGACAGATCCGGTATTGCAATGCATTTCTGAGACGGATCCGCATCTGTATCCGTCTACAAATGGTATCCGTTTGCATACAGATTGCCGGATCCGGCAGGCAGTTCCGACAACTGAACTGCCTGCCGGAATCCAACAACGCAAGTGTGAAAGTACCCCAACAGCAGGCATTAGTGAAAGATAAGAGGCAGGGCTAAGGGCTCTTTCACACTTGCGTTTTTGTTTTCCGGCATAGAGTTCCGTCGTCGGGGCTCTATGCCGGAAAAATCCTGATCAGTTTTATCCCAATGCATTCTGAATGGAGAGAAATCCGTTCAGGATGCACCAGGATGTCTTCAGTTCAGGACCGGAACATTTTTTGGCCGGAGAAAATACCGCAGCATGCTGCGCTTTTTGCTCCGGCCAAAAATCCTGAACACTTGCCGCAAGGCCGGATCCGGAATTAATGCCCATTGAAAGGCATTAATCCGGATCCGGCCTTAAGCTAAATGTCGTTTCGGCGCATCGACGTATAGCTTTTTCTCAATGGTTACCATGGCAGCCAGGACGCTAAAGTCCCGGTTGCCATGGTAAAGTGTAGTGGGGAGTCGGGGAGCAGTATTCTTACAGTCCGTGCGGCTCCTGGGGAGCTCCAGAGTGACGTCAGGGCGCCCCACACGCATGGATCACGTGATCGCATGGATCACGTGATCCATGCGCATGGGGCGCTCTGACGTCATTCTGGAGCGCCCCGGGAGCCGCACGGACTGTAAGTATACTGCTCCCCCGCTCCCCACTACTACTATGGCAGCCAGGACTTTAATAGCGTCCTGGCTGCCATAGTAACCTCAAAGCATTTTGAAGACTGATCAGTCTTCAAATGCTTTCAGTTCACTTGCGTTGTTACGGATCCGGTGGGCATTTCCGGCGACGGAAGTGCATGCCGGATCCTAACAACGCAAGTGTGAAAGAGGCCTAACTTACAAACAGTTTGGAGTGTTAGATCCACCTGCCCAGGAAGTCCTGTTGCTGGCCACCTTCAGAAGGAGGAGGACTTTGTGACATATGTCCACTAACAATAAAAACACCCCTCACTGCCACCACTGTCTCCCGTGAAGTCATCATCTGCATATGTTAATAGTTAGATAACTGACAAAATGCATGGCGGGCTGGAGGTGGCATTAGTTGCTGCCATGCTGTAGGTAAATGCACCATGACAATGCCCACATGATAGCAGTTAATGGAAGGGTATTATAGTCTTGGTATAAGTTAGAGGAAATCTATATATCTATGTAGTTCTAATAACTGGTCTAATAAATGATATAGTATGCACCATCATGTTTGTAAAATGTATGATTATTCTTGCAACATGAGTGAGCAAGTTAAAGCCATGTTTCGCATCAAAATATGTCACCAGACAAACCTTAGATAGGCCACCTATATGAAATTCTACAAAGCACACCTCCAAAGTGTCTTCTGAGGGACCTAAAAATGGGTATGCTCTATGCCATAAGAGCTCCACGGTCATAATATGTTGTCCCTTCTGCGGTGAACTGTGGACTGTCTCTGGGATTCAGCTGAAAGAGAGGAGGAGCACTGTTAGCTGCTGTTTCTGTTCTAAATATCCACCATTCTGCCCTCAAACCAATGGAAACCCTGACATAACCCATTATAATATATGGTCTGAATTTTGTCACAGCAAATCAGGGTTCTAAAATTATTATAGGGGGTCTGAAAATATTTAGGGGCTCTGGGGTCTGATATTATTTTAGAGATCCGTTTTTGGGTCTGAAAATAATACAGGGGTCTAGTTTAATATAGGAGGTTGTTTAATTTTAGCGGGTCTGATCTGGGTTCAGAAATTAATTCAGGTCTGGGGTATGAATATATTTAGGAGATCTGGTTGTAGGTTTGATATAAACATTGGGGGTCTGAAATATCTAACACTTTCTGAAATGTCCACCACCCCCCGTTGACAAACTGCTTGAGTAACACAATGTGAAGGGCTACCCAGGTTGACATCTTTGTGTTAACATTTATGAATAGTCTGCTATCTTGGCTCCTTCTTCTCCTCATATATGGATGACCAAATGCTACCTACATTTTCTAGTATGCCTCTAGCTTTCCAGAGAAAGAGGGAGCTAAGTCTCATTGCACTGCACTTGCTCTGCTTTATCCTATCTAAGGCTATGACTGCACTGCCACTTTGGCCTAGGCATAATGTACAGTTTCAGCGTTTTCAACCTCTCACCCAGTTAGGCCAGTACTCACTGCTCTGCACTGATGAGGGGCAATCCCCTCCAAACAGCTGTCTGCAGATGAGGTGCGCTTGATTATTATCCAAGTCATGTCTCAAGGCCTTTTAGAAGGTCAAACATTGATTTATAGGATAGTTACATTACATCTGGTGGAATTAAAGGCAGAACTTGTTTGCATACCATCTTCCTAGTGTATTCCTATGTGATGCAGCTTCTGTCTTTCTTCCCTGCACCCAGCTTGTGATTGATAGGTTTCTCCCTCCCGGCTCGTATAAGCAGGCAAGGGGGAGTACTGTGAAGCTGCATGTCATAGAATACACAGGAGATTCTGCACACAGCCTTTACAGGTAGAGACTGGCAGTGTCAGAGGAAGTGTAAACAATTCTGCTGCTCATCAATGTAGGGACCCACTATATTGGTATCTTATAAAAGGCAGAAATTATATACTTAGCAGCACTCCATGCATGGAAGGATATACAGAGGTACAAAAAGGGCATATCTTGGTGGGGAGGGAAGGTTTCCGAGAGATGACCTGAGAAATTTCACAGATGCAGATGTACTTACTGTATATAGTTAATGGGAGTCCTCAACATAGGGGATACTTAGATCACATGACCCAGATGGCCAAAATGGCTTAAAAATGTAAAAATGTAACTGAACTGATCAAATTATGCTATTAGTATAATGCTAGTGATTTAGCATTGAATGTAAAAAAAAAAAAATGCTGGAATGTTTCTTTATGTTATACACACCTGGTAGAATATACACTGGCTTTATATGTCATCATAAATATATAATGTATAAGCATCTCTCTTATTGAAGTGTGTTGGCGCCCCACTGCATAAGGGGTTTATATGTTTGCCAAATGTATTCCCTTCCTAAATGCTGTATATAGAGAGAAGGGGTTAATTGTTCGGCCCTAGAGACAGTTGCTAGGTGTGGGCTGGTCCCACCCGCTCCGTAGTTTGAAGCTGTTCAGTCCAGTTGTGTAAAGGGTGTGTGTGTGAGGGCAGAGTTGTAAGTACTCCAGCTCTGCAAGCCTAGTGCAGTCAGCAAAATGCCAGCCCTGAGAGAAATATCTAATGGACAGAAAAGAAGGTTTAGCAGCCATACAAAGAGAGTGCTGAGTATATGTCAGAGAAAGTAACACCTATAGTTTGGCTATAAACTTCCTTGCATTTTGGTTGGGGCAATAAACCTCAGATGCCTCAACATATTAAGGAGACAGACTGGCAATCTGATGGAAGACTGGACCGTGCTAAGGTTATTGTAGAAATACAGATATAGAGAGAGTGACAGAAAGGCTGCACCCCTTGGCCGAAATGAGATGATTGCACAGGTTATCTGGAGGGAATTTTATATGGTCTACATGCCTGTCCACACCTCTGCTAGCACATGTATTTGTGAACTGCTGGATTTAATAGTAAATTGGTTCATATGTTACCTCCAAAACCAACCTAGTCATTGCAGGCACCAAAATCTGCATTGCCCCGGCATCATACCTTGCCAGTTGCCTGCCTTGTACTCCCAAAACTATTGACTCCAAGACCACCCCAAACCACCTGCAGGCAGGAGAAACCCCAAACCGAAGGTGTGCCCTGAGGGGAAAAAAGGTATGCCCCTCCTTTCCTGCACGGCCCAGGGAGTTTCAGAGTAAAGACTGCCACCGTGAGTACTACTGCCACCATCCCCACCACCGCTACCACTTCTGTCCTTTTGCTCCCGTTTCCAGGTTCGCTGCATTATCAAATTGCAAAGGGTTAGGTTCTGATGGTACATATCAATATATCCTTTTGCACTAAAGCCACTGAGAGATTTTTTCTGATACTTTGTTGATAATAAAGTGGCCTCACCCAGCAGCCTTTGGGTATTAACCCCCTCATGAATTTTTGTCCTTAAGAAGGAACACTGTGCTCCCCCTCCCATCACTTCCCATCAGTATCCAACCTTCATAGAGACAGTTGCTAGGTTGCCCTGTTGTGTCATAGCTCTGCATGATGGGGAAAATGAAAATCAACACAGTATATATGATATATAGAAGGGAAAAAGCCAGGCCTAGGATCTAGAAACCACAGAAGGATTATAGAGCTATATAGTACTGTAGAAGATATAGAAAATAGGTGTACTCTGTTATTATTTAGATTTAATGTGTATTCAGATCTTAAAAGATCTGTTAAAACAGATGGTTGATGCATTTCTGCAATGTTGCTGCATTTCAAAGTAACCTTTGTAAATATTGCAAAGAACATTGGCAACAAACCATTGTTTCTATTTTATAATACAGCATTTTTTTTTTTGGGGGGGGGGGAGCGGGGGTGTTAATAATTTTGCCCAATACATTCATTAGCTGTCTATACGTGTTCAGATTTTGCATATGTTGCTAAGGGTTTTGTAAGGGTTATATACTATCAATCTTTAACATTGGGTCGTCTTCCACCAAGTACAATAACCCTGACCTACCAAATAGTTTGCATCATACAAAGGTGTTGCTGTACAATGAATTCCCAATGGTTTGGGTCATAGGGGAACATTCATGAAGATCGGCGATTTAGATCAGCTCCCCTGGCGTAGATTTAGACCAATTTTCTACGCTTAAAACAGGTGTAAAAAATGATAAATGAGACGGGCCGGCTGGCCTGCCTTTTTCCCACCCACATGTGAGCGGCAGAAAAGGTGATAAAGTTAAAGCGCAGCGCAAAGTGGTGTGTACCTCATTGTAAATGATCCCTATAGTTTTTTAATGCTTTACAAAAAAAACTTTTTAGAATTTTGCCACATTTTTACAATCCCTTTTTGGTGCAATTGTTTCAATTGGTGCAACTCCAGATGTTAGCTGAAAGTCAATGAGAATTATGAAAAGTGTTTTTTTCAATTGTGCTGAGTTTTTTTTGTGTCCATGGAATTTTTTTATTAATAATTTTAAACTGTAGTATGTTGTAGCCATTAGATATTTTTTAGGCATTTTTACGTATTCTTTTCTATTGTAAAAAAAACACACCAGAAAAACACATTTCAGACATGTATGAATAAAAACGACAAGGAATTCAATAAATACAGCATATTAAAAGAAGCACACAGTTTCATGGAGCTTTTCTGAAAAAGCTCAAATACCAGACCAATTTTATGTGCATAGGAGCCCTAAAAGAGTTTTTCACGTTAGACATTTATAGTTTATCCACATGACATAAAATGCCATGAATGTCTGAAAGGCCTCTTTGAAACCCCCATGTATCAAGAGAATGGAGTTTCCAGGTGAGGCAACCAAAGAGTAAATGGAAAGTGGCCTTGTCTCTCTACAGGAGTTATGGAAAAGGTGTGCAATCTTGGGACCCTCACCCTGGGCCAGATCAGGTTTGGTAAAGGCCCCAGGACAAACAATTTAGTAGGATCCCCTTTTCCATTATCAACACAGTGTGTGGTTATGCAAGACTAGCATAGCTTTGGGATGGAGAGATTATGTCATCAGAAACTACCCCATCATCATACTTACAAACATTTCAGTTAGTAAAATTGGGGCATATAAGCCCCACCCCGGGAATGCCCCAAACCTGCCTAGAAACACTCATCCACGGCCTTGGACCATGTGAATTTGCCAGGACTGTCTCTGAAAATCAGTTGCTAACTATGCGTCATGAGGGCTTGTTTTTTACGGCACAAGATGCTCTTTCTAATGGCCCTATTGATGGTTGCACATAATGTGGTGGGAAGAAGGAAAAAAATGGGGTAAAATTGCAAAAAAAACACAACTTCAGAAACAGTTTTTTAGGGTTTTGTTTTTAAAGCATTCCATATATTATAAAACTGACCGGTTACTTTCATTCTCCAGGTCAGTACGAATCTGGGAATACCACACGTATATTTTTTTTTGCGTTTTATATTGACAAAAATAATTTTTTTCTTTTAGTCTCCACATTCTGACCCCTATAATTATTTTGGATTTATATATGCGGAGCTATGTGAAGACTCATTTTTTGCGGGGCGATTTGTATTTTTTAGTGATACCATTTTGGGGCCTGTATGACTTTTTGATCACTTTTTATAGAATTGTTTGGAGCGACCAAAAAATGACAAATCAGCCATTTTGACTTTTTTTTCAATTTCCCCGTTTTCCATGTGGGATAATTTTTTTTTAGATTTTAATAGTAAGGGCATTTTTGCACGCCGGGATACCTATGATGTGTATTTTTTATTTTGCCGGTAGGGGCTCAATCCCGAAAAAAAAAGTGATCAGTTTTATCCTAATGCATTCTGAATGGAAAGCAATCCGTTCAGTATGCATCAGGATGTCTTCAGTTCAGTCACTCTTACCCTGGGTTCAGACCTGAGCGTATTTCAGCGCATTTTTGCAAATAGAAAACGCGCGTTCGTACGCGCGTTCTTGTGATTGACTACTGTGGTGTCAATTACAAAACGCGCGACAAACGCCCCAAAAAAAGCTTAAGTACTTGTTTATGCGTTCGTACGCGCTGTAAAACGCTCAGGTGAGAACCATGCCCATAGGGAAGCATTGGTTTGCATGTGTTGAGCGTTTTACAGCGCGTTCGAACGCGCTGTAAAACGCGCAAGTGTGAACTTAGGGTTACGGTATTTGGCCGGAGAAAATGCTGCGGTATTTTCAACCATCCAAAATTCCTGAACACTTCCCAGAATGCTGGATCCGGCATTATTTTCCATTAAAATGCATTAATGCCAGATCCGGCACAAAGTGTTCTGGCAAAACGGATCCGGTTTTCCGGTCTGCGCATGCGCAGACCTTTAAAGTTGCAAAAAGAATAAATACTGGATCAGTTTTTCCGGATGACACCGGAGAGACGGATCCGGTGTTTCAATGCATTTGTTAGACAGATCCACATCCGGATCCGTCTACAAATGCTTTCCGTTTGCACACGGATTTCCGGATCTGGCAGGCAGTCCTGGCGATGGAACTGACTACCGAATCCTCTCGACGCAAGTGTAAAAGTACCCAAACTATGTATTTTTATGTTTTGTTTTTGTTTTTGTTTTTTGGGGAAAGGGGGTGATGCAAATTTTTTTTAAACATTTTTTGGTTAATTTAGAAAAACTTTTTTTTTCTTTACACTTTTTTAATAGTTCCTATAAGGAACTATAACAGGCAATCACTGGATTGCTTTTCTCATAAACTCTAGTGCATTAGCATTGGAGTATATGAGCGTTTTACTGCTACAGGCAGTGACTTCATAGAAATTACTAAGCAGCAGCCTCCTGTCACACCCGCCGGGGGGAGCCATAGTTGCGCTCTCAGGTTTTTAACATTCAGATGCCATGGTCACGATTGACCATGGCATTTGAAGGGTTAAATATCCATGATAGGGATTACTGCCGGCTGGGGACATTAGATGTGGGTGTCTGCTGTATGAAACAGGAGCGGGCGCCATCTTTAAAGTCCGAACAGACAACGTATAAAGCTGTATGGTGGTTGGGAAGGGGTTAAAGGGGCTTTCCTGGATTTTAATATTGATGACCTATCTTCGGAATAGGTCATCAACGTCAAAGCAGTTTTCGTGTTGCAAAGAGTGAAACTGGCACAAAAAATTGCAAACATAAA
>CM065594.1:142687770-142720270 GCA_033119425.1 Bufotes viridis | reverse complement strand
GAACTGAGAATATATTTTTCTTGTTGGACTGAAATAGGCCACTATACACTTTCAACAGAAAACTATTAAAGAGTGAAGTGCGTACCGTATTTTTCGCCCTATAAGATGCACTTTTTCCCCCCAAAGGTGGGGAGAAAATAGCAGTGAGTCTTATGGGGCGAAAGTTGCGTTTTTGCTGTAGTTATAATGATACACCCGCCGCGATGTCGCGCTGCTGGTGTATCAGCTAAGAGGTAGGAGGGGCTGTGGCGGGCCGTGACATAATGACTCACGCTGCCTGCGCCCGTCCTCCCGGCTTGCCTCCTCCCTCCTCTCTGCCACCGATTGTAGGTAGAATAATACAACTAAGGATTACTAAGGCTTTTTACTTATAATAACAATGTCTTTAACTATGGCAAGCTTATATACAGTGAGCGGGGCCCGTGTAGTAGGATACAGTCACTGCACAGGCTCTGCTGTCATTATAAAAGCAGATGAGACCCACTGGCGGATCCAGAGCCTGGTCTCGGGAGGGGCACTTTGGGCGATTGATACGCCCCAGCTCCCATGACTACAGAAATACAGCCCCACTTACCTCTTCCATCCAGTGACGTCTCCTGTGATGTAGATGTTCTCTTTCCTCATCTTCTCCTTTCAGACCTTCAGACCAGACCGACAGGTTTCGTCTCTGCAGTTTGACAACAAAATAAATCTCAGTTACTACTTTTCCATCATCCTCCCATATTCTGGACAAATTATCCTACTACCCCCATATAAAATACATCAGTAATGTCCCCATAGTGCCCCCCGGAGTCTCCTCTCTCCCCCATCATGTCCCCCCAATCATGTGCAGGCTCCTTTCCCCACCCATCCCCTTCCCCAAAATTATTTGCAGGCTCCTTTCCCCAGCCCCCAAAATCATGTGCAGGCTCCTTCCCCCTCCCCCAAAATCATGTGCAGGCTCCTTCCCCTCCCCTCCCTCCCCCAAAATCATGTGCAGGCTCCTTCCCCTCCCCTCCCCCAAAACCATGTGCAGGCTCCTTCCCCCTCCCCTCCCCCAAAATCATGTGCAGGCTCCTTCCCCCCTCCCCCAAAATCATGTGCAGGCTCCTTCCCCTCCCCCAAAATCATGTGCAGGCTCCTCCCCCCAAAATCATGTGCAGGCTCCTTCCCCTCCCCCAAAATCATGTGCAGGCTCCTTCCCCCAAAAAAAATCATGTGCAGGCTCCTTCCCCCCAAAATCATGTGCAGGCTCCTTCCCTCCCCCTCCCCAAAATCATGTGCAGGCTCCTCCCCCAAAATCATGTGCAGGCTCCTCCTCCCCTCCCCAAAATCATGAGCAGGCTCCTCCCCCCTCCCCCAAAATAATGTGCAGGCTCCTTCCCCCTCCCCCAAAATCATGTGCAGGCTCCTTTCCCCCTCCCTACTTACCTCCTTGCAGCGCTGGATGCAGGCTTCTTCCGGCCTGTGTCCCGTTCTGTCCTCTGCTCAGGCGGCGCGATGACGCTCATCGCGCCGCCTGAATCGCTCTGATAGGCTGTCGGCACGAGGCCGGCAGCCTATCAGAGGAGCAGGGGAGGGAGACGCCTCTCCCTCCCCTGCCGCACAGCACAGCGATCTGTATCGCTGTCCAGAGGACGGCGACAGATCGCTATGGAGATGAACGCTTCCACAGTGGAAGCGTTCATCTCCTGTCACTGCCGCCGGTGCTGCCACAATATCGGGGGGGGGCAATTGCCCCGTTGCCCCCCCCTGGATCCGCCACTGATGAGACCTCTACCCCCTATAATGGGGGTCATCACAGGGACACTGTAATGGGGGGATCTGTGGATGACACATAGCATAAGATGCTATGTGTCATCCACAGATCCCCCCCATAGCAGTGTAATCCACAGACCGCCATAACAGTGCACCATCTACAGATCCCCCCAAAACAGTGTCCTCCACAGACCCCCCATAACAGTGCATCATCCACAGACCCCCCATAACAGTGTCCTTCACAAACCCCCAATAACAGTGTGCCATCTACAGATCCCCCATAACAGTGTCACCCAGAGATCCCCCATAACAGTGTCACCCAGAGATTCCCCATAACAGTGTCATCCAGAGATCCCCTATAACAGTGTCGCCCACAGATCCCCATAACAGTGTGTCACACACAGATCCACCATAACAGTGTCATCCACACCATTAGTTCAAATTCCACCAAAAGCACACATTTTGGTTCAAAATATTTTTTTCTTATTTTTCTCCTCAAAAACCTGGGTGCGTCTTATGGGCTGGGGCGTCTTATAGGGCAAAAAATACGGTATATATTTTTCTTGTAGTACTGAAATACGTCCCTATACGCTTTCACCAGAAATAACTGCAACAGTGCAGTGCGTATTTATTTTTCTGGTAGTTCTGAAATACACCCCTATACGCTTTCACCAGACATAACTGCAGAAGTGGCCTGGGAATATATTTTTCTTGTAAGACTAAAATAGGCCACTATACGCTTCCAACAAAAATAACTGCAGAAGTGAACTGAATATATATTTTACTTGTAGTACTGAAACACGCTCCATACGCTTTCACCAGAAATAACTGCAGAAGTGACCACAAAATATAATTTTCTTGTTGGACTGAAAAACGCCCCTATGCGCTTTCACCAGAAATAACTGCAACACTGCAGTGCATATATATATTTTTCTTTTTTTACTGTAATACACCCCTATACGCTTTCAACAGAAATATCGGCAACAGTGCGGTGCGCATAGATTTGTATTTTTTTTACTGTAATATGCCCCTTTACGCTTTCAGCAGAAATAACTGCAGAAGTGACCAAAAAATATATTTTTCTTGTTGGACTGAAATACGCCCCTATGCGCTTTCACCAGAAATAACTGCAACAGTGCAGTGCGCATATATATTTTTCTTTTTTTACTGTAATACGCCCCTATACGCTTTCAACATAAATATTGGCAACAGTGCGGTGCGTATAGATTTTTATTTTTATTACTGTAATATGCCCCTATATGCTTTCACCAGAAATAACTGCAACAGTGCAGTGCTTATATATATTTTACTTTTTTTACTGTAATACGCCCCTATACGCTTTCAACAGAAATATCGGCAATAGTCCGGTGCGTATATATTTTTCTTTTTTTACTGTAATACGCCCCTATATGCTTTCATCAGAAATAACTGCAGCAGTGCAGTGCGTATATATTTTTCTCGTTGTTCTGAAATACGCCCCTATACGCTTTTAACAGAAATAACTGCAGAAGTGAACTGAGAATATATTTTTCTTGTAGTACTGAATAAGACACTAAGATACAAGCCTCTAAAGGCTTTTCAACATAACACTAGCAGCCCAATAACAAAAAGCTGGAATGACAGAGCTGTCTAATGACTATTTGGATCCCCAAATAATCTTTCCCTCCACTTGTAAATCACTTTCCTATCAATGTCCCTAGCGCCTTCTGACGTCTCTTCCTGCACTAAGATGCTGGGAAAATGATTCCTCCCTATCCTTTCTCTGCACTCATAAACCGTTTTTTCTGCATTTTTTTTTCTACAATCGTTTTTTTACTTGCTGTCCCTAATGTCTTCACTCATCTGTCCCTGCACTGTGAACGCTGGAAAATGTCTGACTGTAAGATGGCCGCCGTATTTATAGGGCTGTGACATCACAGGGCTGGCTGGCCGCTGATTGGCTGCATGCAGGCATGTCAATCTGAGTGATCCCGCCTTCCCAGAGTTCCTTGCCCCATGTCCTCAGTCCTCACACGTGTAGCCACCATTTTAGGAAAATTGTGATTCGTTACCACGAAGCGCGAAGAAATTCGCATTAGTTGCAAATCAAATTTTTCCTGAAATTCTAAACGAATTCCACTTTGTCATCTTCGATTCGCTCATCTCTGCTACTGGTACATGGCTGGATCGGAAACCAGTAGGCACCTTTAGATGTGACGGGTGTATGGCATGTCCCTTTATCTTGGTATCCAAGAGATTTAGTAGTATCTCAACAGGTAGAGAAAATACAATGAGGTTTTACTCCAATTGTAAAACATGTGGGGTTGTATACCTGGTTACATGTAGCTGTCCCTTAAGCTATGTTGGTAAAACAAAACGCGAATAAGGAAGGAGAATAGGAGATCATCTTGGAGACAGTAAACATAAACCAGACACTCCGTTAGCCAATCACATCCTGGAATACCATAAAGGGAACCCAAGGGTGCTTGGCTTCTAGACCATTGAGGTAATCCGCCCCACATCTTGGCGGGGGCACTGGGATAGAAAAATTCTACAGAAAGAGGCCCAATGGATCTATAGGTTAAAAACAGTTAATCCAGCAGGTTTGAATGAACAACGCTTCTTCAGTTGTTTCCTTTAGATCTCCTTAATTAGTCTAGTGACCACTGGAATTATTTTTATTCCTTTTTTATTTAGCCTACCTTTTACATTGGGTCAGAACTGACCCAACTTTGTATTTATCATTCTGTATTGTTTAGTGTCTTCATTATGATTTGACACAGTTCAATGAATTCCCTTATTTACTTTTTACTTAGCTGTTAATTAGTAATACATTTTCCCTGATCTCCAATAACATTCCCTCCCCTCTCCTACATGATTCTCCCCCTAACGGATCATATATCCATTGTATAGCTTTCTGGGGGGTAGGATATTCAGACTAATATTACAACCTTATATAACTCAAACGTGAATTATTGCCCAATTATATGATATTATATGGCATAATTGGCTAGGTTGCATATTCCATCTTTAGTGAAGAGGTATTATGGGTCCCTCTAGAGCTCACTAAGTGTTCCATATTGTAGCCAGGTAATTCTAGTGTTCCCTCTCTGAACACATTTGCATTTTAGATTTGCGTTTCACAGCGTTGTAGGACCGGCTGTGTGAGCGCTTCACTATCTTCTAAGGCCTCTTTCACACGGGCGTCACATTTGACGCCCAGATAAGAGGTGGGTGCATTGTGGGAAAATGCGCAATTTTTCCACGCGAGTGCAAAGCGTTTTAATGCATTTTGCACGCACGTGGGAAAAATCGGCATGTTTGGTACCCAGACCCGAAGCCGGACTTCATCACTGAAGTCCAGTTTCGGGTTGAGTATTCAGTAGATTTTATTATTTTCCCTTATAACATGGTTATAAGGGAAAATAATAGCATTCTCAATACAGAATGCCTAGTAAAATGTGGATGGAGGGGTTAAAAATAAAAAAATTAACTCCCCATATCCACTTGATCGTGTAGTTGCGATCTCTTCTTCATTCATTAGCTGTCGGCTAAAGGACCTGTGATGAGGTCACTGAGCTCATCACATGGTCCAATCACATGGTCCATTACCATGGTGATGGACCATGTGATTGGACTATGTGATGTGACATTATCACAGGTTCTTTAGAGGAGAGGAGGGATCGGCAACTACGCGATCAAGTGGATAAGGTGAGTTATTTTTTTTTATTTTTAACCCCTTTAATCCACATTTTACTAAGCATTCTGCATTAAGAATGCTATTATTTTCCCTTATAACCATGTTATAAGGGAAAATAATAAAGATCGGGTCCCGTCTCTTAGCAACCTTGCAGGAAAATCGCACTGCATCCGCACTTGATTGCGGATGCTTGTGATTTTCCCGCAGCCCCATTCACTTCTATGGGGCCTGCGTTGCGTGAAAAACGCACAGTATAGAGTATGCTGCGATTTTCACGCAACGCAGAAGTGATGCGTGAAAATCACCGCTCATGTGCATAGCCCCATAGAAATGAATAGGTCAGGATTCAGTGCGGGTGCAATGCGTTCACCTCACGCATTGCACCTGCGCGGAAATCACGCCCGTGTGAAAGGGGCCTAAGGGAGCTAGGTTATCGGAGGAAGCACTCTCACTTCCAGTTCATGTGTAACGCATTCGCGTTCTATAACAAAGTGAGACCGGCAGAGTAAAACCCTCCCTATTTGCAGCGTTCCGTTCTTCAGGTTACTTTCCCTCTTCCACTCCTCCCTCATTGGTCTCTTACATTTATAGCTATTTACTTGTAGCTCTTTGTTTTTGATTTATTTATATCTCACAGGAAGTGAGGGGAGAGACTAATAGAGGCAGGATTATTTAAGGTGCCTGACTTGAATGAGCATGCAGACGCCTTACATCTTGACAGCTGACATCAGGCCTTGCGTCTTTTGCACATCTCATCTAAGTTGTTGTTTGACCTTTTATCCAAAGGGTATTGCAACATTATATGGGCATTTATATAATTTTATTGACCATATTATATATTTTGTCCCCTGACAAACCAACCAAGTGTTGGGGAAACGCAGCATTGGGACATCATTTTTTTTTGGGGGGGAAATTCATCATGTATCAGGGTGAATTCAGGACTCAGAAAGGGATTAACCACCTCTTTCAGGTCCAGTGCTCTGCCTGTAGGCAGGGCATCGTAGGGAAAAGATTGGATGTTCCAGACTTATCGACATGAAACTATCGGTACCCGAATTTATCATCTAACCTTGAGCAGGAAGGAGTAAGGGTACTTTCACACTAGCGTTGGTGCGGATCCGTCTGTTTATTTTCACAGACGGATCCGCACCTCTAATGCAAACGTTTGTATCCGTTCAGAACAAATCCGTTTGCATTAGCTTTAAAGAAAAATAACAAAGTCCAAAACGGATCCGTTTTGGATTACATTGAAAGTCAATGGGGAACGGATCCGTTTTCAAATGCACCATATTGTGTCACTGACAACGGATCCGTCCCCATTGACTCACATTGTAAAAAAAAAAACGATCCGTTAGGCTCCGCCTCTTCAGACGGACACCAAAATGCTGCATGCTGCGTTTTGGTGTCCACCTCCAAAACGTAATAGAGGCGGAACGGAGCCGAACTGATGCATTCTGAACGGATCCTTATCCATTCAGAATGCATTGGGACTTAACTGATCCGTTTTGGACCGTTTGTGAGAGCCCTAAAACGGATCTCACAAACGGAATCCAAAACGCTAGTGTGAAAGTACCCTAAGAGTAGGAATACAGATATCCTATATTTGTCAGCCATATTTGTATATGTTTAGTTCTGTGATAACTATAGGGGTCTTTCATCTTTTTTAAATATTGAAATAAAGATTATAGTTTTATTGGGTAGGGAGGTTTTTTTTCTTTTGAATTTTTATCTATATGTATCTACATTTATATTTCTGACTTTTCTCAACTTAAGGCCGCCTCCATGAACAACTCTGTGACTAACGGCTATCTCTGTATGCATACTTACACAGGGAATGCTATCAATAATCTCCTAGGTGTACTGAGAGCTGTTCATGGGGGTGGTCTTACACTACTCACAAAAAGTTAGGGATATTTGGCTTTCGGGTGAAATTTATGGAAAATGTAAAAAGTTCACGCTACAGTGATATTATATCATGAAAGTAGGGCATTTAAGTAGAAGAAGCATGCAATAGTGATTTCCGCATCTAAAAAATTTTTTTTAAACAAAAGCCAACAACAGTGGTGGCTATACCCCCACAAAGAATGTCAATGTCTCAATAACTTGTCATATGACCTAGAGTATCAATTACAGCTTGACAATGATGTCTCATACTGTTCAAAAGTCAATTTATTGTCTGCTGAGGCATGGCATCCCACTCTTCTTGAAGGCCCTTAGGTCATTGAGGTTCTGGGGTACAGAGTTACGAGCCTGTACACGGCGAATCCTATAGGTTTTCAATGGGATTCAGATCTGGAGAAAGTGCAGGCCACTCCTTTTGAGGTGCCCCAGTCTCCAGCAGCAGTTCCTTAATGATGCCAACTGTCATGCCCTGCTCTGGTGAGGTGCGGAGGTCTGTCAGGTTGGCAGCACGTGTGTAGTGCTTTTCTGTTTACTTGGAGTGAGCTGTACCTGCCTCCTTTCAGGTGCACTGGGTGGGGTTATTTGTGTAAGTTTAAATCACACACCTACCCAGTGTCCCTTGCGGGTTATAGCTTCTTTCTTACTCTGAGGAAATGTGGATTGCTGTTTCTGCTCTGCTTCAAAGATAAGTGTGTATTTGGTTTTTCATTTGTGTTCTGTCTAGGCTGTTAGTTACAATAAATTAACAGCAGCCTTAGAGATCGATGCTTAGGTATATTTATTGATGTTGGCTTCACATGCGACAGTATTTATAACGTTTCGGGCATACAATTGCCTTCGTCAGATACTACAGAAAAAGAAAAATTTGTAATCGTATAAAACATAAAACATGAAAAAGGATGATCAGTGATCGTACAATGTTACAAAAAAGAAAACGATAAATATGGCATACGCATCATACAAGCGGAAGTATCAAAAAAAGGATATGGTATAGATAGCACCAGTATATATAATCCGGACATCGTATTCTGAGCAGTATGTGGCACCAAGGAATCCAGACAAGTACAATGGAATATGAGTTAATAATCATCTCTGGTAAACATATATATATACATCAATGGAGCATGCTGTATCTTATCTGTGGACCATATATTAAGGAAAAGAGGTTTGGAATGCTAATGGAAGACCAGGATAATAGAATGAGACTATAGTCAGCATATAGACATATTATGCAACTTACCTATGCCGCAGGGAGGAGGAAGAAACAGAGTGAGCAGACGCAGGATAGAATATACATGCTCTCTGCATGTTTGTCAGAAATGGCGTCTGCAGAACTGAAGTCCACATTGGTATTTATAGGCACACACACCATAAACACAGGGTGTGTGGCGCCAAATGTGCACGGTACAGAGGAAGGGAACCGGAAGATATTCAGGCCGGAATGCATCCCCACAGGAAGTGGATGCGTTCCAGCCTGAGACGCATCAGGCGGATGGGCACCAGCGCCGAGCGCTCTCCGACCGGAAGTGACGCGCCCCAGTCTGGGCCGCATCCCGGAGGTGCGGACCGACAGGGAGCGCGCCCCACCCGGAATTCGATGCGCTCCAGAGTGGAACGCATCGCCTCCAATGCTAAAGGGAGCTAGTTGTAGAAAGAACCAAGGACATCAAATGATGGCAGTAATTGTGATTGTGGCAACGAGTGACAACTTGAAGCAATGTACTAATAATGATGATATGTCTCAATGGAAGAATGGCATAGAATGAAAAAGGAAAAAATAATAAGGGGGATGGTACATATAAGACTAGGGGAGGAGTAATATATAGGGAGGAGTCAAGTAGATAGAAGATGAATAATGGTGAAAAAGATCGAATGTATAGATAAAAGTAGAATGTATGCAAGTAGAAATAAAGTTAGATGCAAAAAATAGTGATAATACAAGAACCAGAATATAGTAGTACGGGAAAGGGTCAATATCAAGTAGATAAGAAAAAGGATATCCATCTGCGGCACAGAAGTATTCTAATGAGCCTGGAAGAGAGCAAAGGAAATATTAATGGAGGCATAGAAATGATTTGGTTACATATTATTTGTATGAACATATCTTATGCAAAGCATTGGATCTACAAAGGGTTTAGACCCTTTGGTGAAAGACTGTCCAATCGATGGATCCAGTATACTTCTCTCATTTTAAGCAATCAAATTCGATCTCCGCCTCTAGTGGTAGTGAGACATGTTCTAATACCTGAAATTTCAGTTGTGCAATATTATGGCGCATTTCATGAAAGTGGGCGGGAACCGGGAGTAGTAGGTTATTGTTTTGGATTTTGGATTTATGTTGGCAAATGCGTTCTCGTATCTTTTGTGTTGTCTCCCCAACATATATAAGTCCGCATGGGCATTTCAGCATGTAGACAACATGATCATTGTCGCAGGTAAAGAAATCTCGTATTGGGATGGATTCCTCTGTGTGGGGATGCGAAATATGAGATCCTTTTTGTACGTGCGAACACTGCATGCAACAGAGACATGGGAAGGTGCCTTTTTTACGTGTTTTGAGAAAGGTTTGATTAGGGGAGCATTTGGTAGAACCCTCATCTGCATGGACTAATAGATCCCGTAATTTTTTTGGCCGTTTGTTACATGGTAATATCGGTTGGCCGAACTCCAAAATGTCCGGATATGCCTTACCTAGGATAGACCAATGACTCCGAATGGTATTAAGAATCTTGTGTGCACAAGGGTGGTATGTATGGACAAAGGGAATCTGTGGCGCCTGGGGTAAGATTTTTATTTTTGGAGTAATCTTTTGTTGGGTAATAGATTTTGGGTAACCTCTCTCCTGGAATCTGTCTGCCATCTCTCTTAAACGTAATTCTCTTGTGGAGCTGTCTTGTACAATTCTATTGATTCGTTGATATTGGGATCCCGGTAGTGCTTTTTTAGTGTTTGGGGAATGAAAACTGGAAAAGTGCAGTAGGTTGTTACGGTCTGTCGGTTTACGATAGAGGTCAGTTTTTCAACTTGCCTGTTGTGTCGCGTGTGATGGTAGTATCCAAAAAGTTTATGGTGTAATGGTCATAATGTATTGTGAACTGAAGCTCTGGATAGATGGAGTTAAGGAAAAAGTGGAACTGCAAGAGGGAGTCCAGCGGGCCCTGCTAAATGCAAATAATATCATCAATTTATCGTTTCCAGACCGTTGCATGTTTGATGAAGAGTTGATTGGTGTAAATGAAGGAATTTTCGAAATGATCCATATAGCAATTAGCGTAAGGCGAGGCCACGTTTGGACCCCATCGCAGTTTCGCATTTCTGTAGGAAGAATGTATCCTGGAATAGGAAATAATTATATGTCAGAACTAGTTTGAGAAGATCCAGGTAGAAGTCAAGTACTGTTGTCTGTGTGTTGGCGGTGATGAGTATACTTTCAACTGCATGGATCCCCTTGTCGTGTTGAATGGAGGTGTACAAACTAGTCACATCCCAGGTGGCCAGAAAAGATCCAGTAGGTAATGGTTCGAGATTCGAAATGATGTTTAGAAAGGATTGCGTATCCAAAAGAAAGGACCTTGTATTTTTGACATGTGGTGTCAGGACTTTTTCCAAAAAGATAGACAGGGACGATAATACAGAATCCGTAGAGGCAACGATGGGTCTGTCTGGAGGATTTTCTAGGTTTTTGTGTATTTTGGGTAATACATATATTACAGAGATTATGGGGTGTTGTTTAGTGAGATAAGTGACAGTGGTCTCATCTATAATGCCTGCGGACCTGTATTTTTGTAGGGTCGTTTTAATTTCCGAGGCAATTTTAAAGGTAGGATTATGATATAATTTTTGATAAACTTCCCTGTCATCTAATTGGCGCTTGATTTCCGCTATATATTTTTCCCTGTCTATAATCACCATTGCTCCCCCTTTATCCACTGGTTTTATTACTAGTCTGTTGTCTTTCTGTAGGGAATTGAGAGCCTGACGATCTGTAAGACTTAAATTGTGGGTGAATTTGTACTTCCCTTTCTTGAGATTTTTTCTAAAGCTCGCTATGTCCCTTTGAACTAGAGTGATGAATGTCTCTACTGGTGGTTTGTTTTTAGGGGGGGTGTATGTGCTGTTGTTACGTAAGCCTAGAGTCTTGACAGAGATCGGTATAATCCCTTCTGGTGGTGTTGACACAAGTTCTTTCTGTCCCCCAAAATGTGCTTTTAACCGTACATTATGAAAAAAAAATTGCAAGTCCATGTCAAGTTGGAACGTATCCAATGCATAAGAAGGACAAAAAGATAGACCTTTTTGGAGTACAGACAATTGTGCTGGGCTAAGAGAAATAGATGAAATATTAAACACTAGGGATTGTACCTGTGATCTCGTTGTTACATTACTTGCTGTATAAGATGAACCAGTCCTATTGCCTCTTCTGGGCCACGAGTAGGTCGTCGCTGCAAATGTGAATCGTCACTAGAAATAGAGTGATACGAATCCATTGATGAAGATCGTTTCTCCGTCGGTTGTTGTCTATAGGAAGAATCCGGCCACTTATATACACGGTTTAGACGATAATCTTCTGTGTCTCTTAGGAACTTTTGTCTCTTGGTGGCCTCAATCGTCTTCCGACGTTCGGTAAGAGTTGTTGAGATTCTTTGTTGAAGTTGGGTGTACTCATTAGGTGACACGATTTCTTTCAATTGATTCTCTGTTGCTTGTATGAGTTCCTTGGTGTCAACGATTGCTGCATGTAGAAATGACAAGGTAAGGGTTATAATATCAAATGAGCATTTATTGAGGATCTGCTCAAACTTAATGCAGAAATCTGGATTGTCTTTAAAGAAGGTCGGTTGTGTGCGGATTCTTAGTCCTCTTGGGATCCTTTTTGTTTTTAGATACTCCGCATGAGTGATGCTGTGTAATTCATAGTTAAGAAGACGGCGTGTAATCGGATTAAACATAAAACATGAAAAAGGATGATCAGTGATCGTACAATGTTACAAAAGGCTGTTAGTTAGACACCTGCTTCCTCCAGGATTAGAGGAAGCAGGCTGCCTTTTTCCCTCCCTGTCCACTATCTTAGGGACTATAGGGTCAATTCAGTCTTAGGCATGGGGGCACGTTTATTCCCACCTTTGGGGTCTAAACGTGTGTACAGCAGTCTAGGGTCAGCTGATAGGATCTTGTCAGGAGGTGACCATTATCCCCAACTTTTACCTATATGCTTGTTTGTTGTTCCTTGTGTGTTTATTGTATCTTGTACCCTTCCCGTCGTGACACCACCTCGATGAGCTAGCGCATTGTCATCCATGAAGATGAAATTAGGCCTGTGTTGTTCATGCAGAGGCACAATGACTGGAATAATGATGTTATTCAAGTAGTATGGACTTGTCACTATACCATTAACAAAGTGCAGGGCAGTTCTGTATTGACTAGACACACCTGCCCACACTGTAACACCACCACTACCAAAGGCTTGTCTGGTGACAATAGTGGCTGATGCATAGTTCTCTCATTGACGTCTCCAACATCGTTGGCGGCCATCATTTCTGCTCAGCGTGAATCAACTTTCATCAGTTAACAGCACTGAGGCCCACTGGTCCCTTGTCCAGCATAGATGCTTCCTGTACAAGGAGTTCTCTCCAGCTTCCCAGCTCTGGACTCCAAACACGTCTCCTGGTTTCCTCTGCAGGGCACCAAAAAAAATCACACCATAGTGAAGCACTTAGGATACAGTTAAAACAACTTGTGGTTTTAATATACTCACAAACAAGCTAAAAGTAATAGCATATATATATAAAATCCTGCATATACATATAAACACTTCAGCAGCCATTTGACCCACTCCCTCCTATCTCAACTCATAAAATCTACAATACAAATCCACAATAAAATGCCCAAAATTGCTCCTTCGCTCCTATACTATTTATTGCTATTGATCCACATTTTCCATACACAAAATGGTCACATGCTGTGGTCAGCCAATCCGGAGTTTGCAACCCCATTTATTCATCACACACCCTCCTCCAACAGGTATGAGGAATGTCCTCATTAAACGTCATCATTTGCCTATTTTATTATTATTCAGCATAGTAGGTAAAGCATATTTCCTCTTCTCTTTCTCACAAGGTGTCATATCTCCCTGTTGGACTCCTTTCACAGAGTGAATTATATTTTCTGCAGTTATACCAAACATGATTTTAGGTCAAACTCTGCATTTAAAGGATAACTGTCACATTTAGACCCTAATTTCAGTTTTCATATATGTAGTTACTAATATGATAATATTCCTGAATCAATAACTATTAGACTTACTTACCCCATATTTAATAAGATTCAGCCCTTAGCAACCAGTCTGCATAAAACTACAACTTCACTATTCTATTAAAATGGCCACCCTCAGCCCTGAGGCTAATCCATAGGACGCCTGCAGTGAAGTTAGTGAAGACCAGCACTGTATAGGGGGTCTTGCAGTGAAGTTCCCAGGTCTGGCTAAAGCCTATAGTCCTCCTACAAGCTCTCCTCTTATCAGATAAGGCTTTCATTTATACACTGAGCAGCCTGAGCTCTACATTCTCCAGCACTGCTAAGGGAGTGTCTGCCAAGCACAGGCATGAGGAGAAGTTCACACACACAGCCCAGCACTGTTATCTCCTGTCAGGAAGAACCTGGCTTTTTATACATTCCCTTACAATGTTGACTCACTATCAGTTCCCAGTGCACGCAGCCAGTAGAGGGAATCTGGTAGACGGAAGGAGCATAGCAACCTGATTTTAATCTCAGGTAACAATAGCCAATACTGGGGACTTTTAGGTGGCTTTTAGGGGTTATTCATTAAACAATCAGAAATTAAAACAGGGCCAACAAGGTGATACTAATCACCAAAATTCAATAGTAAAAAAATAATAATTTGACAGTTATACTTTAACCCTATCAGTTGCAAGGTCTTTAGTCGATATATCCACTCGACTTCCTTACGGTTAATCTGTGCTACCGCATCACCAGTGTGTTTTGACCACTTCGATTCCTGCAAATGTCAATCCTTTTGGAGGTTTTTCGTGGTGCAGTTTAAAATGCAGCAAAACACTATGTGTGGTTAAACCCTTTTTTATGTTTCTGATGTGTTCTTGGATGCGCACTTTTAATTTTCGTAGTGTGCGCCCCATGTATTGAAGCCCACACAGGCATTCCAACAGGTATATGACCCTTTCATTTTAACATGTGCAGCTTCCTTTTAGCTTAAATATTTGTCCATTGCTCTTGGACTTAACACTCTCAATGGATGGGACCCTGTTCATGGAGCTCCTATTTTTACAGGCCAAACAGAAACCGCACCATGTGAATTTGCTCAAACCATTTTTTGTCTTGACTGGCGGTATTGCGCTATGTACGAGGTGAGTTGCTATATTGGGGGCTCTCTTAAAAACGATATCTGGGTGAGCTGGTACATCTTTATCAATAACTAGATCATTCTTTAGAACGGACTGATTTTTCTTTATTGCATTCTTAATAAAACCTGCATCAATGCTGTATTGTGTTAGGAAAGCAAACTGAAAATCCTTCTTCTTTTTTTCTTTGTGACCAATTTTAACTATTCTATTTTCCTCAATCTTTATCCTACACTCTTCTAGTGTGCCTTCTTTGTAACCCTTCTCCAAAAATCTTTCTTTTAGTATTCCGCTCTGGATCCTATAGTCTTCAGTGTCTGTACAATTACGGGACATTCTTTTAAATTGACAACTTGGGATGTTTCTTAACCAAGGGTCATGATGACAATTCCTGACATATATGTATGCATTTACATCTGTTTCTTTGAAGTATGTTTTGGCCTTAAATTTCCCCTCCTCTATTATAATGCACAAATCTAAGAAATGAATCACGGTGGCACTAATGGAGCTAGTGAAATGCAGATTCCAATTATTTACATTTAAATTAGATATAAACTCCTCAAGTCCCTCCCTCTCACCCTCCCATAGTACCAGGCAATCATCGATAAATCTTTTCCAAAGAGTTAGTTTCCATTTGGAATTCTCCTCTCCGAGTCGTGGGGTAATATTTTCCTCCTACCAGTGCCCCATAAATATATTAGCGATCCAATACACTGTACATAAAAGGAGTTGTCGAACCTAATGAAGTTATGGTCCAAACAGAATTCCAGGCAATCCAAAATGAATTTGCCCTGGTTTTCTGTTATTTGTGGGTCACTGGTTAGCCTATTCTCCACCACTTTCAACCCCAAAGATTTGGGTATGACCCAGTACAGGAAGGTTACATCTACTGTAGCCATCCAGATGTTCCTCTTACAGGGACCCAAATCTTTAATCAGATCAATTACAGTATTTGTGTCCTTCAAGTAGGTTCTTCGCGACATACACCTGCAAGAAGAAGTCAACGTACTCAGTTATGTTACTTGTCAGGGAATTGATCCCTGACACTATCAGTTTTCCTGGGGGGTTTGTTGGGCTTTTGTGTATCTTAGGTAGATGATATATGACGGGCACCACTGGGTTCTGCACAGTTAGGTATTCCAACTCCTTCCGGTTCAGGATACCTCTTTAAAATCCTTCCTTCAGTAGTCCATCTAATTTCTTTTTATATTCATTTAATGTTTTGTACGTCTCATCTGACACTAATCTCTGCATTTCTTCTTCATATTTCACCTTATCCATTATTACCACTCCACCCACTTAGTTCGCTGGTTTTATAACAATCAGAGGGTTCGTTTCCAAATCTTTTAGGGCCTTTCTCTCAGCAACTGTCAGATTATTATTATTTAACTTTTTTCCAATTTCTTTTAACAGCCCCATTTGAATGCTTCAATGCATTCATTATTCAGTTTTTTTTAGAAAGAATTATGATTTCTCCTTTAGCTGGGTGTGAACGATCTCTTTGGTCTCTTCTGCGTTTTTAATGGGTGGGGATATTAAGGTAGTATTTGACTATATTTAACTTTCTGGTAAATCTATGGATATCCAGAAATGTTTCAAATTTGTTCAATTGTTTTGCTGGTGCAAATTTTAGTCCCTTTCCCAATACATGTTTTTCTTCGTCAGACAAGGTGTATGCACTGAGGTGGAAGAAGATACCTTTTATTTCCCCTTTAATTTCTTCCCTTTTGGACTTACTCTTTCCTTTGCCTCTCCGTCCTCTATAAGGTTTCTTTTTTGGGGAGTCCTTCCCAGTCTCCCTTGTTTCCTTAGTGATTCTTGAGTTTCATTTTCCTCTCTCTGTACCCCTTTCATTCCCTGATGTGGAAAATTGTGTACATTCTGTAGTGTTCCCCCTTGATTCTGTTCCTCCAGTTGTCCATCAAAGTTCTTCCCTATATCACCATTCACTTGTTGACTACCTCCATACTTGGTCTCTCCCTGTACTGTCCTATCATACTTTATTTGTGCATTATAACTACCCGATTGTGCCCTCCATTTATTCCATCTATATTGCTTTCCCTCATACTGCTGTGGGTACATTGGCTGATAACGCTGCTGATAATCCCTAAAACCATACCCATTTCTCGGATATCTAAAAAGCATTGGAAACTGGTGTGTATTGACCCACAACACAACATGGACCTGCAGCGCAAGTATTCAACATTATCCGAAATAACTACGTGACTGACTTTCTTTTATCAGACACATAGATGCTTCCTGGCCCAAGCAAGACAATGATGCCTATGTCTGCTGGTAAGGACAGGTATCCTTGCAGGTCGTCTAGCACTCAGACCATGCTGATGTAAACGGTTTCAAATGGTTTGACATGACACTTGGGTGCCCACTCCCCTCCCTTAAAAGTGCCTAGAGTTGGGTGGCATTCATCATCCGTTTCCACAGGGCATTTTTCACAATGAAGCGGTCATCTGTGTGGGATGTAGCCAAAGGAAATCAACTTTTTTTTTATTTTTTATTATTGTATTTTTATTGAAATACAACAGTACAAATCTGTTTTATCTGTATGCACAATTGTACAGAGTAAAGTGAACAAGGCAGAATGCGCAAAGTATTCAGCAAAAGAACACATAATATAACATCAGATGCCATATGCAATATAAATCAGACAAAAACCAATAAAGGCTACGTGATAACCCAGCGTCTTGTCGTATTCGGTAAGTTGAAAAAAAAATAAAATAAAAAAATAAAAAAAAAAGACAATTATCGACGGTATCCCACTGTTAAGAGAACGTTCCTGAGGAAGTAGCTACATAGATCTATTATTAGGGTGGGTATGATCTACACTTAATCCTATCAGAACATCACTGTCATAAAGAATGTAACAACAGAGAAAACAAAGACTTAGACAATACAGACAAAGACACATCAGGGGAAAGGGGAGGTGGAAGGGGGTTACATTATTCTCTTGGGCTCATCTCAGGGCACCTAATAGCCCAATAATTGTCCCAAACATCCCAAATGGCATGAAATAGATCTACTTTAACCTGAAACATAGCAGTCATGTATTCAGGGGCCGTCACCTTAGCATATAGGTCGGAGATTTGTGGGGGGTCAGATTGTTTCCAGGAGCGGGCAGTAAGGCAGCGAGCTGCAGTCAGTACTAGTATTAAAAGTTTAAGTGCATGTTTACTCATATGTGCTGGTGTAATATTAAGTAGGAAGTATATGAGGTCAGGGGGTATACTGCAGCCAAAAATATCACTCAAAAGAGTACTGACTCTGGACCAGAAGGTGCGTATTAAGAAGGAGTCCCATAAAATGTGGTGAAGCGTTCCCCCAGTTGTCCCGCATCTCCAACAAACGTCCGCGACTGCTAGATTCAATCTATAGAGGAGATCAGGAGTGTGGTACCAATACATCAGTATTTTATACTGGTTCTCTTGACTGACATTGAAGACTTAGCCGCTCTCCTCCATATAAGGCGCCACAGTGCGTCTGGTAGAGTTCTACCAAAATATTCCTCCCATCGGACCATATAAGAGTGTCTATGAGTCCATTCCGGTGAGGGGATCAACAAAATGGAGTAGATCTCAGATATTAACCCCTTCATATGTACCCCTCTTCTACAAAGGCGTTCAAATGCCGTCGGGAGGGAGACATTGAACCCCAAGAAGATAGATTGGGCAAAATGTCTAATCTGAACATAGAAGTATTCAGTTGAAGAGGGAAGGATATATTTGTTCTGGACAGCTGTGAAAGGTAATAGGTCCCCAGTGAATGGGTCTACAATGTCTGCGTAGCGAAAGACACCCCGCTGAAACCATAGTCTTGTTGCTGAAGTGGTGAACCTAGCTGGGAGTATTGGGTGATATAAAAATGAAGTCATGGAAGAATGGTGGGAGACCAGAGGAAATCTACTACTACAGGTCGGCCATATGGATTTAGTGCAGGCCATGGGCCCTAAATTTTCCCTAAGGACATCAACTTCTATGCCTTTCTGTGACTCTCCCAGTGTCTCTGTATCTCTATTGAAACCTGCTGATGACACTCTGTGACACTCTAAGCTCAGTGGCCACTTCTGCCTGGGAATATCCTAAATGAAGCCCCGCAATGGCGAAGTACTGTTGATCAATTGTTAGGTGTCGTCTTGGTCTCATGATTTCAAAATGTGAATAGCTTGATGAGGAGGACTGTTTAAGGCCCCTTTCACACTTGCGTTGTGTGGATCCGGCGTGCACTTCCGTCCCGCCGGATCTGTCACAACGCATGACAACTGAAAGCATTTGTAGACGGATCCGGATTGCGGATCCGTCTACAAATGCATTGCAAGTGCAGATCCGTCTCTCCATTTGCCATGCGGAGAGAAGTATCCGTCTTGTATCTTTTTCACTGTTTTAAAGGTCTGCGCATGCGCACACCTGAAGGACGGATCCGTCCTTCAGTCTTTTTTTAATGCCGGATCTGGCCCCAATGAAAGTCAATGGGACTTAAGGCCTGATCAGGCGTTCAGTCATGTGTTCAGGCTTTTCAGGACGGAGATAAAACCGCAGCATGCTGCGGTTTTATCTCCGTCCTGAAAAGTCAAAAAGACTGAACTGAAGACATCCTAATGCATCCTGAACGGATTTCTCTCCATTCAGAATACATTGGGATAATCCTGATCAGTATATTTCCGTCCTAGAGCCCCGAGGACGGAACTCTAGGACGGAAAGTAAAAACGCTAGTGTGAAAGCACCCTGAATACAAATTCTAATTGAACCAGGAAATTTATTGGGCGATTCAGGGATCAATCAATCACCTGTTGTGAATTTTGATGTTAAGCTCCTTGTTAGAGAACACCAAGTTGTGCAAAAAGTACTGAACACTGAACCGTTGGACATGTGCATTCAAAAGTTTAGAGAAGATCACATTAAGTTCACCTATAAAGGTTAGAGTGCAATTTAGGTTCATCCTGAAATTTCACCCACAAACCAAATATCCCTAACTTTCTGTGAGTAGTCTAAGTTAAAATTATCAAAGATACAAATGTATAAGTTACAAGTTTTACTGATTTTATTCCCACAAAACTATATATCAATCTGCTCAGCTCCTCCTGCTGTATAACATGCTGCCTGCAGATTGCATTGCATTTTTTGGTGTCAGGTCCTCTTTAAATTATAATCCAACACTAACTTATGTATTTAAAAAAGTCATTTTAGATGGGGCATATATGACATAGGCATTAAAGGGGTTTTCTAAGACTTTTATAACTGAAGACCTATCAGTATTTGATTGGTAGGGGTCCGACAACCGGGACCCCCACCGATCAGCTGTTGGAGAAGGCGGCTGCGCTTACAGTAACCTTCTCTTAGCTTTTATTAGGCCAGTAACAACACGTTCATCAGTCACATGGCCTAGGCGTAGCTCAGCCCCATTTAAGTGAATAGGACTGGGTGAAATACCAAGCACAGTTGCTGTACAATGTACGGCGCTGTGCTTTGTGAGCCAAGAGAAGGCCATGGCGCTCACAGGAGCATGCTGGGGGTGCTTTCTGATATCATGGTTGCATTGCAGGTTATTTCTTCTGGAATACTTTATTATGGATAATGTTTGAACTAGTGGGCTTGTTGTTATTCCAACTCTTTTTGTAACTGTCCTTTCAGCTCCTTCTCTTTCCTTTGCTCCTAATGTCACCATCCCTTCTGGCCCAGTTTCATGCTCTGATGCAAACTGACCATGTTCAGTAGTGTTCAGTCCCTCCCTTCTTCCACATGCCTTTGAAGTGAAGGAGCTACACTTAACCAGTGACAGTTTCTCCACTCCTTCAACTTCAGCATCATCTCTTCATTGTTTTCATGGCTCTGTACCTAGGACTTCCCAGTGAATGGCACAAAGCTGCAGTATGCAGAACAACCACTACTAAGTCTATGGCAGGGGCAGGCTGGGAACTTAAAGTAGGCCTAGAATTTTTTTTTTAAAGTGGCCCTATTTTGTGGTGGGGCCTAACTGGACAGAAGGCATGGCCAACACAAGTAGACGGGGCCAGCAATACCATATTGTGGCACATTATACCACCAGAGCACAGCCAAATATTTCAGTGAATCACAAAATACTACCCCAGCAACACATAGTATCTCCCTAAACAACCCCTCTGTGGTGGGCAGCGCCAATTGCCACTTTCTGTCTTCCTAGTCCAGTTGCCTTAGGATGTCAATACAGTTGAATTCCGGAGTCAGGAAGGTATCATTAGATCATTACTTGCCATGGCTGGTGGTTGTAAGGAAGGCTCAGGTGGCCCCCTGGGCATCAGCCCATTGACAAGTTTCCCTGTAGGGTCTATGACCAGTCTGCCCCTGGGGACAGAGGAGCACTATAGGGGTATCTGCCGGCGGCACTAAGAAGGGGTATTTTATACTGGCACACTATGGGGGGCACTATGGGGTAGGGGGAGAGGAGCACTATAAGGGCATCTACTGGGAGCACTATATAGGGGCATTTTATACTGGGACACATTATGGGGTACTATGGGGAAGGAGGAAAGATGAGAACTATGGGATCAACTACATGGGGCACTATATAGTAGCATTTTATACTGGAACATTATAGGGCACTATGAGGAAGGGGGGAGAGGAGCACTATGGGGGCATTTACTGGGGGCACTATATAGGGGTATTTTATACTGGCATACATTATGGGGGCACTATGGGGACATAAGCTCAGCTGTGTGCACTAAGAGGGGGTATTTTTTGTACTGGCACACAGAACGTAGACATTTTAGTACTAGTTCACATAATTAGGGGGAACTTTTTGCACTGGCACACATTTTAAGGGGGCAGTTTAGTATATTCTACTGTCTACTAGGGGGCATTATGGTGCGCTTTACTACTACTGCGGCGCTATGGGGAACATGATTACTAATATGGGCACTATGGGGGCATTATCACTACCAAGTGTGGTTTGGCAGATAATTATTTCTATTGATGGGATTTTGGGGCTCACTATTACTGTGGTGGGCACCCTGACACAGTATCAGCTTGGCACAATTATGTTTGGGGGACATTATGTTTGTACTATTAGTGTCCTGGATACTATTTGCTGGGCGCAGCTCTTTTTTTAGGGCACTGTGTTATTGAAGGGGGCGCCATCTCTGTGGTACTAGTATTTTCAGCGGGACTGTTTCTGTAGTATAGTATTGGGAGTGGCAGGATGGGGTGTTCAGAAGATGTGATGATGATGGAAAAGTGGTAAACTAATGTCTGTTTGTCAATCTCTGGTGGTGATTTCTGTCATGAGGAGGGAAAAAGAATAGTTTGAGTACAGTAGCTTTATGTTGGGGCCCTGAGTATTAAGTACATTGTGTCTATGTAGGATGAGGGTGAGACTCTTACCTTCATCCTCAAAAATATAATTTTAGCTGTATGGTGTTGGTTGGGAGTGGCCTATTATATGTAGGAGGGGCTTATAACAATGGGCTGAGGACTATTCCCTCCAGCAAGTTTTATGACTACATCTGCACCTTACCACATGGTATTTATAGCTTGTAGTGAGATGGTGAAAGTTTGACAGCTCTAATTCCACCCACTGACTACAGTGTTAGTAAAAACATGCCTTGAATGTCATTGAAAAGTGAATTGTGAATATTTTCACAGAAACTTTTGTTTTGTAGCAACAGCTATGTATTTACTTCAATTAGCTTCAATTTTAAGTAATAGGAAATAATGTTTGCAAGTGAGCATCAGCACATTTAGGCACAGGTGTTGCTTAGGCCTCATTCATATTTCCGTTTTTCACAGATGTGTGCTATCAGTATTTTCCACGGATGTCAGTCGTTTTTCACGGATCATTGGTAGAAGATGCTCTGGAAATTAATTATTAACTGAGCAGTGTCCATGTGAACGAGGCCTGCACTGTACACTGCAAAGTGAAACAAATGTTCAGGTCTTTTGAATGCATTCTTGATTATAAAAACTAGTAAACTTTAGTCTTTAGTTCTTGCCGATGAAACAATATGAACATGAACAATATTCTTCCTAGTCTATTAGCATTATCATAACTATAGTTTCATTTCCGTTTATCTTTATATATTTATAGCTTATTTCAGTTTTTTTCTTGCTCAGTGTACAGCCATAAATTTATTTTAAGAATATTATTACAAAAATTAAATGTATCATGCACAATGTTATTTAGTGTCAATGGTATCTAGTTTTGCTTTACTACTCTAATATAATATGCTGTTATATTTATAGAATATGTATATATGATTGTAAGGCTTAATTCACTTGTGCTTAGGAGGCTCCATTGGGGACCTCTGTTGCATATTCCATTATAAACTAAGGATAAAATTGTGTAGACCTGCCAATTATATTTCTGTTCTTAGCATGGAACAGAAAAACAGAGAAAAAAAAATGCAGATGTGAACAGAGACTAGAACTGCGCTGTGTCTTTAACCCATTAAGGATCCGCGTCGTACATGTACGGCGCAGCTAGACGTGACTTCAGGACTGTTGGGCGCTGGGGCAGTATCGTGAGGGAATCGGGGCAACATGGCTGCTCTTACCGGCAGGCATCCATGCCGGGTAAGAGCAGCATGGTGTCTTTACGTCCCACTGCAGCAACAAGCGCTGCGATTGGCCGGTCAATGAAGACCGGCGCATCGCAGCGCCGGAAGCAGAAGTAAGCTGCGGGGCGGGTAGGGGAGGGAGGTCATGGGGAGGTGACCTGCTGATCTAGTCAGCACCGGTTTCCTCCGAGGTCGGACAGGGGACTCGACTATAGTGTTCGGCATCCCCTGCCAGCGCTGTGATTGGCTGGAACAACGCTCCAGCCAATGGCAGCACTATGGCAGCACAGGAAAGGGCTGAACCTCTCTGCAGGCAGCCATTTTAGCTGGTGACTTCATGCAGAGAGGTTCTGTGCTTCGCTGTGCTGCTTGTTGGCTTGCTGGGACAAGTGGTGCACCACCACTGCGATTTGAGCTTTTCCTGCTGAAGAAGAAAAGAAGAACATCTGAAATTGCTGCACTGATTTTTTTTTTAATTTGCAGCTTTTCCAGTTCTCTAAACCACCCTCCATCCCTGTCTCTTTCTGCTGCAAACAGGCCGGGGAGGGTCCCAATACTTCAGGAAGTCATGGTGCCCGTTTTATACCAGGGCAACATTTTCCAGGTCAAGTCCCCCAGACACAAGGAAGGGAAGGACCCCAAAAAAGATGCAGGGTGATTTACAAAAGGGGGATAAGGAAATACACCATTTACCCTTGCAAAACCTGCATTGAAAAACCTGGCCTGTGCATGCAGGAGTGTTTTAAAATTTAATTTCAACCATGATGTATCCTGTAGTTTTACCACCTTAAATCTCTGATTTAGGCCTCTTGCACACGACAGTATGGCTTTTTCAGTATTTTGCAGTCCGCAAAAAACGGATCCGTAAAAATTACGGATGACGTCCGTGTGCATTCCGTATTTTGCGGACCGGCTGGCCCCTGATAGAACAGTACTATCCTTGCCTGTTATGCGGACAATAATAGGACATGTTTTATTTTTTTGTGAAACGGAAATCCGTACATCCGGAAATGGAATGCACACAGAGTAACTTCCATTTTTTTGCGGACCCATTGAAGTGAATGGTTCCGCATATGGTCCGCAAAAAAACGGAATGGAAACGGAATAAAATACATTTGTGTGCATGAGCCCTTTTGTGCATGAGATTTTTTCACCAACCACAACATATTAATTTCTGTGAGACAACTGTTAGGTCAAGAGTGCCCTTTCCACCCCTAAAATGTTCGTACGGGGGTGCACTATCCAAAATGGGGTCACTTGTTGGGGTTTTTAATTTCTGGGGAGCTCAGGAATTTTTTCAATGCGACATCGCACCTAAAATTCATGTCTGCCAATTCAGGCCTGCCAGCAAAATCCATATTTTGCTGTTTGCCTGCTGTGCACCCATACAGCAGGCTACAAGCACATATGGGGTGTTTCCTGAATGGGGAGAAAATGCGGAACACATACTGGGGTGCATTTTCTCCTTTAACCTCTTGTAAAAGTGAAAAATTCGGGTCTGCTAGTAATTTTTCATTTTTACAAATGTGTACCTTGAAACGCGTGTTTCTGCCTTCTGTGAGACACCTGTTTGCCGAAAAGTACCCTTTCCACCACTTAAAATGTTCATACGGGGGTGCTCTTTCCAAAATAGGGTCGCTTCTTGGGATTTTTAATTTTTGGGGACCTCAGGAATTTTTTTAATGCGACATGGCAGCTAACATCTATGTCTACCAATTCAGGTCAGCAAAATCCATATTTTGCTGTGTGACTCTGGAGCCCTGCTGTGTGCCCATACATCATGCTGAGAACATATGGGGTGTTTCTGTAAACTCCAGAATAAGGGTAATAGATTATGAGTTTTGTTTGGCTGTTAACCCTTGATGTGTTGCAGAAATAATAGATTAAAATTTTAAATCTGCTAAAAAAAAAAGTTAAATTTTGAAATTCCATTCTCATTTTCCTTTAATTCTCGTGGGACACCTAAAGGGTTAACAAAGTTTGTAAAATCAGTTTTGAATGGCTTAAGGGGTTTAGTTTCTATGATGGGGTGATTTATGGGTGGTTCCTAATATATAAGCCCCACAAAGTGACTTCATAACTGAACTGGTCCTTAAAGAATTGGGTTTTGGAAATTTTCTTAAAAATTTCAAGATTTGCTTCTGAACTTCTAACATCCCAAAAAAAAAAAAATTTCATTTTCAAAATGATCCAAACATGAAGTAGACATATGGGGAATGTAAAGTAATAACTTTTTTTGGAGGTATTACTAAGTACAATATGTGACGAGAAAACAATCTCAGAATGGCTTTGATAAGTAACAGCGTTTTAAAGTTATCACCGCAAGTGACAGTGGTCAGATTTGCTAAAAATGGCCTGGTCCTTAAGGTGAAAAATGGCAGGGTCCTGAAGGGGTTAAGTGTATCCTTTGTATTGTTTCATTTACATACAGATCCCTTTACACGATGATCAGGGCAATTATCAGGAAGGAGCTTTGTAGGAACACTTACTCCCAATAATTGCCTTGTGCAAAGGGGAGCTGTTCCCCAGGAGCATATCCATAGGATAAAAGCATTGCTGATGCGGATGCCAAGCTCATAATATCTGGGCAGCAAGTTGTGCTGAATAAGCAATGATCTGCTGACCAGAAACAATGAATCTGTATGGGGACAAATGATCGTAGCAATGATCGCTTTTCCCTTATACAGCAAAAGGGATAGCTGCATGTACACCAGCGCTGATGATCAGACAACGATCAGGAAAGAAGAATTGTCTGAGCCATCAGCCCATGAAGAGGAGCCTTAAGAACTCCTATCAGTACACCAACCGGAAGTCTGTTCTGCACATGCGCTACTTTTATAGTAAAACAATAGAGCAGGAAAACAGAATATAGAGAATGTAAGGATATGATCTATATCTGTCTATATACACTAATACCAGGTTTACAATACAAATAGACATGAGGTGCTTACCAAATATACAGTATTTTTATCAAACATATCTGTGCCCATCCACTACTGCAAGGTGGCCCCAGTCTAGAGGGATTGGTTGCTATGGGCATTGGGCAACTAAGCCAGTTTCCTTTACACCAGTTTTGATAAACCTACCCCACTGTGTCTGCTACAACTGCTACCTCTCTAGCTTAGCAGGCCAGGACGCGTTACCTCGTGATCTCCAATCAGCAGGGCCATAATTACGGGAAAACACAAGCAGCATGTAGCAGCCCTCTATAGATGTAAAGTATTCGATTATATTTAAACTAATACCACATTTACTATACAAATAAACAGGAGGTGCTTAGAAAATATATTTTAATTAAAAAAAAACATATCTGTGCCCATCCACTATGGCAAGGTGACCTCAGTCTGGGTGGAAGACCATTTATTACCTATCACTATGCCAAATTCTAGGAGAGCAGAACACTCCTAATATTCCTTCCCCTTCTTTAACGCCTTATCCATAGGGTTCAGTATAGGATTGTAAATGCCTGTGTTATAAAGGACAGCACCGAAGAATATGATGATTCTATGTAAATCATAACCTTTACTTAAATAGCGCAAACATATTCCATCGCGCATTCCTACGGAGTAAAGGACTTTTACTGTGCCTATGCAGGGTGGGATAAGCACACACTAATATAATCCAGGAAAGTTCCTGGATCTGATCTGACAGCTCATGGCTGACAAACAGTTAAAGCAGCTTCCTCCCAGAAAAGCCCATAGCAAGCAGGAGGCAGAGAACAGCTCTCAGATCAGTGCTCAGTTTGGGGAATTAAAAAGCACTCCACTAACAGCAGTTGGAACATTTCTAACCCATATGTCACCTCAGTGTTTTAAATAATTATATTTGCATGCAGGGAGTGATTCATAAATATGTCAGGCTGGTGAAATATAGGCAGGCATTTCAAACTTTCTATTTAAAAAACATGAATTATGGCCACGAAAAATGTGTTCCCATTTAAGGGTGATACGAAGTATTTGGAGTCTAGTACAGAGACCAATCCATCATGCAGACAATAAAGAGACTTTCTGCCTGACGCGGGAAATTTATGGCTGCCCTTCTCTGCCCTAATAACTCAGGCATTGTGTCAGGAGCTGACAGGCTCTGCGGAAAAACAGCTACCCTGTTATCAATCAAGAGGGCCCTTTACATTTTACCAAAACTCTCATCACCCATACACCCTTTTAATGTATATATTACATCATTATAGATCACTCGGCACTTTTACTGCCCCTCGCCCACATGATGTACGGCGGCGCAGGCTGCTGAGGAGATAAATGACTGCCTCCACTAATGACGGCTGGATGCAGAGTGACATCCATTACACGGGGCCGCGCCAGGCTAGGGCGAGGGACCCGAAAGCCAGGCTAGGGCGGCTTCATGTATGGAGACATATTGCCTCAGAATAATATGCACACGTGTATAATGTAGGAAGGGGATTTTCTGGAAGAGCTCTGCAATTAGTATATTATGCTCGATATACAGACACAGAAATGGCTGCTTACAGGGACATTAGTGGGATTCAAACAACAAATGTATATGGAGTTCCGCATAGGATCGCTCTAAGAAGTTTCACTTTGGAAAACATAATAGGAAATACATGGAAAACTGCAATTATACCGGCTATAGATATGGCATTGTGTATGTACCCATTCCTAATCATACATCCACGTCTTCTCCAGTTTATTGCTCGTATAAAACGGTATATCAATGTGAACCTGCTCTATACCATGTAGAACATAAAATAAAACTCTGTATATTCATTGGCAACATCGAGTTTACATCTGGGATTCACCAAATATATTTTACATAATATAGACAACAAATATACAATTTATTTATCATTTATGATATATTGTGCATTATATACATTTATAACACAAGCAACAGTTTAATACTAGTATTAATTTAATATCTAACAAATACTAAATAGTGCAGCTATACTAGTGCTATACACATGAGGTGGGCTCGGAGGTGTATGACATGGGTGTGCGGAATATATACCTGGCCTGTACAGTGCAGCTATACTAGTGCTATACACATGAGGTGGGCTCGGAGGTGTATGATATGGGTGTGCGGAATATATACCTGGCCTGTACAGTGCAGCTATACTAGTGCTATACACATGAGGTGGGCTCGAAGGTATATGATATGGGTGTGCGGAATATATACCTGGCCTGTACAGTGCAGCTATACTAGTGCTATACACATGAGGTGGGCTCGGAGGTGTATGACATGGGTGTGCGGAATATGTACCTGGCCTGTACAGTGCAGCTATACTAGTGCTATACACATGAGGTGGGCTCGAAGGTATATGATATGGGTGTGCGGAATATATACCTGGCCTGTACAGTGCAGCTATACTAGTGCTATACACATGAGGTGGGCTCGGAGGTGTATGATATGGGTGTGCGGAATATATACCTGGCCTGTACAGTGCAGCTATACTAGTGCTATACACATGAGGTGGGCTCGGAGGTGTATGATATGGGTGTGCGGAATATATACCTGGCCTGTACAGTGCAGCTATACTAGTGCTATACACATGAGGTGGGCTCGAAGGTATATGATATGGGTGTGCGGAATATATACCTGGCCTGTACAGTGCAGCTATACTAGTGCTATACACATGAGGTGGGCTCGGAGGTGTATGATATGGGTGTGCTAATATATAACCTGGCCTGTACAGTGCAGCTATACTAGTGCTATACGCATGAGGTGGGCTCGGAGGTGTATGATATGGGTGTGAGGAATATGTACCTGGCCTGTACAGTGCAGCTATTCTAGTGCTATACACATGAGGTGGGCTCAGAGGTGTATGATATGGGTGTGAGGAATATGTACCTGGCCTATAAAGTGCAGCTATTCTAGTGCTATACACATGAGGTGGGCTCAGAGGTGTATGATATGGGTGTGAGGAATATGTACCTGGCCTGTACAGTGCAGCGATAGGAGTGCTATACACATGAGGTGGGCTCGGAGGTGTATGATATGGGTGTGCTAATATATAACCTGGCCTATACAGTGCAGCTATACTAGTGCTATACACATGAGGTGGGCTCGGAGGTGTATGACATGGGTGTGAGGAATATATAGCCTGGCCTGTACAATGCAGCTATACTAGTGCTATACACATGAGGTGGGCTCGGAGGTGTATGACATGGGTGTGCGGAATATGTACCCTGCCCTCTACAGTGCAGCTATACAAGTGCTATACTCATGAGGTGGGCTCGGAGGTGTATTATATAGGTGTGCGGAATATATACCTGGCCTGTACAGTACAGCTATACTAGTGCTATACACATGAGGTAGGCTGGAGGTGTATGATATGGGTGTGCGGAATATATACCCTGACCTCTACAGTGCAGCTATACTAGTGCTATACACATGAGGTGGGCTCGGAGGTGTATGATATGGGTGTGCTAATATATAACCTGGCCTGTACAGTGCAGCTATACTAGTGCTATACACATGAGGTGGGCTCGGAGGTGTATGACATGGGTGTGAGGAATATGTACCTGGCCTGTACAATGCAGCTATACTAGTGCTATACACATGAGGTAGGCTGGAGGTGTATGATATGGGTGTGCAGAATATATACCCTGACCTCTACAGTGCAGCTATTCTAGTGCTATACACATGAGGTGGGCTCGGAGGTGTATGACATGGGTGTGCGGAATATGTACCTGGCCTGTACAGTGCAGCTATTCTAGTGCTATACATATGAGGTGGGCTCGGAGGTGTATGATATGGGTGTGCTAATATATAACCTGGCCTGTACAGTGCAGCTATACTAGTGCTATACACATGAGGTGGGCTCGGAGGTGTATGAGATGGGTGTGAGGAATAAGTACCTGGCCTGTACAATGCAGCTATACTAGTGCTATACATATGAGGTAGGCTGGAGGTGTATTATATGGGTGTGCAGAATATATACCCTGACCTCTACAGTGCAGCTATTCTAGTGCTATACACATGAGGTGGGCTAGGAGGTGTATGACATGGGTGTGAGGAATATATAGCCTGGCCTGTACAGTGCAGCTATACTAGTGCTATACACATGAGGTGGGCTCGGAGGTGTATGATATGGGTGTGAGAAATATGTACTCTGGCCTGTACAGTGCAGCTATACTAGTGCTATACACATGAGGTGGGCTCGGAGGTGTATGACATGGTTGTGCGAAATATATAGCCTTGCCTGTACAGTGCAGCTATACTAGTGCTATACACATGAGGTGGGCTCGGAGGTGTATGACAGAAATATTTTGGACTACCCAACATGGAGTACCCAGGGAAGAGGAGACGTCCGGCTTGTCTCTGTATTTATTTGACAGGGTGAACTTTTGAAGGATTGCTGTAACTGAATATGTGCTGCTATTATTCCCCCAGTCAGCCCACAGGCTTCTACACTGAAGAGAGAAAAGAGCCGAGTTATGCTTTGAAATCTGTGCTTTTCAATCAAGCTGTCTGAGAAGAGAAAAGCTGCTTTTTTCACATTGGAAATAAAATGCTAAATGATAACCATAAAGCAGTGTCATTGAAGGCGTCCTGTCACTTGTGCTACAAGGAAAGTGTCAGCCATTCAATAGGTAATGAATAAACAAAGAGGGGAGAGGTGTGAAAGTGACATCGCCTAAAAATCACGGCTTCCACTTTATCTAAAAACTCCTATTCTACGGCAAAATCGATCAGGACAAATGACACTCAGCACAGGGAGAAATCCAGCCTGCAAGGCCACATATCATAGAGGGCACAGCGGGGGAACCTCATATATCAGCTGCAATTACCAGAAGCCGGCTATGGGGGAGGCTACTGCTTTCAGGGCGGCTGTGGGCATTCATTACTGGACCCCAGTAATAACACATACACGGGGTGACATAATGCCCTCCATATTATACAATGGAGATATACATGTGTGCATGGTGAAAGATTGCACTCCATACAATACCATGGAAATGTATATGTGTGCATGGTGAAATAATGCACTCTATATTATACCATGGAGATATACATGTGTGCATGGTGAAATAATGCACTCCATATTATACCATGGAGATATACATGTGTATGTGGTGAAATAATGCGCACCATATTATACCATGGAGATATACATGTGTATGTGGTGAAATAATGCCCTCCATATTATACCATGGAGATATACATGTGTGCATGGTGAAATAATGCACTCCATATTATACCATGGAGATATACATGTGTACATGGTGAAATAATGCACTCTATATTACACCATGGAGATATACATGTGTGTATAGTGAAATAATGCCCTCCATATTATACCATGGAGATATACATGTGTACATGGTGAAATAATGCACTCCATATTATACCATGGAGATATACATGTGTACATGGTGAAATAATGCACTCTATATTATACCATGGAGATATACATGTGTATGTGGTGAAATAATGCACTCTATATTATACCAAGGAGATATACATGTGTGTATAGTGAAATAATGCCCTCCATATTATACCATGGAGATATACATGTGTACATGGTGAGATAATGCACTCTATATTATACCATGGAGATATACATGTGTATATGGTGAAATAATGCCCTCTATATCATACCATAGAGATATACATGTGTATACGGTGAGATAATGCACTCTATATTATACCTAGGAGATATACATGTGTACGTGGTGAAATAATGCCCTCCATATTATACCATGGAGATATTCATGTGTACATGGTGAGATAAGGCACTCTATATTATACCAAGGAGATATACATGTGTGCGTGGTGAAATATTGCCCTCCATATTATACCATGGAGATATTCATGTGTACATGGTGAAATAATGCCCTCCATATTATACCATGGAGATATAGATGTGTGAATGGTGAGATAATGCACTCCATATTATACCATGGAGATATACATGTGTACATGGTGAAATAATGCACTCCATATTATACCATGGAGATATACATGTGTGCATGGTGAGATAATGCCCTCCATATTATACCATGGAGATATACATGTGTACGTGGTGAAATAATGCCGTCCATATTATACCATGGAGTTATACATGTGTACATATCCTAAGGGCTCATGCACATGACCGTATTTTCTTCCCGCTTCCGTTCTGTTTTTTTGCGGACCGTATGCGGAACTATTCACTTTAATGGAGCTGTAGAATATACGAAAGTTACTCCGTGTGCATTCTGTTTCCGTTTGTCCGCATAGCCGTTCCACAGAAAAGTAGTGCATATCCTATTATTGTCCGCAAATCACAGTCCGAGGCCCCATTAAAGT